>JARHVA010001288.1:2410000-2837500 GCA_037957365.1 Torreya grandis | reverse complement strand
TTAGTACCAAACACAAAAGGGCCCATATCGTACACCAATGTTAAATTTGACACAATTATTTGGATTTACATGCCTTGCACCCATAACAAAGGGGTTTGTAGCTTGTAGGGTGGAAACATATTTGATTAGAATTTTTTTTATCATCAAGGGTGGATGAGGATGCCATGATCATTGATTTGATTGTGACGTGTCTCCATGTTTAATGTGCAACTTAGTTAAACATTGCACTATTGTTGACACACAAACAAGATACTAATGTCCCAGAGTCTATCTTGTAGCTTCCATTCATCCATGTTACCAATATATTGACACATAAGAGTAATTAACATTAGGTTTAAGAATATATGAAAATGCAATATTTAAACCCTTAAAATAAAGGGCAAGGCCACACAAAACATGTAAATAGTGAAATATTTCAAGGTGACATGTGAAGTAATGGTGAGGGGAAATGATAAGGGATTTCAATTGATATCATGCATTGTGGGGAATATAAATATATAATAGAATAATATAATATAATATTAGCATCGATGAACACATTACTATTTAGGAGACAAGCATCTTTCTCTATGGTGATACATGGATAACACTTATCCCATATAATTTATGCCTATGTTTTAACTGTTTAGGACTTATTAGATGTAAATCCTAGGTTGTTAAAGGGCTGAGTATATAAATAACTTTGAATTAATATAAGAAATAGTTAATTTGATAACTTCTTCCCAAAATAGTAAAGACGTAAAGAAAGTATACTTATCTGGATCAAAATAGGTGTTTTTATGACTTAGGAAGATGAAACACACTTAGAGATAATTTACACATCTTTCATTCTATTATTGTAGTTGAAAATAGAGTTTAGATAGTATTACCCTTATCAGGGCAGTAACACCATATGGCACTAGTATCCAATTATGGCACTAGTGTTCTTATTAAAAGAGTTGTCTAAAACTTTTAAAAATGTTGTGGGAGAGTTTGAGGGACTTATAGGTTATTCTATGATTCTATGACTTTTGAAAGTTCATATGTATCATTATTTTATGTGAATATATTTCAAAACCCTAATGAACACTTACACACATGAAACAACCGGATCAAATGCAAAAGAAATGGAAAAATTAGGTTATAAGATATTATGATTTCATGAGATAGAACCCCTATTATCTTGGTCACTTTATATATTAAACCTAATTCTAGGGGTATCATATTGCATGTAGTTTTCCCTTAGGGAATATGCATAAACAATGCACACAATATGTTAGAATGACTTTCGCTTAGTCCCTTATTTAATCAAGCATGCAAGTCTAGATGTGATAAATGAGTAATATTCATTATGTTGAGATAAACTATTGACTAATTTTATGTAATTATGTGCCAAGATAGTAAATGCTAGATGTAAAATGCCTTGTGAGGATTTTTATATATAAGGAACTTTGATTTGAATCTAAGACCTTGTTCACTAGCTAATAAGATGTAAAAGTGGGATACAAACATAAGATAAGGATCAAGGGAGGGTTAGGAACTAAAACAAGAAAGAAAATGACCATTGGAAAATAGTGCCAAAAGGTGAACACTAACACCAAAAGGTGGACACTAGAGACACATGGCGATACTATCTAGATAAGGGTGCCAATATTCTGAGGTCCCAAAATAGAGTTAAGACAGGGCAGAACAAGCTAGGGGTCCCTGTGACTAGGAGGGTATGATGCATGACCACTAGGGGCTTTAAAATAGGGAAAATAAGACATAATAAAGACCAAAAAATCTAAAATGACCATGCAAACAAGGGCTATATTCATCACTAAGACCTTCATGTGAAAGAGTTACGAAATACATAGTACTTATGGTTATTTGACCAAATTAGGGTGTATACATTTGCCCCCTTTATTCTAATAGTGTAATGAAATGAAAGTACTAGAGTAAAATAAAAAGTGGAACATGTACCTATACTTATCCATGCAGATGTGCTTTAGACCTAGCCCACTTCTTTGCTAAAGAAGTGGATAGGAGCTGGAATGAAGTATGTGAAGAAGAAATCCATAATATAGGTGCCCCATGTACTAAATCTAAATAATTAATTGAATTATGAGGAACAAAACCCTCTTTTACCCTCCACCCTGATATCTAGATTGAATCTGAGTATGTAGGATAAAAATGCAGAGAAATAAGGCCTATTTTCCCCCACTCTGATATATGGACTAAATCTGAGTATGTAAACTAGAACTAGAGGTTGAAACTATCACTCAACCTGCATAATTTGGGTCTAGTGAAATGCTATGGATAAACTGCTATAGATGATCATATGACCCAAACTAGTGAAATCATGGTGATGATATGAGTTTAAACTATAAATTTAAACATAGAAAATGTTATAAATTTTAATTCCATTTGTATAATCTATTGAGTCCCTATGGGATCAAAGATGTGTGCCCTTCATCATGCCCCCAAACCTGATATCTAAGTAATGTAACTATGTATCTAAATATTTGTATGTTTGAGTAAACTTATGTGTATGAACATGTATATCTGAGTCAAACTATATATCTAAATAAACATGTGTGTCTAAATATGTATATCTGAGTAAACCTGTGTCTAAATATTTGTATATTTGAGTCAACATCTATGTCTAAATATTTGTATATATGAGTCAACATGTGTGTTTGAATATCTATATATCTAGGTCAAGTTGTATATCTGAGTAGACCTATGTGTCTAAATATGTATATCTGAGTAATCTTGTGTGTCTGACTATTTGTACATAGTGTGTATCTTCCCCCACTTTTGGTGAGAGATCCAAAATTATGGTAAGGGTGTCTAGCCAAAAGTGATACCAACTGGTATGGTGGTGATAGTTAGTTAGGGTAATGCTATTTTTAGGTTTGAATATTTTTTTGATTGTAACAGAGTCAATTTTTTAAATTAGTAGTGGGATAGACCTTTGGTCTATATTGAGTTTGTTAAGGGAATATAGATTTTGTCATTTTTTAGAGTTGAATGTGATCAAGATATTAGTGGAACTAATATAGGGTGAGGTACATTAGGGTCAAGTACTACGCACAAAAAATGAATCACAAATCAAAGTTACACTCTCTAGATATCGCATTTGGAAGAAGTTGGTATTAGTTAGCAAAATGGCATGAAAGGTCAACCTTAGTAAGGTGTCATTTTTAAAATGTGGATTAAATAGGTTGGTTAATTTGTTTGACAACTCATTTGAACCATTTAACTTGATAGTGATTGTTTTTTCTAAGCTAGAGAGTATGCTTAGGAAATAAGGAGCGAGTGTGACCCGATATGAGGAGGTGGAAACACTTATCCAGGCTAGGGAGGAGGTTACCCTAGTAAGGAGTCTATCTTTTTTATCTAGTTTTGACTCATTTAGTACATTTTTATTATTTTTAGTGAAAATTTGGTAGTTTAGGGTCATTTTTAGAAATGTGGTGCTATTGTATTGATAATGGTGCTAGTGTCCAGGACATGGCATTAGTGTCTTGGGTATGATGCTATTATCTAATGATATTATCCCATATGTAGCTTTAGTGTCCACTAGGCCTATTTTTTGTGATTTTTATTGCTTAATGGTGTTTTATGACTATTTTTATATATTTATCTAATATTCTATGATGTTGATGTCATATTTGACTATATTTTACAAGAAAATGTGTGCATGAGAGAGTTCTAGCATGTCTAGATGATGGAGATGTTATGGGGATTTCCCTTAATAGATGATGAGATGGCTATGGTAGATAGAGCTAGTTTGGGTCATGTGGCATCATTGGATCTGATGCCCTAGGATAAACATATGATGATAATATTGTGTGAGAGGTAGAACATAGATACCAATATATTTTGGCTACCTACTAGGGAGATGATTGTCACATCGAAGGATGTCTATAGGATTTTTAGGTTGATGATTACTAGTCAGAGAATAGTGCTATAGGAGGCTACTAGTGACCAAGTTATAAAGGGGCTTGCAAGGTATTTTTCCGCAATGTTTGTGGGGATTTATTAGGCAAGGAAAAATAATGATGTATTATTGTCATTGATTATCACAATGAATGTTCCATGATTGTAGAATTTTTCAACATTTTTGTTGGCTTCATTTATTATTGTGGATAGGAGTGGGGTATTTATATCATATAGGATACATGGGATAGTAAAATATAAAGAGGAGCACAACATTATCTACTCATGGGGTTGCACTATGATAGCTCACTTGTTTCAAGATTTATACCACTTCACTCAAGAGATTTTGCACTATTTCATTATTGAGATTATGAGCATATAGTAGTGAGTAGACTGATGTTGCCTTGATGGGATGATTGGGCTCACCCTCAAACATTTTAAAATAGGTGTACTGGTTTGGCCTGCATGTCTAAGAGGAACATGATGTAGTTTTAATAGGTGTTTGATATATTGATGGCTAAAGATATTATCTAGAGGCCTTATAGGGGGTTATGAGGGATGGCCTAAGGATGGTATTCATTTGAGATGGGTGCAAGTGAGATGTTGGTTAAATGACCATTAGGTTAATGTATTTGAGAGTTTTTAGTACCACTGAGTGGTGTGGTAATTTAGTGTTACTCAAGATGTGCTACTGGTACCATTGGTGTGTTTGAGGAGTTCTCATACTCTAGTGAGGCTAGGGTGTAGGCTAGACCATAAGCTATAAAGTTGGCTCCAATTCCATTGATAGAGTGGGATCTTATGATTGATATACCAAATTTAGATGATGTAGGAGTGACCAATGCCTACTTATCATGGTGGAGGGAGCACAAATGGGAACCACTATTCCCAAAAGGAGGGGTCATCATAGAGGATGTGTTGGGTGTCAAGCCCCTTAGGGCCATTAAGGGTAGCTTTTCATTATATAATTGTATATTTTTCTTACTTAGTTACCTATTTACTTGGGTAGGTATCTAATGCATTTTTTTAGTATGTGTAGGTTTAGGTGATGATGAGTACTGAGAGACTACCATTGAGTCTACACTTTGAGTATTGACATAACATATCCCTAATGATGTTGTAGATGATGGATTAGTGGAGAGGGCCATATATGTTCCTAGCATCCATGCTCATTTTTTGATCAAGAAATCATTGCTACTACATCATATAGGTAAGAAACTACTAATAGGGATAAGGCACGTGTGGAGCTACAAATATGAGATATGTCTCCACCTAATGATCTAGGTGCGGGCAGGTAGCCAAATAATGGACAACTATATACATTTGTAGTGAGAGCATGCAAAAGTGATGGTTGAATTGGGGGTGTTATGAGAGAGAGAGAGTAGACGCAGGTCTTGATCAAGGTCTTAGAGGGATAGTGGGGCCTCTGATTCTAGTATAGATGTATCAGAGAGTGAGAGGGAGGGGGTTGGTCCTAGTGACCAAGCCCAAATTATTGATTGAATTTTAGTATTATATTGAAACTATGCTCTGAGTTATAAATATATATGGATGTTTGTTGTTATATGGGCATCGTGTATATTGACATCTTTATTTGTTGTGTCATACATTTTTACATGTGATTATTTATATTCATTGTGTTAAATGGTGATATAGAAATATGTTCTGTCTAAGTAATTGTAATGGATTATTTATCTAGTTATATATGTTTAAGTATACATATATAGTGGATTAGGAATGTTAGTTGTTAGTATGGGTGTTATAGGAGTATCATAGGATATATGAGTGTGGATCATGTAACTATGGTATGTACTATTTGAACCAAGTGACCATACTACTCATGTTATGTCGATGTAGAAGTAGATTCTGGAATTGATATTGTGTTTGGTACACTAGTAGCTAAGTGTGTAAAATCTATAGTAAAGAGCTTAATCAACTATCATTTTGAAACTATGCTATGATGTTTTTGATCTCTAGAAAATATCTTAATTGCATGTTGAACTATGTTCTGATTTTTGTGATCTCTTGTAAATGTATTAATTGATGGTCAAATTAAAATTGTGCTTTGATCTTTGTGATTATTTCCAAATATTTAAATCAATGGGCAATCTAAGACTATGTTTTGATTTATGTGATTGTTACCAAATATCTTAATCGATGGGTAAACTGAGACTATATTCTAATCTCTGTGATTATTTAAAAATGTCTTAATTGGTGGGCAAACAAATATTATGTTATGATCTATGTGATTATTTCAGAATATCTTAATCAATGGGTGAATTGAGACTATAAACTGATCTCTATGATTATTTCCAAATATCTTAATCTATGGTGTATGAGATCTCTCATAAGTAGGTGTCCTAAAAACCACATGGATCGTATAATGAGTAACCAATGGCTCCTTAAAAGGAACATCCTGGGATAACTTGATCATAGAGGAGTGAAATCTAGGAAACTATGGATATTGAGATCTCGATGTCCCCTATGTAAATATTATAATGCCTTTATCAACATAGTGGTTAATATGGTATGAAGTGCATAAAAATTGTTGTCTAAATGTCCATTTATCTTATGAAAATTGTAATAGGATTTATTTGGTATCTTGTGTAGATATTATGTTGGATGGTGATGAGGAGAAAGAAGTGTGATCATCTCCTTATATAATAATGTAATAAATATATCACAAGGCCTATCTTTATCTGATAACTATATATCCCCTCTATCAGTGTCCTATACTCTACTCACTGTAGGAGGTGCTCTATGAATTTGCTCTTTACCCTTGCTGAGTATCTTGATTAGTTGTTTATGTTCCACTTATTTCTTAATCATAAGTGGAGTAGGGTCTTTTACCATGTTATATGACTATGACTCTAGGATACCTACATCCAAACCTACCTCTAAATGTGTAATAACTAGTCCCAATTATTTCTTTATTACCATAGCTGTGTTACATAGATGCTGGAATGATTTGGATGTGTGATATAATAATTTATCCTTAAGAGGAAAAATGAGTCCTCTAGAAAAGATGTATTGTACCTCTCAATCTGTCAATTGGTAAATTAACTAATGCATACATGACTTGAATCTTAGAATGTACTCATTTATTGGTTTTGTCTCTCCCTAGTGTAGTGAGGGAAACCTCTCATATATGACTTGAGGTCCTTTATTCTATATGTAGTTCTTGAGAAAAAATACTTGTAACAACCCCATTGGGTTTTACTATAATATTTCAATATATATTTTTAAATTAAATACACATATTCAACATATAGATTTCACCAAAAGAAATCCTAACTAGTGATCTTTAACTAACTTCATTAATTTAGTTAACCATCTAGGTTATAGCTAATACACTTAGCTAAGGATCACCATGCATAGATATATAAATCATTAAAACATTGAATAACCATAATTACTACATTTCAACATAAATGATATAGTACAAGTTTAGTCATAGCTAATACAATATTACAACCTCTACTATAGTAAGTACAATGCATAAATATTAAAATTTCAATAATACATATACTATTTTAAATGATTAATCATGATACAAATCTTCTCTGAATAGAGTCTCCATGACTCAAGTATCAATATGTAATCTCAAGTTTAGTACTCCAACTGGGAGCGAGAACATCATCCAAGTGCTTTTCCACCCCAACCATGGACCATAAATCCCCCACATTATCTCCCAAACAAGGGGATGACCTTCCTTTCATGGATGGGTAAATAAGGATGGTGTGACAATCCAAAGTAACAAACTAGAACCTATGTTTTGAAGATATCTAATACATAATGTGTACCATAAATAAATCTATTCTATATGATATCACACAAATATGAAAACTATATCAACATATGAAATGAAAATGTTTATTAAAAATTACTTTGGACAAAGTTTGCAATAATAAATGATCTCTAGGATCATTAAAATTCATACATGCCACTTAATCAAATTACCTCTTATCTTTAATTTATGGCACTAATTAATCTAGTGGAATTCGCCCACTGCTTAATTAGGGTCATGAATGTGAGATTCGGTAAAATAAATAATAATATTAAAAACCAAAAATTCATTCCTAATATTTCATTTATCTGATAAAAAATATGCTACGTATATAAATATTACTAACATTCATTTAGTCCTTCAAATGAAGTGAATAGAATCCAAGCATCAAGTTTATTACAAATAAATAAATAAACTATAAATAACAATCCTCGATATATCACACCATCCAGGTAATGAGTATCTAGACCACCATTTGATTTATCCATTAAGCAACTTATAATATTATTTCTCAATGAAATAATATTATAATCTTGGCTAATAAATTGTTCATATTCTGCTTATAATAATATCCAGTTCATAACATATAATTATGTTCTGTATTTAAACTCATAAATACAAGGAATGCTTTATATTTAAAACTTCAAATGCTTTTATAAACATCTTATATAATCAAGCATCCCATATTTATTGTTATAAAAATTATAACAAAGCTAAATTTATAATATATGTATTCATATATTATGTAATAACACCATCCATTTCACATGCTTCATTTATATAGTACCCTACTAAGGTGATATCCACTGTCTTCTACCTTAGATGGAATTGTATACACAAAGTGTACAATCAAATCATAAATAAAGTCCCCATAACCTTTTTTTTAAATTGAGGAAATAAATACACAAAATTTATATAATTCAAACTAATTTTTAATTTATCTATTAACAATTAACCATTTAAAATCAAAACAATCATTCATGTTTTACCAATTTTTTCAAGTGAAATTTTAACTAAACACAACTATTTTTACCCTATTCAGGTTTTATCTAAGGTATCAATTAAACATACACGATGTTCGAGGTACAATCACTAAGAGGGGGAAGGGGTGAATCAGTGATGCTAGATAATCCAAGTCAATTCACAACTCTTAAATATTCAACACATACAATCATGATGCATACAAATTAACCATTGCAATAAAAAAGGAAGATATAGCAAGATCAAACACAAAAAATAAGATATAACATGATCAAACACAAAACACATGATATATGTGGGAAACCCTCTTAGGGAATAAAACCCACTGAACCCTACAAGATAGACTACAATCCTATAAAAACAAGATCCAAATTTAGACCAGCACCAACTGATCAAGGAACACCCATCCCTTAGTTTAGTGAGACATCCATCCCACAAGGAAGAACCAACTCCCTAGGCAACTAAGCACTATCATAGATACCTAGATCTGATCTCTACTATTAGTCTAATGTCATATATAGCTACTGATGGAATTATCTTACTTACTTTCTTTCCCCTTTACATTCTCACAAACTTGCACATACAAACAATGCATCCAAAATACCCTTTTGGATCATTCTTTACTTCTTAGCACATACATAATAAAAAAACCTAAAAAAAAAATATCACAACATCAAAAACATGACCTATAAGAACTCTTCACTTCTTATCAGAGTGTAGGAACAATCTTCAACCTGCTCTGATCTTCAATCCATCCACTAAACACACTCACTCAATCATGTTCTAGGGCTTAGTTGATCAATCTACCTCTTCTAGGATCATTAGGTCCAATGGCCTATGTGTTCACATTCATCATCTTGATCATACAAGCATGAATGATCTTCTTTATTTTTTTGGGTCTTCAATGACTTGTACCTTCTTTTTCAAATGTTTTCTCCTTCACTTGGCTCTTCGTTCTCTCCACATATCTCCAAATAGGTAAATTATGCCTAGTATTTATACCATTCACTCATCTAACCCATCTTAGTTAGCCAAGATACATACCATATTTGTTCTACCCTTCAAATATCCACACATGTTACATGGGTGAAACATTCCACTCCATAGGTTGGCCATAGTCCTTAAGACTCAAATCTTCCATTAGGCCTTAATGAGACCCAAAAATAATTAGGCCTTCACATCCATACTTTACTCTTTCAACCTTTTGGACCACCTTCAGCTTCTACTTGTTAGGAATATAGAATATAGATAAATAATAATGAAATAAAGAAAAAATTAAAATTCATAAAACACAATAGAATAGAGACACAGATTTAATGTGGTTCACCCAATATGGGCTACGTCCACATAGAAATTGCCAGTCCTTCTTATTATTTAGTCCAACAAATGAAAGGAAAAACCTGAAATACATCCAATACAATATCATTTTCACTCTCCCACCATTATACCTGATTATAATGCCTTCATATCAAAGGAGGGTTAAAAATTAGGGAAAAAATGCACTCACTTAATTTCTATCGTTAGATCTAAAACCTCATAATAAATGGTCCAAATTAATTATGAAATTACAATATTTTATAATGCATTTTTCAAAAAATATTAATTCAGGGACACTACCCCTAAACCCCCACTAGGGGGGCTCTAAAATAGGTCATCGCCCCTATGGACCCCCATGGCAACAATAGTGATGGGGTGTTTCCCCCCCACACATCCACTATCAGGTACTAAGCATTAAAATAAGATTAGGGTCCACCATCCAACACTAAAAATGATTATAATATATCAAACCTATATCTAATATACCCTTGATAATGATATCATGGGTCCATGCCACTTGGAACACCAACTCAACACTTGAACCTGCTAATTAGGTATCCTCACTCTTTAGGCCTTCATACAAAGAAAATATAGTCTCAAACTTTTGAAGAAACTACTCAAAAATTTCACATAAACATATGATTAGATAACATGGGTGAACCCTAAAATACCTCTGCAACACCTCCATGTTATTTATACACTTCAACACAAGTTCTAAGCATTTGAATCAACTCTCTCAAGATGACCACTCAAACTGGTCATATATAGTCAAAATATAGTCAAGCTATTTTAACACTCTATAATTGATCAAGGGAAAAATATGACAACCAATTCCTTCTCATAATCCTTTGAGACTTATAAAACATCTCCATATTAATTTTATTCTTTAATTTTGCTTAGATCACCTTTAACTCACTCCTACAACATGGTCACTCAATCTGCTAATACATTAAACAAACACAATCAACTTCTAAGCAATTGTTCATACTAAATATGTATTGGTCAAACCTCAAAAATACATAAAATAAGCATTTATAGATTATAAAACACTCTCAAATAGTTAGTTCATCTTGAAACATCAAGACACTTATCAATAAATCTTTAATTACCCTTCTCGGGTCACTTGCAAAACATGGTCTAAACCTTTAGTCAACTTTGGAGCTCAATATATTTAACTGTAGGAACATTTAAACCTTATAAATAGTGTATCTAGATGAGACTTATATTCCTTTACAATTTTTCATTTTACACCACCATTAAATTCATCTTGGATAAAAAGATATAGCTCAAAAACTACAGACTAGTTTTCCCTCATTAATTTGAATATTCAAATTCCAACAATCACTATGTTAATGCTAAACATCAGACACTTTGACATCATCTCATGCTCCCTAAAAAATTTTAACAAAATTTATCCTTATATATCCTTGGTAGTTGCCTATTATTTACCTTGCATCACTCACCGTTGATCTTATATCTACGCTACCATGATCATGCCACTTGGCAGCCCTACGTGCCTTCTACACACCCTACAGCCAATCCCCAATGAACTTAAAACACTTGGTATCTCTATGTGAATTCAAAGGAAACTTTGAAATATTGACTTAATATTAACCATTGGATCATAATCTACACAATCACATGCTCACTGTTGATCTCTATCTGATAGGTTTCACGCTCTTCGATAGATCTACTAAAACTCTGTGATTGTGACACATATCACTAGTGCATGCAATATTGAATATTTTAATTTAAACCATGCCATTGGATACTTATCTAGTCAGATTAAATTCTCATCATTATATCTATGATCCAATTAAATGCTCATCTTAGATATTAGATATCACAAATTTGGCTAAGTATGGGAACTTAGTTAACTCTACCTAAGAAGCTAAATTTGCACCTTAATAAATTTTACTATGCTCAATGTATAGACCTAAAATTTAAACCATAAAAACTTCTCACATATTTAAATCTATCCATATATCAATCTTCTCTTGAAACCTTCACACATGTGAAATATGACATCATTAATTTGCTTACTCCACTTTATCTGTCAAGATGACTACTTGAGCTTAGACATTGATATGATTATTATGATGAATTATGTTCACTTTCATAATCACTATAAGCACTCATAACATCCCATAGGGTATATACAAAAATTTCATACCATCAATATCATCCATTAATTTCCTATCCAATTCAAACACTGAAGAATCATGCAAGAATACTGAAGCACATTGAATCACAATTTATCATTGTCATTCTAGCACACATGGCACCTCATCAACATCCTTGGTCACTTTGGAGATATAATTGATGAAAATAAAATAATATCCTACTTTTTCATTGATCTCAAACACAAATACAAAGCTTATGCTCAGACTCTGTCTCTCTCTTCAAGTGCTTTCTCCCCCTTTGACACAATGACAAAGTGGGCTCAACTTCTGATCCTATGAACCTGAAAAGTCTTCAAGAACCAAAAATAGTAAAGGACCACCTTTGATATATGATACACAATCCCCCTAACATTTTTCATACCTCTTATTACCTTAAGCTTGTCAAACATGCTCCATGACTACACTCTTATTTGATCATACATAGCTTCTATGAAGACAAAACATACATGAACACCAAAAACTACATGAAGTTACCTTGAAAACATTAAGAGGGACCCCCATAAGTCACCTAATCTCAGGAACTCTTTTATCACCTTGGTATTTTGGAGAAAAATACCAAAAAGTCCACTTCTTCAAACTAGTCTTGCTTAGAGGCCTTGTAGTTCTATTTGGACCTTGTAGAGTCCATAACTTTCTATGTATGAACTTTTATGGCTTGAAATTTCATATATAGATAATTATCATATGCCCCATAATTCACGACAAACATCAACACTCATCTCTTCCTCTATAACATACTTCCTTCACAAACCTACTAGCCAATTAGCTCTCCATTTGCACAAATCCTCCTCCATGGAACCAACCATGCATTTTTAGAAGACTATGAAAGAATTTTTGAGCACCCATTTAGCCATTTAAATTGGTTAAGTATCTTTAGATCTTAAATCATTAGGCAAACTAGTTTTTCAACATGAGTAAGAACATTAGGTTTACAAGAGAAACTCAGTCAACACACCACCTTCTAATCAATGCCCATATCTAAAACTTTTCTCACACCTAGAGGTCATAAATACACACTTTTGGACCAAATTTTGAACTTAGAATAATTTGGGAACTCATAATTTCTATACCATGGTTTTTTACCCTACATACCCTTAAGCATAAACTAGGAAACCCAAGAGCAAACAAATTCTCTAATTGCACAAAAAAGACCTTAAAAAACTTGAAATCACTTGAAACCAACTTGAATGAGATCAACACACTTTTCAATCCCGCTTAGACACCTTAACAACTTGAAATTATTTAAATGACACTTAGAAATATCCATACGTAGCCTGTAGACCTTGCATATACAACAATCAACATGCCAAAACATCATAAATGGATCATGACAAAATTTTGAGATCACCAAGACACATCATCTACTTTGAAAAACTAAACTCAACTGATCTCAACTCTCTTTTGTCAATCAGATTCTACTACACAATCCTCTGATCCTAGGACTTGAGCATTTACAAAGCTCCTTTTTGGTTTATGTATGAGGATTTAATACATTGTCAAAGCACCTGACTTGGTTTGATCAAGTAATCATATCAACATTATTGAGTTAAAATTTGTATTAGACTTTTTCATATCTCCACCATGACTAAAACATCTCACATATGTTCCCCCTCACAACATGCACAACTCTTTAAGCCATTCAAACTATCTAAATTAACTCCCCCTAACTCCATGGCATGCAAAATTTGTCATCTACAAAACTCTAAGACCTTTTTAATGACAATACAATCTCTTCATACTCCATATCAACCTAGTCTTCAATATTTCTATGGAATAGAATATATTGATTACTCATCATCCTTAATTTCACACCTTTAGCTGAGCTGCTCCACTTGAGCTAAAACCAACTCCCAAGTACTTTCAAGGCACTACGCCAGATCAAGCTACCTCAAGAGACCAAATATGGATGAAATATGATTGCATCCATACCTTTCTTCTACTACAACTCATCTCAACAATCTTATCCCTCAAAGACCTCTCTCTTTACACCAAAGACTGCCTCTTGCATATCATAATATGACTCCTTATGAACTAGATCAACACAAAGGAACACAAAACTGTAATTTGTCTTTCATACCTCAAACTTGATATATAAACTCACCTTCATGGATTTATTGTCATGTAACACCAGCCAAGACCCAACAAGCATTCACCATGCTTCTTATTTCTATAAAGTGTCTCCTTGAAGCTTAGAGAGAGGCACCCCTTTGACATAGTGAGACTAAAAGTCCCAAAACTTAGGGGACTCCCATATCTCCATACTCTCATTTGAATTGCAATCTTGCCTCATCATCAAATTGACTTTGAATGGATCCTTGACTTCATTCTTTGCTTCAAACTTGTCAATAAATACAGACAATGAAAACTCTTAACTTTCCTTCATGTCCAGAATGGCAAACAAACCATCTTTGGTCTCAAACTGATCTCTTATAATAGAATTAGGCCTCCATAACCATGTGTGACCTCTTCCTTGCACACTAGGAGCTCCATACACCTTATTTTTCTTTAAAAAATCATTCAGCTTGTTATTGAAATATCTAGCAATGTGACCAACTCTATGATATCTGAAACAAATAAGATTATTCATACATTTTGCTTAATGTTGATTGTGATCTTATTTTGAGTGATTGCTTATCCTCTTGCATTCTATAGTAATGTGGCCAAATTTATTGCATGCATAACAATGATCTTGAGATGAATATCTCTTTGCATTGGTCTATTTAGCTAATCTTTTATCTTACACTCTAGAATCCTAATTGAAATTATCTTGACTAAATGGTCCTTGCTTGTAAAACTTGTTAGGTTGTGGAGCTAAAAGCTTCACTGATGCAAACAGAGGAGGAGGTTGCAAAGAGTTTGCTGAGTGTCAGAGACACTGGTGTCGGTCAGGCCAATCGACGTCGATCAGAAGTCGGCCAACGTCGGCACTCCCCAGGCAGATAGGGATCGACGTCGATCACCTGTGTGGTTCAAGCTATGAGTGTTACAGGCAGTTAGTTAACAAACCAAGTGTTTGCATGTCAAGAGCCAATTTTAGACTAGAAGCTGTGGATCTAATTATTGTAATTAGGTGTCTAATTATTGTTTGCATGAGATCTATTTAAGAGACTCATTGGTTGTATTGTAAAGTGTTCTAGTTTGAGTTGAGCAAAGTTAGCTCCTTCTATGTGTGAGGTGAGTAAGGGTGTTCCTCCTAGTTCCACAGTAGTGCCAAGGTGGGTGCTGGTTTTGGAGAATCAGCAAGATTCTTCAGGTGTGTAGGATCTTGGTCATCAGGTGAGCATGGCTACTTTTGGAGATCTACATGGGTAAGTAAGATCATTGATCTATAGGTATATGTGTGTGCAAGGTCTAAGGTTCACAGGTGTGCAGAACTAGATTGATTTTCAAGTGTGCAAGATCAGATAGGATAGCAACACAATAGGGAGCAGGATCAGGTGGGATCTACTTGGAGTACAGTGTGTACTTAGAGAGCAAAGAGGAAGGCAAGGAAGATCCTTCCATAAGTAAGATCATTGAGGTGCAGGTTGTTGTAGGTTTAGGGGAGATCTACTTGAAGTATGTTTGTGTACTTGTGGAGTGCGTGGAGCACAGGTGTACTAGCAGTAGTGGATACTGGCTGGTTGGAGGTGAACACCAACTCTGTGTTTGAGTTGTGTGTTGGGACCTAAGAGAGAGAGCTTTGAGGAAAGAAGTACTATACACTTGGGGTGTGGGAAGCCTCTGTAAGGTGGAAGAGAGTGGCATCTCTTTATTGTATTCTTTTTTGTATGAGTATTAATACAAGTTGTGTATTATCTCTCAAATTCTGTGTTATTTCTAAATTCTAGTTACTTGTGTATTCTGGTTAATTTTTGCATGTTAAGTTGCTTGGTAATCAATTGTGTGCTTCCATTATTTCCCAACAAGTGGTATCAGAGCTAAGGTTGCAGGAAGCAAGTTTTGTGTTTGGTTACAGGTCACTCTCAGGGGTTTCTAATTGAGTGGGAGTAGAGCAATGGCAGAAGAAAGTAAGCTAAGAATGGAGGAATTGAAAAGCATGAATAGTCACTTACGGTCCTATGGAAAGAAAGAGCAGGTAAAATAAAATTGTTGGTTTGTGGAAGATCAACATGAAAGAACTGAAGATGTAGATGTTGCAGGTGTTATTGCATAGGATGCTCTGGGAGGTTTCTTGGATAAAGTTGAATCTTGGTTAATAGATTTTGTTGCCTCTTTCCATGCAGCCCCAAGGAGAGGAGCTGGTGAGCCTTGTCAAAGAATTGGTAAAGGGGAAGTGAAGCTGAAATTGTAGGCGGCCAACACATGGGTGTTGAAGGAGGTCATGCAGGTCCCAGGCTTGGAGATGTGGCTAATTTCTTTAGGAAATTTGGGTGATGAGAGATGCACAAGAACTCTCACAGTGATTACACTTGAATTAGCTAGTGGTAAGAAAATAGGTACTCTTTATCTACTTGTTTATATTACTGATTCTTCTTCTATTGCAGAGATGTGTATTTTTAGGCTTGGTCACATGAGCAAGATGGAGATGCATGTTCTTAAGAGGAAGACTGATATATTTGATAGGCTTAAGAACTGGAAAGCCTTGGTGTTTATGGAGGAGATGGCAGACAGAGATCAGTGGATGGGGCTAGATACTTCTGAGCAGGGTAGTTTGGACATGGGTTTGATTCAAAGGAGCTCGTAGGTAAAAAGTCATCACTCACAGGTGAACACAGATACCGGCGTCGGTCAAGGGGAACTGACATCAAACAGATAGGTGCCGATGTCGATCATGTGCAGACTGAAGCCGGTGATGTTAGGCAGGGTAAGACCGACGTCGGTCAAGAGGATCGATGTTGGCAGTAGGTAAGACTGACATCAGTCAGAAAGACCGATGTTGGCAATAGGGACACCGATGTTGATAGAGTTGGTAATCAGGACAGGTGCATGGAAATTGACATCAGTTGGATGCAGACTATGTAGTGACCGAGGTCGGTCATTGTAACGGATTTTGGGTAGACAGCAAGTTGTCAAGGAGTCTCAAACACCCATATGGAGGACTGAAGGTGGTAAGTAAGCCTCAAATTCATTGTTCCTCTTCTTTATACTAGTTGCTGACTGCAGAGTAGGAAGGATCTAGGAAATAGTGGGAGCATGGCATGGAGAAAATGCAGAACCAAGTGAGAGATTTGGTAGGGTTTCCAACTGGTATGAAAGCACAGAGGTGAATGGATACCTTAGTTGAAGAATAGAGAGAATGGACACGTGAGATGGAAGGCCAGGTCATATGGTCTTGAGGAAGTTGTAGGACAGTGGTACAGGTTTTAACAGGTGGAGGACAAAGCATGGCTTTAGTCAGTGTCAGTGTAACCATTGTGTTTGTCTTACCAGGTGGATGATGGTCATGACATTATCCTGTTATTGTATGTGGATGGTATGTTTGCTATCAGGTTTGTACATACAAGGTTTTGCTGAGCTAAGGGTAAGATTAGTTTAGTGGCTTGCCATGAAGGATTTGGAGCAGCAAAATTCTTTGGCATGAGAGACATGGAGATCACAGGTTGATTTTGTCTCCAGTGGGAGCTGATGTGAATCAGGTGTTGGTGAGGTTCATTACGCAGGATGCAAAATCGGAGCACACTAAGGGCTAGACAGTTCAGTGTCTGAAATCACATGAGGTTTGGTATAGACCTGAGTTTGCCCAAGTAGTGGGTGTTGTCAGAGAGTTAGGAGCCAATTTGGGGAAGTGGGTTCTCAGGTATTTGAGAGGGACCAACAACAGGGATTCATGCTATGCAGGGTCAGGACTTCACTACATGGGTTTGTAGGTTTGGATGTGGTAGGGTACTTGGATGACAGGAGGTGCACCACAAGTTGTGTGGTGGGTGGTCTTCAGGGCTGAGCTTAAAGAGGGATACAAGCCAAGAAATAGATTAGATGGGGTACAGGTACAGGTACAGTGTAGTTGTTTATCTCCAAGTGGGAGATTGTTAGGTTATGGAGCTAAAAGCTTCACTGATGTGAATAGAGGAGGAGGTTGCAGAGAGTTTGCTAAGTGTCAGAGACACCAGCATTGGTCAGGCCAACCGATGTCAGTAGGGTACAGATAGGAAGGCAACCAACATCGTTCAGAAGTCAATTGACATCAGCACTCCCCAGGTAGATAGGGACTGACATCGGTCACCTGTGTGGTTCGAGCTACGAGTGTTATGGGCAGTTAGTTAATGAACCAAGTGTTTGCATGTCAAGAGCCAATTTTAGACTAGAAGCTATGGATCTAATTATTGTAATTAGGTGTCTAATTATTGTTTGCATGAGATCTATTTAAAAGACTCATTGGTTGTATTGTAAAGTGTTCTAGTTTGAGTTGAGCAAAGTTAGCTCCTTCTATGTGTGAGGTGAGCAAGGGTGTTCCTCCTAGTTCCACAGTAGTGCCAAGGTGGGTGCTGGTTTTGGAGAATTAGCAAGATTCTTCAGGTGTGTAGGATCTTGGTCATCAGGTGAGCATGGCTACTTTTAGAGATCTACATGGGTAAGTAATATCATTGATCTGTAGGTATATGTGTGTGCAAGGTATAAGGTTCACAAGTGTGTAGAACCAGATTGATTTACAGGTGTGCAAGATCAGATAGGATAGCAACACAACAGGGAGCAGGATCAGGTGGGATCTACTTGGAGTACAGTGTGTACTCAGAGAGCAAAGAGGAAGGCAAGGAAGATCCTCCTATAAGTAAGATCATTGAGGTGCAAGTTGTTGCAGGTTTAGGGGAGATTTACTTGAAGTATGTTTGTGTACTTGTGGAGTGCGTGGAGCACTTGTGGAGTGCGTGGAGCACAAGTGTACTGGTAGTAGTGGATACTGGCTGGTTGGAGGTGAACACCAACTCTGTGTTTGAGTTGTGTGTTGGGACCTAAGAGAGAGAGCTTTGAGGAAAGAAGTATTGTACACTTGGGGTGTGGGAAGCCTCTATAAGGTGGAAGAGAGTGGCATCTCTTTATTGTATTCTTTTTTGTATGAGTATTAATACAAGTTGTATATTGTCTCTCAAATTCTGTGTTATTTCTGAATTCTAGTTACTTGTGTATTCTGGTTAATTTCCACATGTTAAGTTGCTTGGTAATCAATTGTGTGCTTCCGTTATTTCCCAAAAAAACTTAGCAATGTGACCAATTCTTTGAAAAATATATCAAATAGTGTATTTCATACCTTTTTCTTAAATATGACAGTGATCTCCCTTTGATTGATTGCTTCTTCTTATATAGTCCTTTTCTCTATGACCAATAAGATGATAAACAAAATAATGACCCATAAAATATTTGGCATACTTTGAAGCATTTGGCTATCTGATTGGATTCTTCATTTTACTCTTGACCTGATCTATCCTATTGAAATTCATGCTACCAACATCTTTGTCTTGTTCTGATTTCTTTTGATCTTCTTCAGGATTGCTTATCTTGACTATGACCTTTTCATGTTCATCCTTTAAGGAAACAATATTAGTCTTCAATTGAACACATTCATGTTATTTACTTCTCATGCTTGAATTTTCAACTTCTAATTGAATTCTAAGATATTTTATGGTATCCTTATCCTCCTTAGGTTTCTTAGCCATGTCATCCTTTAATCTACATGCTTACTCTTCTATAGATTTGATCAATTCTTGATTCTCCTTTTCCTCTCTCATGTATTTGCCTGACAAACTCCCCTCAAGATATCTAACTTATGCTTCAAGACCTTTGATCACATTCCTCATTTTATGATTCCTCTTCTTTTGCTCCTTTAGTTCACCAAGTGCACTCATGAGCTCAGCTTCTACATTAGCTTCTTCTTCCTTTTTATCATATAACTCTTCTTCTTATCTACTGTTATGGTAAACTTCTTCATCAAACATGATGATATTTTTACCCATATTGTACCTTGGATCACCTTCAAGTGGTTAAACTTACACAAAAGGTCCTACTTTGATACCAATGTTAAAGGTACAATAACTGATAGGGGTGAATCATTAATGTCAGATAATCCACTTCAATTCCCAACTCTTAAATATTCAACACATTTAATCATCATGCATACAAATTAACCATTACAATGATCAAGGAAGATATAAAAAGATCAAGCACAAAATACATGATATATGTGGGAAACCCTATTAGGAGATAAAACCCACTAAACCTTGTAAGATGGAATATAATATTATAATAACAAGATACAAATTTAGACCAACACCAACTGATCAAGGAACACCCATCCCTTAGTTTAGTGAGACACCCATCCCACAAGGAAGAACCAAACCCATAGGCAACCAAATATTAACCCAGCTACCTTGATCTAATCTCCACTTGTGATCTAATCTCTTCTACACCTAATGATGGACTTCTCTTACTTTCTCTCTTTCCCTTTTACATTTTCAGAAACTTGCATACACAAACAATGCATCCAAAACACCCTTTTGCATCACTCTTCACTTCGTAGCACATACATAATTAGAGAACCTAAAACAAATCTTTCACAATATCAAAAACATGACCTATAGGAACTCTTCTCTTCTTGGAACACTATAGGAACAATCCTAAACCTACTCTACTCTTTAATCCATCCAATAAACACACTCACTTAATCAACCTCTAGGGCTTACTTGCTCAATCTACCTCTTCTAGGATCATTAGGTCCAATGACCTATGTGTTAACTTTCTTAATATTGATCATACAAGCATGACTGATATTGTTCACTCTCTATTGGTCCTTAATTCCTTGTATCTTCTCTTTCAAAGGTTCTCTCCTTTGCTTGGCTCTTCATTCTCTCCACATATCTCTAAATAGGCCAATTATGCTTAGTATTTATACCATTCACTCATCTAACCCATATTGGTCAGCCAAGATGATTACCATATTTTTTATAAAATTTAAATAGGTCTCCACACATGTTACATTGGTGAAACATTCCACTCCATAGGCCAGCCACAGTCCTTAAGACTCAAATCCTCCATTAGGCCTTAATGAGACCCAAAATAATTAGGCCTTCACATCTATATGTTACTCTTGCAACCTCTTGAACCACCTTCATTATCCAAAAATTATTATAACATATCAAAAATATATCCAATATACCCTTGACAACTCCCTCATGGGTCCATGCCACTTTGAACACCAACTCAACACTTGAACCTACCAATTAGGTCTCCTCGTTCTTTAAGCCTTCATACACAAAAAAATAGTATCAAAATTCTAAAACAACTACTCAAAAATTTCACATATACATATGATTATATCACATGGGTGAACCCTTTAGGACCTCTACAACACCTCCATGTTATTTAGACACTTCAACACAAGTTCTAAGCACTTAAATCAACTCTCTTAGAATCACCACTCAGACTTGACGTATATAATCAAGATATTTTGACTCTCCATAACTGATCAAGGGTAAAATATGACAACCAATTCCTTCTCATAATCCTTTGAGACTTATAAAACATCTCTATACTCATTTTAATCTTCAATTCTACTTATAACACCTTCAACTCACTCTTACAACATGGTCACTCAATCTGCCAGTGTATTTAATAAACATAACAAACTTTAAGTAATTTTTCATACTGAATATGGATTGGTCAAACCTAAAAAATCCATAAATATAGTCCTCATGGATTATAAAACACTCTCCAATAGTTATTTCATCTTGAAACATCAAGACACTTATCAATAAATCTTTAATTATCCTTCTCGGGTCACTTGCATAACATAGTCAAAACCTTTAGTCAACTTTAGAACTTAATATATTTGATTGTACAAACATTAAAACCTTATAACTAGTGTCTATAGATGCACCTTGTAGTTATTTAAAATTTTTCCTTTTACACCACTATGAAATTTGTCCTGGATCAAAAGATATAGCTCAAAAATTACAGACTAGTTTTCCCTCATTAATTTGAATATTCAAATTCAATCGATCACTATGTTAATGCTAAACATCGAACACTTTGAGATCATCTCATGATCTCTAAAAACTTTGAAAAAATGTATGCCATAAATCTCCTTTGGACTATTTTAGTATTTACATTTTATCTCTCATCATTGATCTTAGATCTACACTACCATGATCATGACACTTGGTAGCTCTATGTGCCTTCTGTGCACCCTGTTGATGCAAGAAAGTGCACCCAGTGGTAGGAAAACAAGTTCCTACCCTCTCCTCACAACATGGAAACTCCTCTCTCGCCTATGGGATAGCGAAGCTGGAGAGGAGAGTCTCTAGATAAGGGCTAGCTCCCTTTGATGTATCATGTTTGTTTCAACAAGTGTAAATACAGGTATGTATATAGATATAAACTGGGGGGAATGAAAAGGGAGAGAGATTTCAGGAAAACAAACCTACTCTAAAGAGGTGATACACCAAAAAACAAGTCTACCTTCACACATCCACTCTTACAATCAAACAAATACATACATATTCTACGCACTTAGCAGAAGGACCAGGCTACACTAGACTGGCAGGGAGGCTTTCATGAAAACACAAGAGACAAAAAATCACCGAGGCACTGTGGAATTCACACTGTAAGTAACTTCCTCTATTCTGGTCTTCTAAATGTCAGCTCTTCTCCTTTCAGTTGTAAAAATGGCGCCTTGTAGACAACAAGTCTACTGGTGTTAAACCTGTGAGAGCATCAAGAAACAATGACTGGACACAGACAAACACTCAAGACATACTCTGAATATCCATCCAAATGGAGGTAAAACCTGTGTTTATTTGATTTAGGCAAAAAATTTAGTAGGACTGCACCTGGTAAAACTATGAAAAGATGATTACAAATGAACAATTTGCAAGGTTATATGGAAAAACAACAAGGAGACTCATTGGCGGCCTTTGCTTGCAAGTGGCCTATCACGTCTTCATTGGGAAGAAGAAAAACACTATGTTGACATCATCCTTCTGCTGGAACCATGCTGGCCACCTTGTCTCTTTTCCATTTTGTCTCATCTAGCCTGTTCGGCCCATGGGCAAACTTTCTTAGCAGGTCACTTCATTTTAGCTGCTTCTAGTTAGCGCTTCTTTATTTTGAACACAAACAGTTATTTCCTTTGGTCAAACTTGACGTCCTCAAGGACGTCATTGGGCCTGCTAGCTTTTCTACGGCTACTGCACCTTAGCGCCCAGTCGGGCACTTTTCCTTTGTATACTTGGCGGGTCCTTTGGATTCAAACTATCGAGTCCCCTTTGATCCTTCGAATGACCCTTTGTTTTTTTTAAACGGGTCCTGTTTGCTTGGGCCAAGAGTCCCCCGCAAGGGCATCTACCCTTCGGGGGCCTTCGACAGGTGCTGTTGGTTTGGACTGGTCTGTTGGGCCTTTGTATGTCCCTAAAAACTTTTATCCATAGATGTTTTCCAGTGGAAAAAAAGTCCACAAAAATTCATTCGTGCCTTGCCTTGTGTTAAGCCATGCCCACCCCTTTGCCTTTTACCCAAGTTTAAACTTTGACTAGATCTTTCCATGTAAATATTTGAAATGCCTACCCTCTGGAAGGGCACCCCTGACCATTGACTATCCTTCGGCTTGGGGTAGTCCCTTGAACCGAACCTGTTGAACCAAATTTTGGTTCAATGGTTCAAGGTTCAAAGGAGTGCACCGATGAACCAAAGGCCGATGAACTTCTCCAAGCTTTAAACTGCCACGTACATTGAACTAAGTACGTTGAACCAAAAATTGGTTCAATGGTTCAACGGTATGAAGGTTCAATGTTATTGCATTGAGGTGCTTGAATCGAGATGTTGAACTAAGATGAACCAGGCTGAAATAATGAACCAAGCCTGAATTGAGCATGAACTTGAAGATGGACTTTGCAACCCAAATATGACTGGTTTTAAAATGCAAGGGAAGAAGTTGACCACAATTTTGCTCATGGGCAAAAATTGGTCAACAGATGGCGACTCACAGGAGAAGCATGCTTGTCGTGCTTAGAACTCAATTACCTTAAAATCCATTGGGCACGGAATCAAATGCAGCTACAAAAAAAGTTAGCAACATCCCTAAAAGATTTGAGAATCAAACGTGAAGCTTTTACCCCACACACAAAGGGAAACACAAGAGGCTAAAAAACACTACCCGTGCAAACTGCACTTAGGGAAAATTTAAAAAAAACAACTGAAAACAAACTATTACATACAGCTAACTGGGAATGTTTGCCTCCCTCCTGGATCAAAAGGAAAACTTCTCAATTCCCCTTCCTAGTGAGAAGACTTATGGTGCCAAGCAAATAGCTGAATAAAAAAGAGAGTTGGTGACCTGCTCCTCTTGTCTATCACCTGAGTTGGTTGGTATCTGAGTGGATATTCAAACATGCTCCCAACGTATACATACTCTGTTTGTTCTTGGAAGCTTGCCTCTTGTTGGTTCTTCAAGCTGGTGTTTCCCATCAAGAAAAATATTGTTGCTAGCTCATCACCATAAGCCCCTTGATACGCACCCTTGACTGGCTTTCTCTTCTCCACCTCATGCTTGGGTTCCATGGCATGACCATCTTCCTTGATGATTTCAAATAAGATATCTTCATATTCACTAACCCCCTAAAGGGGTAAATCTGGAAAACTATAGCCTCTTTGCGTGCTTGTTAGAACCCTAATGCTTCCCTCTCCACTCTTATCCATCTCATAGCCTCCTTGATGAATAATGTATCCTGCCTCAATGAATTCAAACAAATCATTCAAAGCATGAACAAGAGATTGTCCATGCTCCTCCATGTCACCTAAAGTGATCTCCTCCTCATCCACACTCATGAAGTCTCCCTGATCAGTCATAAACTGAGCATACTCCTCTTCACTTGCTTCCCTCAAGATAGGTTCCTCCTCAAGAAGGGGTGAAGTGGAAGGCTGACAAACGAACTCACGTGGAAGAGGAGGCAGTCTTTGAACTAGAATCAAATGATTTTTCTCCTTCCATTTGGTCAGCACTTCACCTATATCAGGCATGGCTTGATAGTTTTCTTGGGGATGTGTAGGTAGGGTGCCTTTTGGTGATGGCTCCTCTACAAGATCTGAAAGCTCCATTTCTCTCTCTCCCAATAGTCTCATCTTAGCCTCTAATTCCTCCACCCACTTAGCCAGATAATCCTCATTTTGGACCTCTTGGGGCTCGTGGGAAACACCAGAGAGATGGGGAGTGCATGAAAATTGCCATGAAATGCAAGAAGCCTCCTGAAGAAGGGTGGAGGGAACTTGAAAATGACTAACTTAATCTTGTACCTTGCACTCTTGAACAATGTCTTTCACCCCCTTGTTGTTCCGTGACTCAACCCCTTGATTTTAGCTCAAAAAATTTAGACTGGGCATCTCCATTGGGGTTGATGAGGCCATAATGTGAGAGGGCAGTGAAGATTTAGATTCCACTTCCCTTGCTACCAAAATTGACTGCTACATTTGAAGGTTTTCCAATTCGATTTGTCTATCAAGATTAGCCTTAAACATAAGATTTGCCATTTCAGAACTCTCTTCAACGCGATTAGGGAAAGGACTTTGACAGGCTTGATTTGACTTGTAAGTAGGGGATGTATATGACTGATATGATACTTGGGGCAGCGAGTATGCAGGTTGATAGACTTGGTAAGGCTTCCTCTCATAAATACTTAACTTCTCCTCCAAAGATGTAATCAAACCACTCACGTTCAACATCTCATTCGTAAGCCTATGCCAATTGGCTCTTTCAATGGGAGTCCATTCCTTCTTAACCTAATTCAGTGCATTTCTCACTTGATGGATGACATGATCAGGAACTTCTTGGCCACATCTCCTGGTGTCAATATCTACCACATATTTTTCATATCCTAGCAGTGCTCGCTTGAAGGCAAAAATGGGTTGATTGGTGAAGAGACTGGATTAAGTGGGAGTAGTGACGTAATGAGAAGACTGGGCATAAGGCTGATATAACTCATGAAAGGGCTGAGACTGGCCATATTGAAACTGATAAGGATCAACGTAAGGTTGGTAAGGATCATAGCCATGCTGGCTGAAGAAAATAAGGTCCATGGCTCTGAACGATGGGATTATACATACCAGAATGTTGTTTCTTGATGGTATGGTACCAGAAATGCTTAACTAGTTGATTTAACTCAGAGTCACCATTGGTGTTTGATGCAGAAGCCTCTAAAGGCTTGTTGGTTGAAGAACACACCAAAATTCTTCAATTCTTTAGACAAAACCTATCCCAGTTCGTCCCACTAGGCATGCCAAAACTGTTGATGCAGGAAAGTGCACCCAGTGGCAGGAAAACAAGTTCCTGCCCTCTCCTCACAACATGGAAACTCCTCTCTCACCTATGGGACAATGAAGCTGGAGAGGAGAGTCTCTAGATAAGGGCTAGCTACCTTTGATGTATCATGTTTATTTTAGTAAGTGCAAATACAGGTATGTATATAGATATAAACTAGGGGGAATGAAAAGGGAGAGAGATTGCAAGAAAACAAACCTAATCTAAAGAGGTGATACACCAAAAAAAAAGTCTACCTTCACACATCCACTCTCAGAATCAAACAAATACATACATAATCTATGCACTTAGCAAAAGGACCAGGCTACACTAGACTGGCAGGGAGGCTTTCATGAAAACACAAGAGACAAGAAATCACTGAGGTGCTGTGGAATGCACACTGTAAGCAACTTCCTCTATTCTGGTCTTCTAAATGTCAGGTCTTCTCCTTTTAGTTGTAGAAATGGCACCTTGTAGATAATAGGTTTGCTAGTGTTGACCCTGTGAGAGCCTCAAGAAACAATGACTGGACACAGACAAACATTCAAGACATACTCTGAATATCCATCCAAATGGAGGTAAAACTTGTGTTTATTTGATTCAGGCAAAAATTTTAGCAGGGTTACGCCTGGTAAAACTATGAAAAGATGATTACAAATGAAAATTTTTCAATGTTATATGGAAAAACAACAAGGAGACTCATTGGCACCCTTTGCTTGCAAGTGGCCTATCGTGTCTTCATTAAGAAGAAGAAAAACACTATGTTGACATCATCCTTCTACTGGAACCATGCTGGCCACCTTGTCTCTTTTCCATTTTGTTTCATCTGGCCTATTCGGCCCATGGGTGAACTTTCTTAGCGGGTCGCTTCATTTTAGCTCCTTCTGGTTAGCGCTTCTTTGTTTTGAACACAAACAGTTATTTCCTTTGGTCAAACTTGGCGTCCTCAAGGACGTCATCGGGCCTGCTGGCTTTTCTGCGACTGTTGCACCTTAGCGTCCAGTCGGGCACTTTTCCTTGTATACTTGGTGGGTCCTTTGGATTTAAACTATCGGGTCCCCTTTGATCCTTCGAATGGCCCTTTTTTTTGTAAACAGGTCCTGCTTGCTTGGGCCGAGAGTCCCCCGCAAGGGCATCTACCCTTCGGGGGCCTTCGGCGGGTGTTGTTGGTTTGGACTGGTCTGTTGGGCCTTTGTATGTCCTCATGGACTTTTGTCTGCAAATGTTTTCTCACAGAAAAAAAGTCCATGGAAATTCATTCACACCTTGCCTTGTGTTAAGCCGTGCCCACCCCTTTGCCTTTTACCCAAGTTTAAACTTTGACTGGATCCTTCCATGTAAATATTTGAAATGCCTGCCCTCCAGAAGGGCACCCCTGACCATTGACTATCCTTTAGCTTGGGGCAGTCCCTTGAATCAAACCCATTAAACCAAATTTTGGTTCAATAGTTCAAGGTTCAAAGGAGCATGCCGATGAACCAAAGTCTGATGAACTTCTCCAAGCTTTGAACCGCCACGTACGTTGAACCAAGTATGTTGAACCAAAAATTGGTTCAATGGTTCAATGCTATTGCATTGAGGTGCTTGAACTGAGATGTTGAACTAAGATGAACCAGGCCAAAACAATGAACCAAGCCCAAACTGAGCACGAACTTGAAGATGGACTTTGCAACCCGAATATGACTGGTTTTAAAATGTAGGGGAAGAAGTTGACCACAATTTTGCCCGTGGGCAAAAATTGGTCAACACACCCTACAACCAATCACCAATGAAATTTTACCACTTGGTAGATCCATGTGTATTATAAGAAAAAATTTACATATTTATTAAATATACACCATTTTATCATAATTTTCATGAGTAGGTGCTCACCATTGATCTCTATCTGATAGGTTTCATGCTTGTCATTAGATCTATTGCTCAAACTCCATGATTGTGACACATTGCACTAGCATGTAAAATCTTGACTATTTGAATTTGAACTACACTATTCAATATTTATCTAGTTATATTAAATTATCATTGTTATATATGTGATTTGATTAAATGCTCATCGTAGATCTTCAATATCACAAATTTTGCTAAGTATGGGAACTTAATAAACTCTACCTGAGAAGCCAACTTTGCACCTTAATAAATTTTGCTATGCTCAATGTCCAAACCTAAAATTTTAACCATATGAAATTATCACATAGATTAATCTATCCATATATCAAAATTATATTTAAACCTTTATGCGTGTGAAATATGACATCGTTAATCTACTTACTTAGCTTTATCTAGTCAAGATGACTACTTGAGCTTAGACATTTGTATGACTATTCTGATGAATTTTTTTCACTTTCATAAGAACTCTAAGCACTCATAACATCCCATGATCTATTTTATACATGTTTATACCATCAATATCATCCATTAATTTCCTATCCAAGATAAACATTGAAGAACCATGTAAGAATACTGAAGCATATTGAAGCACACTTTGTCATTGTCATTCTAGCACACATGACACCTCATCAACATCTTTGGTCACCTTGGAGACATCATTGACAAACCTCCAACACACTATAACAATTAAAATTTTTCCTTTATGAATCAATGCATAATGTAATCATCCCATTTTAACATTTCATACAAATTCAATACTCAGTCAAAAACCAACTATATTATGTTGTTTAACTACTCGTATAAAAGTCTAATTTAATTATAAAACTTATACACAATAATTTAAAAATAATAATAAAACATAGTTGAGCACATAATACTCAGACCTAACTAAATATGTATAATAAAAACACATTGTAAGAACCCGTATACCCAATCAGCCTACAAAATAAACATATAATACTTTCACAGTTTATACAAGTTCATAATAATAAACAATAAGTAGTCCTTACTAATTCACAAATATTTTTTTGTTAAACATTATACATTTACTTAGTTCATTCATATCTCTATATATAATTTCATTTAAAATAGTCATACATTCATATATGCGAACCCAGGGAGTCATATATATGGTTGAACCCATTTTGTTATGTTAATCCCAAACAAGAAATAAATACTTGTTTCGATCTCTACAAAGGACCAAATAAAACACAATACTTTAGAATGGATAAAAAATTTAAAATAACATTTCATCCTAAATCCATTTCATCCATAATTAAGTCTAATTCATCCCCAATTAATTCTAATTCATCTCCACAAAGATTCTATGGCTTAAATCTTAATCCTTTATAATTGAAAATCCTTGTATCTATAAAAATATGCATATGTGTGTGTGTGTGTGTGTGTGTGTGTGTGTGTGTGTGTGTGTGTGTGTGTGTGTGTGTGTGTGTGTGTGTGTGTGTGTGTGTGTGTGTGTGTGTGTGTGTGTGTGTGTGTGTGCGCGCGTGCGCATGCGCGTGTGTGTATGTATATGTACTATTTCAAATCTATCCAAGTACATAAATATATATCTATATTTATGTAAATACTATAGAGTCGATTTAATATAATAAACCCTATTTAAAATCTAAATAGGTTTACATAGTTTATATATACATACAAACCTAGGTTTATCCCTATCCCCATTTATCGATATATATCAACTGGTTTGAAAACTATCCACTTGTATATACACATAATTGGAATAATTCTTTATAAATCAACTAATGTCATTCGAATAAACAAGATAAAAATTAAGGTAGAGTTTACAAAATCCAAAACAACAATAGCCAAAAACCCAAAACTCTACCTTAACCTACTCGAGTCACCCATAGTGGATATAGGGTTCTATGGAGGCCATGCCTTCCACAGGGCCTTGTATACACCCATATATTTTATCTATCATAAAAATAAATAATACCCAATGACAACTAATTCAAAAGACATTTCGAAAAAGTCCACACAAGAATTAAAGTACATAACCAACCTAAAAGTATGTGAATGAGCTAAAGAGAATATTTCTTTTCTCCTTTATTTTAATCAATATCACCTTTATTCTTATGAATATATCCTCTATTTGCAGTGTCATCCCTACACATATCCCCCACACTCTTTTTTTAAAATTTATTTCTCTTAACCTCCTCACCATTTCCTTCTCCTTCATGCATGGTACTCTAACTGATCGCTTAAATGCATGCTCAGATATCTCAACAAAATTGTTTATTATGTTTCCCATTTACCAGCATGCAGACACACAATGAAATCTATTTTTTTCCAAAAATGCATCTTAACCAAATTAAATGGGTTATTATTAACCTAATCATCTCAATCCTTCTCCCAAAATCCCTAATTAATCATTTTAATTTTTTTTAAAAATCCGTATGGTAATAGACAATGAAATAGTTCCCGACATTTATTCCATGTAAAGTCTTCTAACTAATCAATGGCCAATATATTCCCATGCAATTAACCTTGACCAAATAAATAAAACAATGATTACATTGTCTACTAATACCCTTAGGTTTTTGTTTTATACTATTATGTTATTTACTAACATATATAGTAATGCAATGATTTATTAAAGTCAATAAATTAATAATACAAAGAATTCATATATATATTTAAAATCAAACCTTAGGTTAGTATTTATTCAAATATAATATATTTAAAAACAATGTTATTATCTTTTGACATTAAAACACAATTAACATAATAATAATCTTTAATTATTATTATCCAAAACTGTAAATAACAATAGTATTGTCTATACTTTTTAATGATCACTACATATATGAATTTACTCATTTAGTCAACTATTACGTCAAACAAATGCATCATATATGATAATCTAACACATTAATTAAACTAATGAAATTACTGAATGAAAAATCATGTTCATTACTAGCAATCAAAATCATGCTAGAAAACATATTAAAAAACACCTAACAGAAAAGTACACAAAACATGTTACATTATCATATTAATCAATTTAAAAACATGATATGCTAAGTGGTGTGTGTAAGGGTTCCATATTCATTCTCTATCGACCTCCAACATTTCCATCTAACCACCCTCTTTAATGATACTCCCCTTCCATCATGATATGAGGGAAGAATCTATCATGCATCCACCTCATGCCAATGAAGGTAGTTAGCCTAAAACATCATTATATCCATAAAATAATGTTTAAAATAACCAACATGATCACAAAGTATAGAATAAAAAAGTACCACTAACTCATAAAATTTAATTATGTAAATTAAATAACACAATTGTCCCATAATCAACATATGTCAATAAGCTTAATCAAATATTAGTTAATCAACTAATTAACTACCATAATCCATATATTTAACAAGTTATTTAACTTAAGATCCAAATCAAGATGTGAATCATTCCCCCAAAAAATTGGTCATCATCCTGATGACATTTATTCAAACACAAGTTATGAATTAAAAATCTTATTCAACAAAAATAATATAATGTGCAGAAACAAATCAAGCAAATAAATATGAAAACAACTTGTAAAACTCATCATAGTCTTCCCAAGTGACAGTATCATCAGATTATTGGTCCCATAGGACCTTGCACTATGACACTTCTCTATTATGTAAGTAAAGTTTGCAAGTGTTAATTACTTTGATTGGTTATACCATGACCACCCTGGGATCCAGAACTTGCAAAGCATTCCAATCCAACACATGTGAAGGATCAGATATATGCATTTTAAGATAAGACACATGGAATATTTTATGCAAAAGAGTAAGAGCTAGTCATAATGCAATCATATACACTACATGGTTAAACACTTCCATTAACTCAAAGGGTCCCACATATCTTGGTTAAAGTTTTGATAACTTCCTAAACTTAATCCAACTTTTTTGAGGTTTAACTTGTAAAAACACTTTATCACCTATAGAAAACTGCCTAATTATCATCTTCAAATTAGCATAACTTTTTTATCTATCTTTGGCCTCGGCTAACCTCTTCTTTATTATCCTAACTTGCTCTTTTATTTTTGAAAGCATATTAGGTCCAAAGACTACGTTGTCTTCCAATCTATCCCAACTGATTGGTGTTCTACACCTGCTTACATACAATGCCTTAAGTGGTGCCATTTTCAATGCTAATTGGTATGAGTTATTAAGCAAACTTAACCAATGGAAGATACTCTTACCACCTATATTGTTGATCCATGCAATACATATGAAGGAGATCCTCTAAAATATGATTTACTCACTCTATTTGTCCATCATTTTATGGGTGATATGTAGTGTTCAAGTTTAACTGAGTACCCAAAGCTGAATTTAGAGTCAACCAAAATTTAGAAGTTATCTTCAGATCATGATCTAAAATTTTTTTATGTAGAAAATTATACAACCGATATTCTTCCTTTATGAATCTCTTTATAAGAGTAGGTGCATCATCAGTCAAATCATCTAGCATAAAGTGAAATACCTTGGTTAGTTTTTCAACTAATACCAAGATCATGTCATGCTTATTTCATGTTAATGGTAAATCTTAGCCAAAATCCATATTGATCACCTACCACTTCCACTTTGGTATGTCATGTGGATACAATAATCCAGTCAGATGCATATGTTTAGATTTCTCACACTGACATTCTATACAATGGGACACAAAATCCATTGTATCTCTCTTGATTTTATTCCAAAAATAAATTGGTCTAAGCTTAGCCATGAGTTTGGTTACTCTTAAATGTCTTGAATATGGGGCATTGTGTAGTTCCTTTAGTAATATGTTCCTCAGATTCTCTCTATTTTGTACATACATGATACCATTGTATCACAAATACCATCATTCTTTATTCTAAATCCCTTATACTTAATATTTTGAGCATTCTCAGATAATGTTTTCTTGACTTGATCATAAATTTCATCTCCTAGTGAGAATTTTATCACTTGATCTCTAAAAGTACTCTTAATAGTAGACACAATTATTATGTACCTTCTATGGCTTAAAGCATCAATTACTCTATTCTCCTTATCTTTGATATATTTAATATCAAAATCATAGTAAAAAAATAAATCTAACCATCATCTTTGATGAACATTCAAATTTGGTTGGGTGAAGATGTACTTGAGTCCCAAGTTATCTATCTTGAGCTCAAATGGTTTTCCCAATAAATAATGTCTCCAAACTTGCAAAGAATACACAATTGTCATAAGTTCTAGGTCATGAGGGGAATAATTCACCTCATAAGGTTTCAATTTCTTAGATTCATAGGCTAACACTGAACCATCATGCATAATAAATCCTCCAAGTCCATCCTTAGATGCATCTGTGATCACTAAGAATTGACTATCATGATCAATAACTCTTAGCACTGGTGCTAAAGTAAGCCTCCTTTTAAATTTCTAAAAGGCTACCTCACACTTATCTAACTAGATGAAACTCTATTTATTTCACTAAAGAGAGGTAATATGATTATCTATCTTAGAAAAATTTGGAATGAATTTCTTGTAATAACTCGCTAATCCCATGAAACTTCTTACCTCATGCACATTCTTTGGTGTCAACCACTCCATGATAGATCTTATATTTGTTGAATCTATTAAAATACCATCCACTAAGATAATATGTCCTAGATACTACACTTTCTTTTGTAAAAATGCATACTTAGAAACATTTCCATATAACCTATGCTTTCATAAACATTACAAAACTAATTCTAGATGCTACACGTGTTCTTCCTCATCCTTATAATAAATATGTCATCAAAAAATATCAACACAAATTAATCTAGGTAATTATTAAACACATTGTTCATAATATTTATAAATGTTGATGGAGCATTCATCAACCCAAATTTTAACATTGTAAACTCATAATGCCCATATCTAGTCCTGAAAGTTATTTTAGGAATATCCTCTTCTCAGATTCTCAACTTGTGATACCCTGATCTAAGATAAATCTTAGAAAATATTATTTCTCCTCATATTTGATCAAAGAGATCATCAATGTGTGGAAATAAATATCTATTCTTGATCATTGCTTTATTCAATATCATGTAGTCTATGCAAAGGAAAAGAGTGTCATCCTTCTTCTTGATGAAGACAATTGGAGAATCTCATGGTGACACACTTGGTTGAATCAGAGCTTTTGATAATAACTCTTAAAGTTTTTACTTTATCTCAACTAATTCAATGGTTGTCATTCTATATGATTCATTAGACTATGGTTTCAATCTAGGTATGATATCAATTGAGAAATCAATTTTGTGCTTGGGTGGCAATACTAGTAACTCTTCTAGAAACACATCATAGAAGTTTCTTATAAAAGGATAATCTTTGATAGATGGTTTCTTATATTCTTCCATCTCATTTATCCTAATGATAAATGCCTGACATTCCTTTCTTTAAGCTTTTTTGAGCTAAATTGTAGAACTTTACCTCAATTTCAATTCCCTTCTCTCACCCTGAAGTTGTGTCTAATTTTTGAAATCATCTTGACACTCAACCTTCTTCAAAAAATAGTCAACCCCAGATTTATGATTCACAAGCCAATTTAATCCTAATATCACATAATATAATCCTAATAGTGTTGTATAAATATCTAATACTATAGTAAACTCAGGCAAACTAATCTCTACTTCAATTAGACACTTGTCAACCTTGACTTTTGAATCATTCCCATATTGTACTGGCTATGTATTTTCCTTTATTCTAGCCCTTATAGACAATCTTCTAAGCACTCTAGGAGAAATGAAATATTTTGTATTTCTTGTATCAATTAAAATATAAACTATATGATTGAACAAAATACCTAATAATTTTATAGGGGAATATTGATACTCAGTTGATTGATTATCATTAGTTGCATGAATCCACTCCTAAAACATATCTTGATGAGAAACTAAACCCTTGTTCTTCAATTTTTTCTGAGGACATTCTTGAGTAAACTAGTCACCTCCATAAATGAATCAACCTCCAACCAGTCCTTTCTTCTCAGTCTATTAGTTTCCCTTGAAACCAACCTTGAAACCATTACCAAGTTTCTTATTCCTTGAACCACTATTGAAGTTGGCATTCTAATTCTTGTACTGACATTTGGAATCTTTCCTCCTCTACTTCTAGTTCTTCTTGAAAGTTGGTTTAGAACTTCCAAATTTATTTTTAAACTTATATCTGACTTGGGCAAGAGATTTTAATTTATGTTCTTACTTAACTTCCTTATCAAATACCTGATCCATGGTAGATGGACCATGCACATCTACATTACCACCTATTTGGGGTTTTAATCCCATGATGAATTTCTTGATTCTGAACCTCTCACTTGCCTGATACTAAGGTACATACTTAATAAGCTTGGTGAATTACTCCTAGTATTCATTCACTAAAAATCCCCTTGCTTAAGTTTTTGAAAATTTGTGAGATTTTGGATGAAGTATAGTTTTGAAATCCATCATGACCTAAATAGTGTCATAAACTGTTCCCACATGGTGATGGTTGAGTCAAGGTTCATTTCAAGCTTCTTATTTACCCACTAAATCGTTGCTTCACCAACACGCTAAAAATGTTCTCAAATTTCTTTCATGACTTTGAAATAATTTTGAATCTTGGAATACTTCTTTATTTTTCTTATCCATGCTTCAACTCCATCCCCCAATACAATTCCATTGAACTTGGGTGGATTCACCTTTTTCATGTCACATGCTAACTCTATATCTACTTAAGCTCTCGCATCCTATGGCACTACCTCAAGCCTCTACTCTTGAATATTTTCCTGGTCATTAGGATTCTCATCAAGTTCTTTTTTATCATTCTCCTCTTCATGGCCATGCACTTCCTATTCTAGGGCCATAATTCAGTCCCTAGTCTCTTGCATGGTTACAAAGATTTGATCTTATTTCATAACTTGATCAACTATAAATTGATTTGGATCCATAGGGGGTTTGGTATTTGAAGTACCCTAACCTCCTTCTCTAGCATGCACCATTGTTCTTCCTATATCATGAGAATAAGTTTTACATTAGTGGACATATTAAGTCCTAAATTTTGAGCCTCAGCTCTGATACCACAATGTAACAACCCCTATGGGTTTTACCAAAATATTGAAATAATTTTTTTTAAAATTAAATACGCATATTCAACATATAGATTTCACCATGATAAATCCTAACTAGTGATCTTTAACTAACTTCATTAATTTAGTTAGCCATCTAGGTTATAGATAATCCACTTAGATAAGGATCACTATGTACATATATATAAATCATTAACAAACTAAATAAAAATAATAATTGTATGTCAACATAAATGATATAATATAAGTTCAACCATAACTGATAGAATATTATAACCTCTATTGTAATAAGTATAATGCATAAATATTATAGTTTCATCAATACATATAATATTTCAAATGCTTAATCATGATACAAAGCTCCTTTGAGTAGATTCTCCATGACTCAAGGTTCTCCATGAATCAAGTATCAATATGTAATCTCAAGTGTGGTACTTTAGCTAGGAGGGAGAGTATCATTTGAGCACTTTTCCACACTAACCATGGACCATAGATCCCCTGTATTATCTCCCAAACAAGGGGATGGCCCTCCCTTCATGGATGGGTAGATAATGATGATGAAAGAATCGAGATTAATAAACTATAACTTATGTGTCAAAAATATCTAATACATAATGTGTACCATACAAAAATCTATTCTAATATGATATCACAAAAATATGAAAACTATATCAATATATGAAATTACAATGTTTATCAAACATTACTTTAGACAAAGTTTTCAATAATAAATGATCTTTAAGATCAGTCAAATTCATATACACCACTTGATTAGATTACCCCTTATCTTGCATTGATGGTGCTAATTAAGCTAGTAGAATCCATCCACTACTTAATTAAGGTCATGAATGTGAGATTCAGTAAAATATATAATAATATTAAAAACCAAAAAATTCATTCCTAATATTTCATTTAGCTGATAACAAATATGTTATGTATATAAATATTACTAACATTCATTTAGTCAGTCAAATGAATTGAATATAATCCAAACATCAAGTTTATTAAAAATAAATAAACAAACTATCAATAACAATCCTCAATATATCATACCATCTAGGTAATGAGTATCTAGACCCCCAGTTGCTTTATCTATTAAGCAACTTATAATATTATTTATCCACAAAATAATATTATAATCTTGGCTAATAAATTATTCATATTCCACATATGACGGTAGCCAATTCATAACACAAAATTATGTTTTGTATTTAAACTCATAAATATAAGGAATGCTTTATATTTAAACATTCAAATGCTTTTATAAACACCTTATATAATCAAGCATCCCATATTTAATGTTATATATATATATATATATATATATATATATATATAATGCATTCATACCATCTATTTCACATGTTGCATTTATATAGTACCCTACTAAGGTGACATCCACTATCTTCTACCTTAAAGGGTGTTGTATACGCAAAGTATATAATCAAATCATTAATAAAGGCCCCATAACCTTTTTTTTAACTAAGGAAATAAATACATAGAATTTCTATAATTCAAACTCAATTTTCATTTATTTGTTAACACTTAACCATTTAAAATCAAAATAATCATTCATGCTTTGCAAATTTGTTCAAGTGAAATTTTAACTAAACACAACTGTGTTTACCCTATTTTGGTTTTATCCAAAGCATTAATTAAAAATACACACAAAAAATTAACCTTTTTTCCTTTATGAATTAATGCATAATGTAATCCTCCCATTTTAACAATTCATACAAATTCAATACTCAATAAAAAATTGACTATATTTTGTTGTTACCCTACTTGTATAAAAGTCTAATTTAAGTATAAAACTTATACACATTCATTTTTAAAACAACAATAATAACACATTTGAGCACATATTACTTGGACCTAATAGAATATGTACAAGACAAAACACATTGTAAGAATCTGTATACCTAATTGACCTACATAATAAGCATACAATACTTTCACTGTTTATACAAGTTTGTAATGATAAATAATATGTATTCCTATTAATTCACAAGTATTTTTTTGTTAAACATTATACATTCATTCATTTAATTCCTATCTCTATATATGATTTCATTTTAAATAGTCATACATTTGTATACCTGAACCCAGGTAGTCATATATATGGTTGAACCTATTTTGTTATGTTAATCCCAAATAGGAGATAAATACTTGTTTTGGTATCTACAAAGGACCAAATAAAACACAATACTTTAGAATGGATAAAATTATTAAAATAATTTTTCATCCTAAATCCATTTCATCCCCAATTATGTCCATTTAATTTCCATAGACTTTCTACAGCTTGAATCTTAATCCTTTATAACTCAAAATCCATGCATCTACAAAAATATGTGTGTGTTTATATATAGATATGCATGCGTGCACACACACTCTCTCTCTCTCTCTCTCTCTCTCTCTTAAATCTATCTGAGTATGTACATATATATCTATATTTATGCATATACTACATAATTGATTTAATACAAGAAACCTATTGATGTGGGTTTTATGCACACTTCAAAGAAGTTTTAAACAAGGTAACTTATAATATTTTGGGATCTCTTTGGAAATGTGTTCCAATATGGGGCACAAGTTTTAGGTATGTGGTTAGAACAACTAGGTGGTGGAATAACATATTGAGCTTGTGGGTTTTTTAACTAGGTTTTTGAGTGGATGCATGGATTCTAATAAAAAGGTAAATTATTGGGCAAGTTGGATGGGTGTAAGTCTATCCTATGGTGAACATATCTCAAATAAAATTAGAAGGAAGGAAGGGTAAGGTATAAAATAAGGTTCTATGTCTTTAAAATGGAATTTCTAAGTCTATTTCTTTGATGGATAAGTATCTCAGAAACCAGTGTTTATTGTTTGTAGATTTTTCACACTCACGAACAAACATGAATAGAAGTTTGGGGTAATCAAATATAGGATGATTAATGGTCTCAATTAAAGGTTGATCTTATTAAGTATACTATTGCACACCTATGTATAAATTATGATAGCTCGAACCAAGAAGTTATCTAGCGTAACTATGGCTCACACGTAGAAGACTATATTTAAGGAGATACCTCTACACACATTGGATTATCAATTAAACTTATACTAACCATAAAAATAAATGAAATATATCATTATTTAATATTTATTACATATCTAGGACTAATATTCATTAATAAAGCAATCAAATTCATCTATAGTATTGGCACACATAAGAATTATTTAATTAATACAAAGAAAGAAACTTCAAATTCATTAACACAAATAGGGAAGAAGAAAGAACAAACACAGTTGCATGATAATAAATTTATTGATTTCTTCCTCTATATTCATTCAAAACTTTGACCCTTTAAAAACAGGGTTCTACATGTATATAAAGATCTTGGGGATGGGGTCACCTCATCCTCTAAGTTTAGAATACTTCATTTACATCTAAAAAATACTATAAGATAAGTCTCAGTTACATGTCAATAACTTATAGATATCTTATTCATGCAATGTGTGCATGTTGATAAAATAATTTATTTTATTATATAAATGCAAATAGGGCATAACTATTTAGTAATAACCTCTACATGCAAAAAGTTGTACAAAATTAGCTTTCATGTTGAATTGGCTCTTTTTTAATGTCTCTTAAAATTATCATCAGAACTATAGTTGTATATGTGTTTGACAACATGATAACTAGATTTATACTCAGAGATGCACTTGTTTATTGAGATGAAGTTACCATGAGAGCTTTAGTATGAGGTGGTGTTGATGTGGTTGTAGTTTTTGGCACTGTAGGTGGAGTCTATGAAGTCTGTGGAGTAGAACTGGTAGGTGACATTTCTTGGGATGCCTTCTTAGAATCTAGCTTCATTTAGTTATTATATGCCTTAGCATGTTGTGCTTGAATTAGGTTCATATCCAAGAGATGTAGCCTAGTCACCCTGCTCATCTATTCCATTAGCTTAACATGTTTTATCTTGGTGGTTCTAAAGCTAACTTGTAAGACTTCCACCTCTGTCACCTTTTTCATAGCTGCACTCAATTTGGATTCAATGTCTTCTAAGCTTAAACCTTATATATTCTATTTTAATCCATTAGAGGCTTACTTAATCATTTTATCAAATATGGTTTGAGGCACCAACTTCCCTCTATTATCTTGAATTATTGTCAATTCGAGTTCTATCAAAAATTTCTTGGATTATTTCTCTTGATCAACCAATTTATTTACAAGAGATTTAGATGATGATAACCAATCCCAAGCCTCTTATGTTCTTATTAAAGATAAATTCAAATAATTTTATTCCTCTAATGGGTTCATCAAGTCCAAGTGGGTAAATGCCTTATTAAGGGTATACAACATTAAGAAATTTAGCTTATTCTCATCCTCTCTAAGACTTTTGAATAATATAGTTATAGAATTGACATGAGCCAAATTGACCCTCAAAGAATGAATGGCATCTAGAATCTCATACATCCTAAGTGTCATATTTTGTACATCCTACTCAATGCCCTAGGGAAATTTAATTACTTATTATTACTCCCTAAGAGTTTCCAACTCCTCTAGGAGCTCTTGTCTAGCCATTTTATTTCCATCATGTATGGATAGGATTTCCTCTATATGGGTCTCTATGTAGGACTTGAGGCCCTCAATATATGGTTACTGACCCTTTTATTTGTTTTGTCTCTTGATAAGGTAATAAATATCTTCCCTTTCCTCCATTATCAATGTCCTACTTGAGCCATCTTCAATTTTCCTCTTCCTTACCCATTTTATTGATGTCATATCCTTTCAAATAGTGATCTCACCATTGGAAGTTCAGTGATCTTCAAATTGGGCCGCTTAGAGGCTGAGGCTCCTAACTCCTTGGCCTACTATGGAAGAGTGAGATTTGAGGGATCTAAGGGCTGAGCTTCTACTTGCACATTCTCTTCAAGCTTAGGCTCAATTTTAGTAGAATGATTGGTCATTTATGTATAAATGATTTTAGACTAATCTATGTTTCCAAATTGTGGCATTAGATGCACAATAAAGACTGGTTGTGTCCTGGGTGCCCTTTTGGTGATTACTATTGTGGTTTTGGAATTTAGAGTTGAAGAGGGTAAAGGTGAACCCAATTGGGTAGAATAAATAATTTGATTGATGGATTGGGCAATGGCTAGAATGGACAAAGCCATGGTTGATGAAGTGGAAATGGAAGGAAAAGAAACTATAGTAGTGGAAGGTGGAGAAGGTGAAGTGGCACTGGATAGATTAGTAGATGGGTGCATGAAGAGGATAATTGTATAAAGTGACTAAATAGGAATAAATTTAGAAACAAATATTGGAGGGATGGAAGAAACTATGGGTAAAGACATTAAATAAAAAAGGTCTAAAGGGGATGTAAGTAGAGGATCCTTACTAGACAGTTCCTTGGTGAGAGGTGCCTTGGCCTTCAGTACTTGTAAGCTTAATACCTTGGCCTAATGAAAATCCTCCTCATCCATCTCTTGTGATGGCTCACCTTCTAGTGAAGGTTATGCCTCTTTTAGTGTTTGTGTGGGTAGGGTCTGTGGTCTATCCCCCTAAAGCTCTTTTGATAACACTTTTTAGCCCTGTCAACTTATGAAACTATTACCTATAAGAGAAGGAGGAATAATGTTGTGTGTTGGGGATGAATAATCCATTATTTTCTATTCATTATAGGAGTCTAAGCAAATAATATTGACTCCTTCCCTTTGTGGATTGTCTCTTCCTTGAGTTAGTTCCTCAACTAGCTCTTGTTTGACCTATATCCATTCAATTATTGATGTTTGAATTGGGAGCATTTATTCCTCTTTAGCTTATGTATAGGTAGGCACTTGTTCTTTTTTTGTTCATCCTACCCTCTAATGAGTTGTACCTCACCTACTAAATTTTGTTAGTTATGTGGTTGATCTTGAGATATGAGAGGGACTTGGGGATATTGTCCTTCTCTTTATGGTTGCTATGATGGCCTATCACTCCAAAATTGGAAGATATTCATCCTCTGAGGGGTGGGATCCTAAAATTTAATTCACCAAGTATGAGAGATGGCTCAACTTGTATCACTCTTAGTAAGTCCTCACTCAATCCTATAGTTGTAACACTTTCTTTCACTTCTTCATAATCCTTGGAATTTAGGAACATAAAATCATGATCCATTGGCTCATGTTTATAATTGAGGCAAAGGGTGTGAATTTTCTTCTCAATCTTTCCATGAGGATCCTAGTCTCTATAAGGGATGATAGGAAATGCACATTCCTACCTGTCATTTCCTTATTAAACTATTTCTTTATTGTGTATTGCATTCTCCCAATGGTGATGTGGAATCCATGGAATGTGGCCTTCTTATTCTTTGTTAATTCCTCATCAATGTCATTCCATATTTGGTATGTGATTTCCTACTCAATGAATTTGTTCAAAATGAACTTAGGGAGTTGAAGAGGATCCACCTTGTGGCTAGCTACCATGATAATAGTATAGTCCAGATAGAGCCACTAGTCTCCTACAATTTTGGTAAGTGTTCTAGATATACTAGGTGAAATTCTTACTAAAGGTCAGCCATGGATGGTCATCTAGACTTGAGGATATAGATACTTAGTAATATTCATTTTGTCTGACATAGAAGTATATGAGCATAAAATTGTAATAGTCAATATTTTTTTTCTTAATCACATCTAGGTTAAGATCCCACAAGACTCCATTGTCCCTATATACTATCCATATGGCTATGTCAGTAGATAAGACATCATATATATATTTCCTCCCAGTGGCCTCTTATATTTATGCAATATTTGTTCTTGGAGGTGAGTGTTGATTACTTCCCCAAAAGCATAAGTGTGCTCTGAGGTACTTAGCAAGTATAATAGGGGATCCCACTCTAAATGTAGGAAGTATATGCTTGCATGTCCAAAAATTCAATTTAATAGTGCCATTCCCACATTGATTCCCATTTTAAATTGGGTGATGGGAATAGGGATCTTGACATGTTATTTTAGAGTGAATGTTTCTCCAAGGAGAAACCACCTTGATAGAACTCGCTCTACATTATTAGATTTAGTCCATGTAATGAAAGTAAGCAAATCAAAAGTGGCATATGGAATGGGTAGTATAAAATACTTGTTAAATTAATCCCCTATTATATACGTGATAACTATGTTATTATCAACGTATTAAAGGTATCCTCCATCTACTATTCTCCCTTTAAAGAAGAGGCCTCATATTAAACATATGCATGGCATAACCTTTAAATTCACAATTGTGTAATTTAGGGCTTGATGTTTGAAAGGAAGCAAGATTTTTACTAGCTACTTATCCTCAGATGAGATGTATTATTTGAGTGCAAAGGAATCTAAATTTTCCACTACTTATATTAATGATTAATTTGGATAACAACCATCAAATATAGTGGCATCAAACATTATGTCCAAATACTCTGTGGAGTCCTTAATAGAGAACCTAGATGGTACTGGGGATCCCTTATATGACCTTGATAATGATGCCATGGTGGTTTGATGGATAATAGTATGCTTCAAGATTTTTAAAATGGCATCAAACACTAAACTAAATTTCATGGATAACAAATCACTCTGATAACAATTAGGGATTTTGGGATTGCTTAAGGATGAAGTTTACTCAAGCTCTAAAAGATGGATTGACATGAACTTGGATGGGGGCTTGATAATTAATAGATTTATTCAATGATTTCTAGTTCATGTGTTATTAATTTATAACATTTATAAGCTCATTACCTTCATTTAATTTTAATTCAACCACCTTGTCCTAGTGTACAAGCCACATAGGATGCCTTGTCATTTGGGTGCCATGATGTTACCTTCCATATTTTTCCATGTGTCATTATGTAGTCCTTTTAAGATAAATAAAACTCTACTTTTGGGCCTAAATACTTTAAAATTAAAATGTTCTTAAGAGAGATTAGTCTCGAAATATTTTATCCCATAGTTTTTGAAACAAAGTTGCCAAAATAAAACTTGTTGAAGACAAAAGTTATCAAATGGAACCCTCTGATGAAAATTTTTCAAAATAAAGTTTCTAAAATGAAGTTGTTGATGATTAAGTACTCTTCAATAAGGTTATGGTTTGGGTTAAAAGTAATATCCTATAAATTTCTCAAAGAGAAAGCTTCCCAAATGAAAGTTACCAATGAGAAAGTTTCCAAAGGAAAACTTCCAAAGAGAATATTTCTGAAACAAACTTTCTGATGAAAAGTCTATAAAATAAAGGTTGTTGAAGAGAATAATTCTAAAATACATTCATCAAAATAAATCCTCTGACATAAATCCATTAGAAATAGAACCTTCAAATGAAAAGTTATCGATCGTAAACTTCCCCAAACAAAGTTGCCAAAGTAAACCTTCTGATGAAATCCTTTCAAAGTGAAAGTTGTTGGTGTAAAAATTTTGATGAAATCCTTTTGAAGTGAAAGTTTTGATGAAATTTTTTCTCAAAAAGAATCTTTTTGAAGAAAAGTTCCCAATGTAGTGAAGTATCCAAAGACAAAGTTGTCGACGAACAAGTTTTCGAAAGGATAACTTCCAAAATGAAATTTATCGAAGAATAAGTAATCCAAAATAAATCCATCTAAATTAATATCATGTAAATCCATTATTCCCATCTTTTCATTAATAGGTTAGTTTGAACAAGTGCTTCAAAAATGGAAATAAATATGCCTCAACATGATTCAATGTTGAAAGCATCAATTTTCTAACTAATCATAACAACCATCATAATCCTAATAACATAGAGATACCTAGATAAGATATTCATTATTTGTAAAAAAACAAAGGGGGTCCCCATTTTTCTAATAAAAAATAGGGTGGGGTGTGTCGAATACAACAAATGTTGACTCACAGGGTTGAATACTCGAAAGTTTTTAAGAACCTAGAATCAATGGTTTTGTAATCCCAATATCAACCATAAATTCATCCCAAAATAAATGATTAAACCATAAATAAAAATAGACTCTTAATAATCATGTACATACTAACTTTATTTACACCTCATATTTGTGTATGAAAAGTGTTGTGCTTTATCTCTTATCTCAGGTTTTTAGGAAAATACATAGGTGTGAGCCATAGGTTTCACTTTGATTAGGCATTAGGTGTATATATGGGGAGATCAAAAATTTCTCTATTGCTAGTCAAGCATCCATAGCCCCAATAGAGATACCTTTGATCACCTATTACTCATTTCTTCATATTTCTCATGATGCATGATACATTGATCTTATTTCATCATATAGACTTTAAATCCTTTTTGTACTTTATTTTAGATTTTTGGAGTGGGCCTTTAAATTTTTAATATTTTCTTTGTTTTAATTTCATAAAGAGGGAAAGGGTGACCATAATGAGCTGGTATTAGTTAAAATTTTAGTTTAATCAAAATGTCCTTGTCAAATCTTACTCATGTCCATGATTATTACCTTAAACAAGTATTAATATTTTATGTGCATTTGACCCAAGTGAATAAGGAGAGTTTTATAAATTTGCACAAAACTATGGGAGTAAATTTCACATACCTGATGAAATCATTAGCTTTAGGACATATTCATGGCTAACTCTCTCATTACTTACATGGATTAAAAGTTTTGAACTATAGTATGCATTACCCCTTAATTTGAGTTAGATTCAAAACACCTCAAAATATGTTTGATTATACTAGGATTGACCAATTTTTAACTGTCATAAAATCAAAATAAAACTATTTTAGAAAGTAAGAAAAATACTAAAGGAAAAAAGGGTTGATCTAGAAAAGACAAACTAGTCTAAGAAAATCAAATGACTAAAAGCAAGAAACTAACTAATCAAGAAAATATTATCTACTCCTACCTATACTAGAATGTATATTATTACTCAAATGCCTCTCCATATGGGTCAACCATGAAATAATGCTTCAAAAATTATCCATTAACTGGATATGTCAGATCATTACCTTGAAGATCTTTGAAATGATATGCATTATTATCTAAGATTTTTGAAATTTGATACGGTCCTAACCACAGTAAGGTGAACTTGTCATGCATTCCATTTTTATCATGGGATTTATCCCATAGTATCACCAAGTTAGATATCTTGAATGCTTTGAATTTCACTCTCTTATCAAACCATCTCTTTACCATGTCTTGATGTTTGTTAAAGTTTTACAATGCTTTATCCTTGGAGTCTTCAATTTCAATGATATCTAGCAATCTAGACTCTATTTTATCGTAGGATATATGTATTATTGAATAAACCGATATGTCAACAATTTAATCATGATTGGGAACACTAGTTATTTCCCATAAACTAGTAGATATGGTGAAGATTTAAGGGCCTATTTGTACCTAGTTTGGTCTACCCATAGTGCATATTTTAGTAATAGGTGCCACTCCCTTGGTTTATCTATAGTCGACTACTTGATATCTTCTATGAGGTTCTTGTTAGTTGACTTGACCAATTTATTCCCTTATAAGTAATGATTAGAGGATGATCTAATTATAATCTAATTATCATAGGCCCATTTAGTGAACTCAACTGATTGAAATGCTAGCCCATTATCATAAACCAAAGAGATAGGGGTGTCAAATGTGGTTGTGATATATTCTCCAAGAAAATTTATTACATCTTCAGCTCTAGAGTTCTTGGTGGTTATTGCCTCAGTCCATTTAGTGTAATAATCTATATCAATAAATGTAAACTTGTGTCCAATTGAGGAATTTAGCTTTATAACACTAATGAATTCTAGGCCCTATTAGGCAAATGGCCTAGCTTCAATAACAAGCTGTAGTAACATTGTTACATCTACCTCTTTTTTTTCCCAGACCTAGTATTCATGGCACGTTCTTATGTGGAAATGAGCATCCTTGAAAATGTTTGGTAAGTAATAACCCAGTTTGAGTATTTTATGGGTTGTGGTATTGTTGGATGGATGGCCATTGCCTATCTTTTGATGTAGATTTTCTAAGATTTCTTGAGATTCTCCTCATGATACACATCTTAAATAATGCCTTCATAATTCTTTCTATATAAAACTCTTTTCCTAGTCATATAATGAGCATCCTTGAGCCTTAAAGCTCTTATTTACTCTCTTTTGAGTTCCTAAGGGCATGTTCCAATGAATAGGAATTGAATAATACCTGAATACCAATCTTCTTGGGAGACTTGTGTTGAGAATGCATCTTAAATGGTGATGTGTGGATCTGGTTCAATCATTAATTAAACTATGCCTTGTCCTCTAAAGATCCTAGTGATTTTAATTTCAATATCAAATTTATATAGTTTTTTCATCCATTTACCTCTACACTCCCCCAATTCATTCTATCCCAGTGTAATCTTGATAGAAGGATCTAGTACTATGGTGATAGTCTTATTTTGAAGGATGTAGTGTCTAAATTTTTTTAACTATTTTGATGAGAGCAAATATTTTATTGTTAATCAGGGAATACTTAAGCTCTACATCTTTCAAATATGTACTCATAAATACAATAGGATGTTCACTTTCTTCCCTTTTCTATGTAAGTATGGTGGCAATAGTATGTTTTGAGGTGAATGAGTACAAGAAAAAGTCTTTAGTGAAATATGGGCTTACTAGTTGTAGTCATATAATATGCAAAATTTGGTAACTTGATTGTGGCTAATGACACCCAATCCTAAGGTCCATCTTGCTTTCTCTCATAACCCTCATAGGCATGTTTTCACTAATTCTTAGTCATCCATAGCCTCCCATAGCCTCCCAAACTAAACCCTTACAAACCCAAATTTCTCTTTCCATGCTTAATCCATCCCCCCAAGTCTTGTTAATTGTGGACAACATCACCCAAACTTAGACTTCAGTGCTGAAACCTAGGGTGTCCTATTTTTGGCACTATTGTCCAAGTGCATTTTGGCTTCTAATAGTCATGTTCTTCTAAATCCTTATCCTAATTCATGTTGGCCTAATGTGATTTTATTTAACCCATGATCATTAAATCCCTTATAAAAGGCCATGCAAAGTCCTTTTAGATGTGTTGTCACTTATTTACAAGAGAGAATCAAGAATACAAGCAAGACCACTCAAGCACATTTCCCTATTCTTTACATACAACCATCTAATAGTATTTCAAGCTTATTCAAACCTTTACACCAATCCCTAGTCATTATAAGTATATCTAGTTTTGCATTTACTTGTATTTTCATCACACTATTATACCAAGCACTTCAATGGGAGAACTAGATATAGCTTGATCCCTCCTTAGAGTATTGGTATGTAGGCAGTGTGCCCATACATAGGGTGTGAAGTACATCCAATGTATCTTTTACACACTAACCCCTTTTCACCTTTTTCTAAATTTTATATTCAAGTTTAAGAATAAAGAAGACCTAAGGTATTGAAGACTAAATCAGGTACATAGTGAGCTCCATAGACTTTCAAGCTTTGATATTTCATAAGTAGGGTCACACAGACCTGATGCACAAAACCCAAAAAGATTAGATCACTAGGACAACAAAATCAAGATAGGACTATAGTGTTAGAACCTAAGGTGTCCCACTTTTAGTGCTCCTATCTAATCAATAAATGAACTCTAGATTCCTATTTGTGCTAGTCTTCCAAGCCTGCACATAGATTTCCAAAACCTATCTCAGAATAGTATAGAATCATATAAGTTTAATTTTCTCTCTCACTACTATTTTTAGAAAATCCCTAACTACAGTCAAATTTCATAAATTAGTAGCTTAATTATTGTACATTATTTACTAATTTTATCTACTCAGACATGTTTATTATTTAGGAATTAAACATCTAATTTTCCAAAAATAATAAAACATTTGGTGAACCTGAATTACTTTGAATTTTACATAAAAACCCTAGAGTAAATTCCTAGATGATTTTTCCTATTAATTTTTTACTATTAAAATCATAAATTCCTCTCAAATTTTAAAATTTTATAGTAAAGATTAAAATAAATTTATTTCAAACCCTAGTTATATACACTAGGTCCCAATAATTTTCCAACATTAATCTAATAATTTCTTGATTTATAAATCAAAAATTCCACTCAACTTTTAAACATTTGTAGTAAATTTTAAAATAAAATTATTTCAAACCCTAGTTACATTTACTAGGTCCCATTAAATCAAACACTTTCCCATAAATTTTTAAACTTTTTATTGAATACTAAACTCAAAAATTCAATTTCAATTTCAAAAATTCATAGTATTTTGCAAAAATATTTTTGAAAAATCCCTAGTTGCATATACTAGCTCCTATTTTGCTTCTTGAGGTATCACCTTACATGTTTGGGAGCTCTATATCATTTCTATGCATATTCCAATTCCTTGTTTAGATTATATTAGTTTAATCTTTTATACTATTATCTAAGGTTTTTTTCTTATGCCACCTAAGTTATTTACATCTCTTCCTTCAAGATGAAGTGCAATACTTAGTGTAAATCCACCTGAATTCACCCAGATTCCTTCAATTCAACCGTATACTATGGATAAACAAATAGTGCAGACTTTAGCTATAGATTCTACACATCCAAATTACACCAATTTTAATTAGAATGATTCAAATATTGAGCAATATGAAAATACCAATGATGATGTACACACTGATGCTCATGCTCCACCACATTGGACTATTGATCCACTTCCACCCATTATTGATAATGAAGTTGTACTCAATAAATATTTGATCCTCCAAAATTTTAAAGAAAGACATAGGGAATAACCTCAAGATCATACTCTTATATTAAAATCTTTTATGGAAATCAAAAAGGCTAAAAAATTTGAGTAATCAATTCATATAGAGCAACCAATTGGAAATAACACTACAGGGGAAACTATATCTCAATAACCCCCTATAGCAGCCCAACCTACTTCTATGCCACCAGTTACATCTAGTACATCCCTATCTCCTGATGTGGTAACCCTTGTGTAAGAGATAAGATCTCTTCAATCCAAGGTGCTACATCTTGAGCAAGGTGCCACTAGACCTACACAAGCTTTGGATTTTTTTGTTCTTCTGTATACACCATTGGCATGTCACATTGCTTCTACACCCTTGCCACAAGGTTTTGTTCAACCAAATATTACTCTTTATGGTGGAAAGGGTGATCTAAAGACACATTTGAGAGTTTTTCACATAACATGCTTGGATTATGTACCAAATGACTAGCTACTTACCAAGTTATTTCCATAGAGTCTAAAGGATTATGTTTTGCAATGGTTTTATAGTCTACCAAATTAGTCATTCAATGCATTCAATCCTTTAGCTGACTTGTTCCTACCACATTTCAATATCAACATTGGTGATAAGGTCTCTTATGCACAAATTACACAGTAGAAATAGAAATCAAATGAGCATCTCATAGACTATCTGATTCGATATAAGACCATCTTGTCTAAAATGACTATCCCCATGGCTAACTAAGAGTTACAAGATCTCTTCAAAGAGATCCTTCTACCATCATTGCATGAATTTATTATGTTCAAAATATTCTCTTCCTTCACTAAATTATGTCATACACAAAAGGAAAGAGAAGTAAAACTCGTTTCAATAGGCAAACTAAAGTATACAAGCATCCTAAACACAACAAAAAAGATTAATAACAAATTCCCATACAAGGTTAAATTCAATAATAACAAGAATTATATTCAACCAATAATCAATGTGGCTTTAGAGCCCCCTCAATGTGTGGTTTTATTAGCACCTCCTTAGTGTGCATTTACCAATCTACCAATTTCTCTAGCCAAAGTTTTACAATAGTTATTGGATGTAACCTCATCAATCTCCTTTCTATTTAGGAATTTAACCCAACAAATACTCTTCCATGGGGATATGATCATCATGCATTTTGTGAATTTCACAAGGCACTAGGCCACACTACAAATAGATGCATCAATTTGAGACATAAGATATAGGACTTGATAAATGATAACCTACTTAATCTTGACACTTTAGTTGAGCCTCCATAGGCAAAGGAAACATAGGATGAAGCTTTGAAAATCTTCTCAGATCCATTTCCATAGCATTCTAAACAAGATAAAGGGACAAATCAAGTGTTCACCACACATACCATGCACATTCTCCACCAGTTACATGTCAGGCACCTTTAATTGAGTCACATATTTTGAGTGATATGATAGGTGTGTATGAGTCTAGATTTCCAACTACACCTTTGATATCCTTCTTAGATTAGGATATTGGATAGGACAATTCATTTTATAATGCACTCTTTATCAGAGCACATATTCATAATTAGCCCATTCACAGTGTTTTCATTGATAATGGTTCCAGTGTCAACATGTGCACCATTACATAATTACAACATTTGGGCTATTCAAATTAGGATATTACTCATATAGATATAGTTATTAGTATATTTAGTGGGCACTTATAGAGTTCATTGGGTGAGATTTTACTTTTTTTTATAGATTGGTCCAACACATGTGACCACACATTTCACCATAGTTCCCAATGCAAGATTTATTGATATGTTACTTGGTCACCCATGGATTCAAAAAATTTGAGCAGTACCATCTAAAATTCATAGATACATGAAATTCATTCATGCTAATCAATTTATTATAGTTGGTGGAGCTCCATATGAGTTACCACTCCCTACTTTAGAGCCATCTCGTTTGTAATCACCAATTTCAACTTCTCCACTAGTTTTAATTTCTCCACCAATTATAGTTCTTCCTTTGGTATAGATTTAGACACAGTTGAGGCACCCATCACTAGTATAGAGAGTTCATACACCTCCATAGCTTCAAGATTCTAGATAGCTTCTAGCTATAGTATTCACACCTAGAGCGGTAGCATTGAGATCTCATGCTTCTAAACATAAAGCACACTTTTAGATAACTCCTTCTCCTACTTCTAGATGGGTCCCTAAGATTCCTTTAGTTGCATCCACTTCTCATATTTATAGGGGAATCCCACATTCAGTTTTTACTTCAAATATATCATAATAGTTACAATGCACATAGCTTTAAGAGTCATAGTCTTATCCTTTTTGTCATGCTTCATGATCATGCAAAATACCTTTGTTTGATATAGGACACCATGACAGGGAGTCTCATCCAAGACTCATCGATTAGTAGCATTTCTTCTCAATCTTTATTATACATAGCTTATTTCAAAAATACAAAAACAATACAAAATAAAATAAATCCAAAAACATTCAAATAATTCCAAAACACAAAATCCTTTCAATTGTATGCATCATCCATGATTTACATTGCTACTACTATGCTAGACTTACATTTGTTTTTCTATGCTAGTATTTTTCAATTTATCTACATTACCATGCTTTACTTCATCTTGTTTGAGTGTGTGCAGTGATATCTAGCTCTTTGATTGCTTCACTCTACCCATTTGAGGGGGCATCCTATATCTACATTTGAGACATAATTTGATATACACACCCATTGGGGGCATATTCTACATGACTATACCATCTAGGTTATGTTATTACTATACTACACACTCTAAGTATTATGTTGATGTGCATTACTTACTAGATTACTATATTGACATTTTACTAGTATCTAGCACTTGTGTATCTCTTAACATATACCTAGTCTTGTACAAAACATGTCTTGCATACTTTCACTCTTAATTTGATTAGTTAGATGTGATTCTATCTTTCTAGTTATTACATTATTTCTCTTCTTGCTTAGCATATCTTGTTGGAGTGCATTTCCAGTTCCTGCTTGTCTCCTATATGTGCTTTAGGACATTTGTTAATGTCCTTTTTTCTATTCATGTGTGTGCCTTAGGATATTTTATAATGTCCTTTGCTTGTATTCCTCTATGTGATTATGGATTCCACATTAACTTATCTATTTCGATTGTATGTGTATGTGGCATTTGAACATGCCTTGTATGCTTGATTTATAGTTTGAGTGACATGTGCCCATGTCCCTTGATTATTTGGCCCCTTGACCACTCTTGTATGCTTCTTACTTATTACTTTATGTGATTATTTCCTTATTAATTTTCATTTTTGTAATTCCATGATCCATATCATGCATTTCCTTGCTTTCTTAGATGCCATGATGGACATCATGCTCCATCCCTCATTACTAACAACCAATAACTAACAACTAACTCTTTGATTCTAGTTCAGTACATTGCACATGTTATTAAATTATCATATCTATCTAGGCATACCCCTATTGATTTGATAATCTCTCAATACAAACCATGTTATATCTTGAGATATCTTATTGATTTTCATTTCTATATCATGTATATTTCTAGCTTAACACATTTGTAAGACTCTTTCTTCTAAGGGCAGTCATTGCAATGTCTTCATTCCTACCCTTAGAAGAGGGGGAAATAAACAATAGTTTTATCATAGATATCAAATCTCCTAATGGTCAAAAAATAGTTTTTAGAACACTCAAAATAGAATCCAGACATTAGACTAGGTAGAATAGACTAGGTAGATAATAGAGAATCTAGAATAGTTACTAGATTTGGCCCTAGACAATAGTGCCAAAGTTGGACTATAGTGATAGATAGTAGGGTGTCCTATTTTTGGTGCTCTTATATAGACATCAAAAAAATCATTTTTTATAGAAATAGATAGAAAAGTGAGTTCAGTCACAGGTTTGTCAACTTAGTATAGTCTAGATTTAGCATGTTTTAGTATAGTTTTTGCTCAAAGAATCTATATATAGGGGGCATCATGCATGGAATGATGGATCTCACTTTCATTTTTAGATTAATAAATTGATATAAATTCTAGATTAGAATCCATGTTTCAAACACCAATGATTGGGGGCAATGTGTATGGCACATTAATCCTCCCCTTTTTCTGAGTTCAATTTATTTTCCAATAATTTCTCAGTAGTTGATGCCTTAATCCATCAGTAGGTGGTTGGCATCATTTTTAAAGTTTGGATTTCATATAAGATTAACTTCCTAAGTACCCAAGTTCTTGAGTTGGATTCCACATAAGCCTATTGCATTATTTTCATAGTGGCTTTTATATAAGCCTAATCTCCATATTTTAAAATGGCCAAGAGTGGCCTAGTTTCTAGCATACATTTAGTTATCCACACCAACATTTTTAGATCATAGTACATTCATTAACTTCAAGAGCCATCTCATATGACATCTATTCCATATTGGTATTACTCCATATCTTCAATTCATGGGGCAATGATGGAGCCAAAGGACTAGCTAGCCTTTGTATTCTTGAGCCACTATTTAGAGGGATTGGACACACAGTCCAAATATCGATTGACATACACATAATTCATTAGCTTCACTTAGTAGGAGATGATGGAGCCAAAGGGCCTACATTTAAATTATTGGGCCACTTATAGGGAATTGAGCACTCAAATCCATTTGTGATATTGCTTTTAATATATCACGCACCCAACACAACCCAGCATCACAACAGGTTTTGTATTGGTTCATCTACCTAATGAGGTGTATTCATTCCTTCCTCTTCCTCTCTCTCTTAACCAAATTTTTTAAATTCTTATTTTATATATAGTGTATCTAATAAGGACTGATCTACTTTATGTTTTTTATTATAGATTCACACTTCACGCTATGCTCTCTATACGCACATCCAACATCACACAGTTGCATGAGCTTTACCTTTATAGGTAAGTTCAGGTATGGTTTCTATTTTTCCTTTATCCTAGTATTTTTGATTTATTGTATCACTAGAATAAAGGGGGGAAAATATAGTCATATAAAATTTGAAATTTGGTAACTTGAGTTTGGATAATGACACCTAATCCATAGGTCCATCTTGCTTGCTCTCATGACCCTCATAGACATGTTTTCACTTATTCCTAATTATCTATAACCTCCCAAATTAAACCCATACAGACCTAAATTACTCTTTCCATGCTTAATATATCTCCCCAAGTCCCATTATCCATGGACAATAGTGCCTAAACTTGGACTACAACATTGAAACCTAGGGTGTCCTATTTTTGGTGCTATTGTATAAGTGCATTTTGGCTTGTAATAGTCATATTATTCTGAATCCTTATCCTAATTCATGTTAGCCTAACATGAATTCACTTAACCCATGATCATTAAATCCTCTATAAAATTTTATTAAAAGTCCATTTAGAAGGGTTGGCACTCATTTACAAGAGAAAATCAAGAATACAAGCAAGACCACACAAGCATTTTTTTCTATTCTCTACATACAACGATCCAATAATATTTCAAGCTTATTCAAACCTTTACACCAGTCCCTATTCATTCCAAGTACACCCAATTTTTCATTTAATTGCATTTTCATCACACTATTGCACCAATCACATCAATGGGAGAACTACATATAACTTGATCCCTCCTCAAAGTATTGGTATGTAGGCAACATGCCCACACATGGGGTGTGAAGTGCATCCAGTGTATCCTTTACACACTAACCCATCCTCTCCTTTCTCCAAATTTTACATTCAATTTCAAGCACAAAGAGTACCTAGGGTATTGAAGACTAAATTAAGTACATAGCAATCTTTATGGACTTTCAGGGTTTGATATTTCATAGGTAGGGTCACACAAACCTGATGCACAAAACCTAAACAGATAAGATCACTAGGAAAACAATGCTGAGATATAAATATAGCACTAAAACCTAGGGTTTCTAACTTTAAGTTCTCCTATACAATCAAGAAATGAACTCTAGATTCCTATTTGTGACAGTCTCTCAATTCTACACATAGATTTCTAAACCCTGTCTCAGTCAGAACAACATAGAATCAGTCTAAGTTTAAGTTTCTCTCTCTCTCACTAATATTTTTAGAAAATTCCTAACTACAATGAAATTTCACAAATTATTAGCCTAATTATTGTACATTATTTACTAATTTTATCTACTCAAACCCATTTATTATTTAGGAATTAAACATCTAATTTCCTAAAAATAATAAAGCACTAGTACTAATGCTTGTGTAATAGCCTTATATATGTCTTTTAAGGACTTCTTAGCCTCATGCATCCATTCCATTTTGGCATTTTGTTTGATAATTTCATTTAGGGGTCTAACAATCTTTGCAAATCTTGATATAAATTTCCTTACAAAATTTATCTTTCCAAATATGGATTTGAGCTCTTTTTTATTATTTGGAAACATTTTTTTCAAAATCCCCTAGATCCTATTTAATTCAATAGTGATTCCATCTTTGGTAATGATGTGACTTAGAATTTTGCCTTTGGTAATGTGAAATATACTCTTCTTGGGGTAAATTGATGCCCTAAACTTCCTACACCTCTTAAAAATAGACTGAAGATGGTCAATATGATTAGCTTTGTTTTTAGAGAAAATAATGAGATTGTCCATATATATAGTTATGCACTTCCATATTAGTCCCTAGAATACATGATACATTACTCTCTAAAAACTATTTCTAACTTTTATCAACCCAAATGACATTCACTTGTATGCATATTTCCTCACTTTGTATTAAATTTTATTTTCATCCTATCTTCTGATTTAACCAATACTTGATTGTAACTTGAAAATCCATCCAAGAAAGACATCATTTTAGACCCACTCATAATTTGTATTACTTCATCCAAGGAGGGAAAATGATAATTATCTTTCTCCAAAGCTTTATTTATATTCCTAAAGTTGACAAAAAGTGTGATCTCACCATTCCTTTTCCTGACCAGAACTAGATTCACCACTCAAGTCAAATGTCTAATAGGAAAGACTATCCTAGCACTTAGTATCTTTTCCACTTCCTTCTAAATTAGTGGTTCTAAGATATGATTAATCAACCTTTTTCATTACCTAAATTATTTATTATGAGGCTTGAGTGTAATTGTATGGGTGATGACTTTAGGATTGAAAATACTTAAGTCATCATAGGTCTATGCAATTACATCTTTATACTTGATAATCAATTCCTTGAACTTTTTCCTTTCTTATAGTGTGTAGATTAAGCCAATATTAATGAAGTTGCATTCCTTTCATCACCAAAATTTTCTACATTGAATTCATATTCATTAACCTTGATTTGCCTTTGTGATTGGGCTTGAGGGTCTATATCAAAGGTCCTTTCTAGGGAAACCATTCCCAATGGGAGGTGATTCTCTTTTAGCTGGATAATACCTTCTTCATCCAATCCTTCATGGCACATGTGGTTTGTTTATTCATCATTAATTATTTTATATTTTAATTATCCTAAATTTTTCAAAAAATGGATAATTTGTTGGTCAACATCAAACACTTGGAAAATTTTCAATATTATTTGGCACTAAAGGACACAGAATCAATTTAGTGGAGAACTTCTAGATTTTTTACTCTTGTATGGGTAACAAATTTGTTTTTGAAGTAACCAATGAATTGATGGCTCCATTTTTTCTCTCATGATAGATACTATGTCAAAATCTTTAAATGATTCAATTAAATCCCAAGCTCTATGCTTATATTTTTTAAATATGATAATTTATATTGATATTAATTTTTTACCTAGTTAACAATGAGTTTTGAATATTTGTATACCAATAATTCTTTGACTTTATTCTTGAGGGAAAACTATAATCCCTAAATTAGGGCTTCATATTCTACTCTATTATTGGTACATGAGAATTAGAGCCTATATGCTACCAACAATTTCTTTCCTTGTGGATTGATCATCTCTATGCTGACACCTGATCCTTTCTTAGATCTTACTTCATCAAAATGGGGGGTCCATAATTGAGAAGGACCCAAATTTTCTTTTGGTGCTTCATGATTTATGAAAAATGTATAAATTCTAAGGCTAGGAGATTTATAACTTACCTCTTCATTGGTAATATTGTACTCTATAATGGGATGCTTCAATCTTGGCCTTGATTGAACTTGATCTAGTTAGATATGCCTCTCCAAGGTAGTTAGATATGTGAAAAGTCTATGGAGATCTATCCATTTAATGTTTTTGACCAATATCTACTCAATAAAAACCCATACCCTTCAAGATTATCCACTATCAAGATATTAATAGTCATCTGTACTCTAGGTTCTGATGTAACATGAATTCTCACATCTTTCAACTCTCCCAATACAAGCACTAATATTTTATCTAGTTGTGTCATAGTCCTCTTGGATGGCTTTGGTGTTAAACTAAACTTCTAACAAATGGAATTTGGCATCACTATTGTTGAATCTCTAACATCTACCAAGCAATTATGTATATTCTTACTACATGCCTAAATGGTTAAAAAGAAAGGGGGAAATTTAGGCTTGATTTTGTATATAACATTCATGTTGGATGTCTTAGACTTTTTGTATTAGACTTACTTGTGATGGACTTCCATAAAATCTCTGTATACTTTGTGATTTGTGCTAGTTCATGAATAGTAATGTCAGCCTTAATTTTCTTCGTATCATCAATAATATTGTATCCCCCTTTATTTTGTTCCTTTCAATGTTGAGGTTGATCATTCCCTTTAGGGAGAGGAGGATTATTGTCAAATTTAGGATTTGGAGGGATAACCATATTATTAGGAGTAGAAGTAGTAAACAACTACCTATTTCTCATATTATAATTGTTCTTGTTGAACTGATGAAAACTTGCACTTCATCAAAATTATCCTCTGGGATATTCTCATACTCATTAGGGAAGGAGGACTCAAAAGTTTCAAATACCATAGCTAAACTGGAATGGCTAGATTCATGAGGGAGATATGGAGGATTCATCATTTTATCTTGTTTAATAATATCTCTCTAGAAGGTTTCAAAGGCTGTGTAGAACTCTATACATTATAACTCTCTATTTTGAGATGTGTTATGAACCCTACACAAGTTGGGCAAAGTTGTTTTCATGATATTAATCTCTAGAAACATATTGGATTTTTTCTATTCTACATTGTTAGTAGTCCTATTGAAAGGTCTGCCATATCTCGGAAAGGTAGAATTTTGATTGTAATTGTGATTATGATATTACACATCCTCTTTTGCATATTCAATAAATCATTGCTCAGGTTTTGAACCATTTTTTGTATAGATTTTAATTCAACTTTTTTTGAGTCATAACCCTAAGAAACTACTATGTTGGTGTGATCATGATGTTAATTCTACTTCTAGCTATTTCTTTATGTGATTATTCAAGAAATAATAATTCTGATTCATTGTCTATTGCATCATGGGAGGTAGAGTATACAATCAATTATAATTGAATGTAAGAGTGTTTTGATTTGCACATGGAATTATATTCAAGGATGGAATCTCAATCTTAAATTCTTGACCTCCTAGATTATGAGGGTTACACTATGGATTGAGCTACTTATCGATGTTAATAGCTTCTTAGAATGCCAAATCTAAAGTATTGGTAGGGATAGATCTTCACAAGAACACTATAGTGATAAAATCCAGGGCATTCTTGTATATCTTGAGCATTATATTCTTGTCTACCTTATATTTGACATTCAATTGAGTGTGAATCTTTTGGAATATTACATTAAAGGCTTGTATTGACTCATTAAGTTCCCTCTTCATGTTGGTAAAGAGTTGATATACTAGAATTTGATTAGTTACTTGTCCAAATTATGAAAGAAACATATTTTGACACTCATTCCATGAAGTGATGGATTTTTATTGTAAATTGAGATACCAATCATAAGTATAATATTTCAAAGTAAATGGAAGAAGCCTAAATGCAACATCCTCATTGATAACATTCATTAATCTCAAGTCAACCTTAAAATATTAGATATGTTCTTATGTTGTTCTCCCACTTGAGGGGGAGAAAATAGGTAAATACTTTTATGAATTCCTTGGTATGTCATTTTGGTCCCCAAGGATGGTAATTTTATAGTTGATTAACCAAGGTTGATCCATAGGAAGTTTGATAAGAGGGAAGTTGCTTACAAGGGAAGGTGTTTAGGCTCTACGGATCTCAAGGATGACAAGTGTGGGTCTAGGCCTCTTTAGAATTTGACAATAGTGAAACCAAAAGGATGTATTAGGCCCCAAAATTTATTAATATCCTAAGTACCTCCATAATGATTGACACCTATTTATTTAGAAAACACACAAGTGTGCCCTCTTTCTAGTGACAACTTTTTCTTTCTTCTATTGATGTGGGTTTTAGGCACACCTTAGAGTATTTTTAAATAAGGTAACCTCTAAAATTATAGGATCTCTATGGAACTAGGCTCCACTCTATGGCATGAGTTATCAGTATGTGGTTAAAACAACTAGGTGGTGGAATAACAGGTTGAGCATGTGGGTTGTTTAACTAGGTTTATGGGTAGATGCACGGATTCTAATAAAAATGTAAATCACTAAGCAAGTTATATGGGTAGAAGACTATCCTATGGTGAGAATATCTCAAAGAAACTAGAAAATAATGAAGGTTAAAGTAGAAAATAAGGTTCTATGTATTTGAAATGTAATTTCTAAGTCTATTTCTTTGGTGGACAAGAATCTTAGAAACTAGTGTTTGTTGTTTGTAGCTTTTGCACACTCTTGAACAAACATGGCTAAAAATATGGGGTAATCAAATATAAGATGTTTAATGGTATCAATTGAAATTTTCTCTTTTTAATTTTATTGTAGCACACCTTTATATAAGAGATTACATCTTGGACCAAGAAGTTATCTAGGTCAGTTGTGGCTCACACCTAGAAGACTTTATTTAAGGAGATACCTCCACACACAATAGATTATCAATTCAAATTATACTAACCTTATAAATAAATTAAATATATTAATATTAAATATATATTTCACATTTAATACTAATATTAATTAAAAAAATAATTAGATTCATCTATAGTGTTGACACACATCAGAGTTATTAAATCAATATAGACAAATAAAATTCAAATTCATTAACCCAGAGAGGGAAAAAGAAAGAATAAACACAATTACATGATAATCAATTTCTTGATTTCTTCTTAAATATTCATTCAAAACTCTAACCCTTTTAAAATAGGGTTCTACATGTATATAAAGATCTTGGGGAAGGAGTTTCCTCATCCTCCAAGTTTAGAACACTTTATTTCTAAAAGGGACTATAAGATAAGTCTCGATTACATGTCAATAACTTATACGTATCTCAGTCATGTAACATGTGCATGGTGATAAAATAATTTATTTGATTATAATATAAATTCAACTAGGACTTAATTATTTAATTATGTCCACTACATGTAAAAAATTATACAAAATTAGCCTTCATGCTAAATTAGATTTTGCTTAATGTGTCTCAAAATTATTGTTGGAATTGTAATTTACTTGTGCTTGATGATGTATTAAATAGAGTTGTACTCAGAACTGCACTTGTTGATTGAGTTTAAATTACCATGGGAATTATTGTATGAGGTGGCACTAATGTGGCTATAGACTATAGGTGGAACCTATGAAGTTTGTGGAGTATAATCGGCAGGTGGAATTTGTTGGGTTGCCTTATTCTTAGAATCTAACTCCTGGTAGTGATTATACACCTTAACATGTTATTATTGAATTAGGTTAATATCCATGAGATGTTTCCTAGTCACCTTATTTGTTTGTTCCATCAACATAGTATGTTTTATCTTAATGGATTTAAAGCCAACCCAAAAGACTTCCACCTCTATCACCTTTTTCCTAGTTATGATTAATTTGGCTTCAATATATTCTAAGATTAAACCTTGTAGACTCTATTTTAAGCCATCATAGTATTTCTCAATCATATGATCAAATATGGATCGAGGTACCAACTTCCCTCTATTATCCCAAATTATTGTCAATTCTAGTTCTGTCAAAATTTGCTCAGCCTATTTTTCTTGATCGACCAATTTATTTACAAGATATTCATAGGATGATACCCAATCCTAGGCCTCCTATGTTTTTATTAAATATAAATTCAAAGCATTTGATGCCTTCAATGGGGTCATTAATTCCAAGTGGATAAATGCCTTATTAGGGGTATATAACACTAATAAATTTAGCTTATTCTCATCCTCTCTAAGACTTTTAAATAATCTAGTTATATAATTAACATGGGGTGCCAAATTGACCCTCAAATAATGAATGGAATGTATAATCTCATACAACCTAAGTGTTGTATTTTGTGCACCTTGCTCAATTCCTTGGGGAACTCAAATTACTTGTTGTTAATCCTTAAGAGTTTTTAACTCATTTTCAAGCTCTTGTTTATCCATTTTGGTTCCCTCATGTATATCTAGGATTTCCTCTATATGGGTCTCCATGTAGGAATTGAGGTCCTCAATAAATGGGGACTAACCCTTTTATTTGTTTCATCTCTTGATACATGAATAAACCTCTTCCCTTTCCTCCATGATTAGAGTTATACCTAAGATATCTTTAATTTTTATCTTCCTTACACATTGTATGATGCCTTAGCCTTATCAAATAGTGAGTTCAACATTGGAAGTCTAGTGATCTTTAGATTGGGCCTCTTAGAGACTAAGGATTATAACTCCTTGTCCCAATTTTGAAGAGTGAGATTTGAGGGATCTAAGGGTTGAGATTCTACTTGCATATACTCTTCAAGATCAGGCTAATTTTTAATGGAAGGATTGGGCATTGATGGCCAAATGATTTTAGACTAGTCTATTTTTCCAAATTATGGCATTAGATACATAACAAAGACTGGTTGCTTCTTAGGTGACCTTTTGGTGGTTACTACTATGGTTGTGTAAGTTGGAGTTAAAGAGGGTAAAGGTGAACCCAATTGGGTAGAAGAAGAAATAATTGGATTGATGGATTATGAAATGGTTAGAATGGACAAAGCCATGGTTTATGGGGTGGACATGAAAGGAAAATAAACTATATTAGTGGATGTTGGAGCAAGTGAAGTGGCACTAGGTAGATTAGTAAATGGGTGTATAAAGAGGAGACCCACAGAAAGTGACCAAATATGAATGAATTTATAAATAATTGGTGGAGGGATGGAATAAATTATTGGTAAAGATATTAAAGGAAAAATTCCTAAATGGGTTATAAGTAGAGGACTCTTACTAGATGGTTCCCTGATGAGAGGTTCCTTGGCCTTCAATTTTTGTAAGCTTAATACTTTAGCCTAATACAACTCCTCCTCATTCACCTCTTATGTTAACTCACATTCTAGTTAAGTTTGTGCCTCCTTGATTGTCTATGTGGGTAGGGTCTATGGTCTATCCCCCTTAGTATTCCTTTGATAACACTTTATGGCCCTATTAGCTTGTGGAACTGTCACCTATTGGGGAAGAGAAGGGGGAATAATGTTGGGTATTGGGGATATAAAATCCACTATTTCCTCTTTATCAGAGGAGTCCAAGCAAATAATCTTGACTTATTCCCTCTATATACTATTTATTCCTTGAGTTAGCTCCTCATCCAATTCTTATTTGACCTATATTATTTTAACTATTGATGCTTGAACTAGGATAATTTATTACTCTTTGGATTATGTAGAAGCAAATACTTATTATTCTTGTTTTTGTTCATCCTAACCTCCAAAGAGTGGTTCCTCACATATAAACTATTATTGGTCTTATGGTTAGTCTTGAGCCATGAGAGGACCTTGGAGATCTTGTCCCTCTCCTTCTGGTTATTGTGATGTCCTACCACTCCAAAAATTATAAGATATCCATCAACTAAGAGGTGAGATCTTGAACTTTTCTTCACCAAGGGTGAGAGATGGCTCAGCCTATATCACTCTCAATAATTTCTCTCTTAATCTTGTAATTACGGCCCTTTATTTCACCTTTTCTTCATCCTTGGCATTTAGGAATAGAAAATCATGATCCATTATCTCATGTTTATAATCAAGGCCAAGGGTGTGAATTTTATTTTGAACCTTTCCATAAGGATCCCAGTCTCTATGAGGGAGGTTAGGCAATGCATATGCCTTCTTAGCATTTCCTACTTCCTTAAACTAATTTCATATTGTGTATTACATTATTGAAGTGGTGATGCGGGAGCCATGGAATGTGACCTTCTTATTTTTTGTCAATTCATAATCAATATCATTCCATATTTGGTATGCAATTTCTTACTCAGCTACTTTGTCTAGAAGAAACTTAGGGAGCTAAAGAGGATCCACCTTATGGCCAACTACCATTATAAGAGTGTATTCTAGATAAAGCCACTAGTATCCTACATTTTTGGCAAGTGTTGTGTCTATATTAGGTGAAATTATTGCCAAAGGCCAGATATGGATGGCCATCTAGACCTGAGGGTAGAGATCCTCAATAATCTTCACTATGTCTAACATAGGAGTATATATGCACAAAACTATAATAGTCACAAATTCTATTCTTAATAATGTCTGGGTTGGGATCCCACAAGACTTCATTGTGCCTATATACTATCCCCATGAATGTGTCTAATAGATAAAACATCATGTATAAATTTACTCTTAGTGGCTTCTTATCTTTATGCAAGATTTGTTCTTCAAGGCAAATATTGATTACTTCCCCCAAAGCATAAGTGCACTCTAAGTTACTTATCAATTTTAGAAGGGGAAACCACTCCAAATGAATGAGTTAGATGGTTTCATGTCAAAAAATTTGATTTAATAGTGTCATTCCCACATGATTTACCATTCTAAATTAGGTGATGGGAATAAGGATCTTGACATGTTCTTTCAGAGTGAAATTTTCTCTGGGAAGAAGCCACCTTGATAAAACTCACTTTGAATTATTATCCTTCTTCTATGTGATGACAATATGTAAATCTAAAGTGACATCTGGAATGGGTAGGTTTAGATACCTATTAAATGCATCCCCTATTATATGCATGACAACTATATTATCGTCAATGCAATGAAGGTATTTTTAAATGATATTATACCTTTAAATAAGAGGCCTCATAGTAAATCATGCATGACATAACCTCTAGCTTTATAGTTGCATAATGTAGGGCTTGATGTTTGAAAGGAAATAAGTCCTTTACTAGTTATTTATCCTTAGATGATATGTCTTCTTTGAGTTCAAAGGAGTCTACATTTTCAACTACTTCCCATAATGTTGAGTAATTTGGATAACAACCATCAAATATAGTGACATCAAACACTATGTCTAAATACTCTATGGAGTCCTTTATAGAGAATCTAGATGGTGTTAGGGCTCTTTTATATGATCTTGATGATGATATCATGGTAGTTTGATGGATACTGATACGCTTCAAGCTTTTGGAAATGGTATCAAAATATTGAACTAAATTTTATGGATAGAAAATCATTTTGATAACAATTAGGGCTTTTGGGATCACTTAAGGCTCAATCTTACTTGAGATTTCAAAGATGGAATGATGTGAACTTGGTTGGGGGATCAATGTTAAAAAATTTTTGCATTGATTTATAATTTATGCATCATTAATTACCAACATCTATGAGCTCATCACCTTAATTCAATTCAAATTTAACCACCTTATCCTAATATACATTCCATGTAGGATGCCTTGTCATTCGAGGTGTCATGGTATTACCTTCCATCTTGTACCATGAGTCATTATGTAGTCTAGTCAAGAGAAATCAAACTTTACTTTTGATCTAAAAGACCCGAAAATAAAAATGTTCTTCAGAGAGATTGGTCCTGAAGATTTTATCCCAAAGTTTTCAAAACAAAGTTGCCAAAAAAAAACTTGTTGAAGACCAAAGTTGTCAAAGGGAACCCTCTTATGAAAAGTCTCTACAATTAAGTTTTTGAAATGAAGTTATCGATCACTAAGTACTCTTTAGGAAGGTTGTGGTTCAGGTTAAAATTAGTCACCTAGAAAATTATCATAGAGAAAGCTTTCAAAATAAAAGTTGCCAACGATAAAGTTTATGAAGGGAAAGCTTCCAAAGAGAATATTTTTAAAATAAATTTTTTGATGAAAAATCTCCAAAATAAAGGTTACTAAAGAGAATCCTTCTAAAATACATTTTATGAAACAAAGCCTTTAACATAAAACCTTTTGAAACAAAACCATTGAATGAAAAGTTGTCGACCAAAAACTTCCCAAAAAAAAGTTGTTAAAGTAAACCTTTCAATGAAATCAATTCAAAGTGAAAGTTTCTAATGTAAACCTTCTGATGAAATCCTTTCAAAGCATAATTTGTTGATGTAAACCTTCCAATGAAATCCTTTTGAAGTGAAGGTTACCGATGATAAAAGTTCCTAAAAATAATCTTTTCAAAGAAAAGTTCCCAATGTAGTGAAGTATCTGAAGACAAAGTTGTCGATGAGAAAGTTTTTGAAAGGAGAACTTCCAAAATGAAAGTTACTAGAGACTAATTACTTTGAAATAAAGCCAACTAAATTCTTATAATTTAAATCCATTCTTCTCATCTTTTCATTAATAGTTTAGTTTGAAAAAGTGCTTCAAAAATGGAAATAAATATGCCTCAACATGATTCAATGTTCAAATCACTAAGTTTCTAACTAATAATAACAACCATGATAATCCTTAAAAACATAGAGATACCTAGATAAGATATTCATTATTTCTAAAAAATAAAGGGGGTCCCCACTTTTTAGAGAAAAAAATAGGGTGGGTTCTATTGACTACAATAATACCCTATTTAAAAGCCAAATATTTACACAGTTTATATATACATATAAACCCAGGTTTATCCCTATCCCCATATATGGATATATATCAACTGGTTCAAAAATGAGCCACTTGTATATAAAAATAATCATAATAATCCTTTATAAATAAACTAATGTCATTTGAATTAGAAAGAGTAAAATTAAGACAAAGTTTACAAAATCCAAAACAACCATGGCCAAAAACCCAAAACTCTACCTTAACCTACTCGAGTCACCTAGAGTGGATATAGGGTTCTGTGGAGGCCATGCCTTCCACAAGGCCATGTATAAACCCATATATTTTCTATATCATAAAAATAAATAATACCAAGTGACTACTAATTCCAAAATATTTCCAAATAGTCCACATAATAATTTAAGTACGTAATCAACCTGTAAGTATGTGAATGAGCTGAAGAGAATATTTCTTTTCTCCTTTCTTTCAATGAATATCACCTCTATTCTTATAAATATCTCCTCTATGTTTAGTGTCATCCCTCCACACAACTATCTCACTCTCTCTTTTTTAATTTATTTATCTTAACCTCCTCAACATTTCCTTCTCCTTCATGCATGGTACTCCAACTGACTGCTTAAATTCATGCTCAGATATCTCAACAAAACTGTTTGTTATATTTCACATTCACCATCATTCAGACACCTAGTGAAATCCCTTTTTTTTTTTTTTAAAGGTAGCTTAATAAAATTCAATGTATGATTAGTAACCTAATCATCTCAATCCTTCTCCCAAAATCCTTAATTAATCATTTTAAATTCCTTTTTAGAATCCGCATGATAACAAAAAATCAAATAGTTCCCAATGTTTATTCCATGTAAAGTCTTCTAACTAGCCAATGGCCAATATATTCCCATGCAATGACCCTCAACCAAATAAATAAAATAATGATTATATTATATGTTAATACCCTTAGGTTTTTGTTTTATATTATTATGTTATTTACTAACATATATAGTAATACAATGATTTATTAAAATCAATCAATTACTAATACAAAGAATTCATGTATATATTTAAAATCAAACCTTAGGTTAGAATTTAATCAAATATAATATATTTAACAAAAATATTATTATCTTTCAAAATTAAAATTCAATTAAAATAATAATAATCTTTAATTATTATTATCCAAATATGTAAATAAAAATAGTGTGTCTATACTTTTTAATGATCACTACATATATGAATTTACTCATTTATTCAAATATTACATCAAAAAAATGTATCATATATGATAAGCTAACACATTCATTAAATTAATTAAATTACTGAATGAAAAATCACATTCATTACTAGCAATCAAAATCATGCTATAAAACATATTAACAAACACTTAACATAAAAGTACACAAAACATGTTACGCTATCATATTAATCAATTTAAAAACATGATATGCTAAGTGGTGTGTGCAAGGGTTTATGGATTCATTCTCTATCGACCCCCAACAGCTCCATCTAACCATATTCTCTAATGACGCTCTCCTTCCATCATGATCTAAGGGAGGAATATGTCATGCATCCACCTCATTCCAATGAAGGTAGTTAGCCCAAAACATCATTATATCCATAAAATAATGTTGTAAAATTAACAAACATGATCACAAAGTATAGAAACAAAATTATGGCTAACTTATAACATCTAATCATGTAAATTAAGTAACATGACTATCCCATAATCAACATATACTAGCAAGCTTAATCTAATAATAGTTAATCAACTAATTAACTACCATAATCCATGTATTTAACAATTTATTTAACATAGAGATAAATTAGGATATGATAAGAAGCCATACAAAGTGGCATGACTATCACACTTTAATAAATAGAGGAACTAGAAAGCCCCACATCTAATGAAGAAGCCTCCATACTACCTCTATACATAATCGAGGAGAAAAGAGTGGCTTGGAAGAGAATGGGATTGAGCGAGGAAGAAATCAATAAGGTGTTGGTGCTTGAATAGAGGCAAAGACTTGCCAAGGAAAAGGAATTGGCCAAGTTAGAAAAAAGGGCCCTAAAAGTTCTCACAAGTGTAGGACAAAAAATTTAAATGGTTAAGCAAGCGCCAAGTACCCCCACTATGAAGGTATAATAAGTTACACAAGAGGCACACCCGAGTAGTGAAGGGGTGCCAAAACAAAAATAAGGCAATATTGGCATCTTAGAAAAATAAATAGAGACAATGAAGGAACCCCAAAAATAATAAGGCAATGTTGATGTTGAAGGAATTTCCCTAGAGGTGAGTATTAATAAACCTCAGGATGAATAAATGGATGAGGGGGAGAAGTCCAAGGGAGGAACCCCCAAGGATCAAACAAGTGAGTCCTTTGAGGAGAGTGCTAAAGAAAGAAGTGGTACTAGTGAATAAGAGGAAGTACATATAGAAAAGGCCATTATTGAGAAGGATGACAAAGAGCTAAATATAAAGGAGATGTCAAAAAAGGGATGGGTGGAGGAAGAACTCTATATGTATGACACTATGCCCCCCAAGCCACCATGACCAGGACATGTAAACAACTCTAGTTTTTGCTAGACCACTACATAGACGAGCCCTAATTTGAGGCACCTAGGGTGGCTAATTCAAGCTTAAAAGAGTTTGATGAGTGGTAGGACTCCCTCTTTATTAACCTTTTTTCCATGAACCCAATCCAATTTGGTAATGTGTTGATCAAGAAGGCCACAAAATTCATGCACTAAAACATCATCAATGATGAAAAGGTGAGGAAATGTAAAACGTTCCATAAAGAAACCAAGGATGAGGCACATTCCAATAAAATCAAGCTACAATAACTCTGTGACCATGTGAAGGTGGGCAAAACAATCTCTTCTGGTTAGTGTCAATACTTCAAACCTTTTAGAGGTTGATAATATTTGTGTGTTTGTGGAACAAATGTGCCCAAGGTTAAAACCCAAGCTGGCACAAGAAGAAGAAGAAGAAGATCTTAACATCACACTATATAAATAGCTAGTTGATAAACTCTAAATGGTATAATACCTTTTTGCTAAATTAAATGATGGCATAGAGGCAATAGACACCATTTTATTAAGCTTCTCCAACCAAGCCTCAATGATAGATGTGTGCCTAAAGTAGGTGAAGGGAGAGAAATAGAAGTTGATGGCACAAGTATACTCAATAAGTAAGGTAGAGTAAATGAAAATTATGGTAAGTTTCAATGCACTTAGCAACCAAATTAAGGATTAAGAGTAAAACTTGGAAGCACTCTTCTATGCTCTATAGACTAAGGCCTATGAGCAAGGAGCAATCCTAGATAAGAGTGTGGAAAAGGCAAAATCCAATGTTGAGGCTTTCTAAAAGGAGCTGGAGAAAATGGATGTGTTTGTACTCACTATTTCATCCACTAAGATAGATATCACTATTGAAGAAATCAAGCTTGATATTAAAGGCTTTGAAGACTTCAACGTCAAACTTAAGGAGAATGTGCCTAAGTTTTGTGCTCCCAAGAGATTGGCAACCTAGTCTGAGGTCAAACTAAAGTTTTTGTTCAAGTAATGTTGGGCCCCTAACTCATTGAGTAAAGGATTCATGCCAAAAAAATCCACATATGCATGAAGGAATCATTTTGTGTAGTGGTTAGCCTTTGGGAATTTTGGTGCCAACTAGAGGGTGCAACACATATCTTACATCAGCTAGCAGGCATCTAACTATCTCCCAAATTTTTAAGGTATCTTTTAGGATTGGTGAGATGTGGTAATATATCACAAATTTCATGAGGTTATGGATCTAATGGTTATGATGACCAAGTTCTTGTTCGGCACTTAGCATGTAAATTTCCACCCTAGTGAAGATGTTCCTGAGGACTATATTAAGGAGTTAGAACTAGAAGAGAAAAGGATGAAATAAGAACTGTAGCAGAGATTTGGTAAAATGAAGTCACTCTACATTATTTTGGTAGCCATTAAGCTTAGGAATAATATGAAATCCATTAAGGTTTCATTTGTAAATACCCAAGCTTGCCTATGAGCCTCTAGGTCATTAAGTAGTATGAACTAATCATATATTCTGCTATGAAATACATACTCTATTTTTAACTTTGATTAATGGTGAATATTATTATGTATTATATCTAATTTATTTTTTTTTGTTTGATGTAATAAGGAAATGTGTATGTAGGTAATATTTTACTTTCAATAGAAATATTTAAATTAGCATCCATGTAATTTCTTTGGTTTACTTAATTAATGGAGTCCCTATGGTAAATGGTGATGTTATCATAACTTTATATAGAGAATGAATATAGAGTATGTGCCAAGTATTTTACTCCTTGTTAAGATTGCATGTCTAGTATGGGTAGTTTGAGTGAAGAATCCTTTTGACCCTTCATGTGCCCATATAACAAGAGGTTTAGTCTATGAAAGGCTTATGCCTATGGATCTACCTAAATCTTTCATTGAATTGATCAAGTCCCCTAATTTAAGTCTTGTGCCATGGCACAACTAGCCTAATGCACACTCTAATTCCTTCTCAGTTTCACTTCAAGTGAGTGCATAAGGCTTGGGCCTTATGTGGATTGATGTTGGTGTAGTTGAGTATTCAAATTTTGAGCACAAAGGGAGTATCCCATGCTTGCACCCGGTTTAAACAAATCAATAATTGGCTAAATACAACACACTTTTTTCTACAATATTTTGGTTCTATTTCTAGGACATATATTAAATTTTGTTATTGTGATGGCACTACAGAATGATGTACTAAATTTCTCTCAAAAACATTGAGTGTTGGTTGCAATAGGTGGAAGATAGTTTTATGTTGAAGCATCTAACCTATAGAGGATAAAAGCCAAGAAAATGCGTTCAAAATAACCTATATGATGTTTTGTATGAGGTCTATTTTTGTGAGTTACTAGAGAATGTGTACAGGTGGTTAGCTACATATTCAACCCATAGAATAATATATGGACAATGCTATGAGTGGACAAAGGAGCACCTAGATAATCTTGAGACCCTAGAGACTACTTGGACTAGAGAAGTGGATAAATGGTGGCAAGGATCTCTAAATATTTACATACTCGAGTTCATAGTCTCAACATACTCATGCCCTAAGGAAGTAGAGTACCAATTTTTGCATGACCCTAGAGGTACATTTATAAAGGAATTCAGCGTAGAGCTGAAAAAGCTAATGGTGGATTATGTTTTTATAACTTTGGGAATGGAAGGATAAAGTCCTTTTGCATATGGTCAGTGTAAAGGGAGGGAAGGGGATGTGTAGGTGAGTCATAATGGAATGGGATGATTAAATTGACACCTAATAGCTCAGAATATAGACCTATAATAAGATACAATGTTGATTGATGGAAGATCTAGAACCTAAAAGTGTTGAGAGAACCCATAATGAATGGAAAGGGCATAGGGAAGGATCTTTTGAAATATAGCAACATGAGGATGAAAGATATGATGAAGAAATGAATTGATCTCAACACTTGAGAGGTGTGGAATTCATTAGGTTATTATAGAATTTGGTGACTATAGATACGCCTGATGTGCCTACCCCCTTTGAACCTATGGTACATGCTCACACACTAGATCCCCCACCTGAAGAAAGTAAAGAAGTAATAATTGACTCTATTGATGACAGAGATCTTAGATATTTTATAGACTTGGATTGTAACTTTGTTATTGAATATATTATTATATACAAGGAGGTGAGTGAAACTACCTCTAGACCATTCGGCATTAGCTCACCACAGTTAAACTTGAGCATAAACATAACAACAAAGTCTATGTCAAAAATGCAAGGTGGGCAACAAATTGTAGAAAGTGGTATGGTACCACAAGTAAGTAACATAGTGCCAACAACATCAATTATGCCAACAGTAACGATGGGGCCAGTGCCTAACCCAATGGTTAGATGTGTTGAAATATGACTACCAAGATAAGCACCAAGGGATAAACACCTCAAATACCAGTTGCCCCCCACAAAAAATCTACTACAAAATGGCTATGCACTTTCTAGAGTATCATGACATGGAAAATGTTGTAGAACATGTGCTAAAGTGTGAACTACAATGGTGTGTATGGGGTATAAACCAATCAAAGTGCAAGGCTACCTAATTTGTAACCACTTTACTTGATTACACCCACACCTAGTATAGGAAATTTGATCGTAACCAGGCCATGGTTGACTATGATGCCTTGAAGGATGCATTCTTGAAGGAATTTGACATTATAAAGTTTGAATAATAGAGCATCATCATGCTAAAATATATTATTCAATGGATCTCATAGAGTGTGCACCTATATGATGCAAGGTTTAAAACTCTTCTATTGAATCTCTTATATGATATTCACCCTCCTTAGCATGCACAGTGGTTAATTAGAGGGTTGCTCATGCCATTCTAAAGAGTAATTTCCATGAAGACTTTTATAGATCCTTAAGGAGTGCTTGAAGCCACACTCAAATTTGAGGCAATCAAAAGTGTTGATATTAGGATCAGCCCATTCATGAAAGTATAGATTGCATCTATGGCCTCCTTGCTCCAAAATCTTACCACCAACTCATTACATGATGTTTGAAGTGGATTATAGTACACCAACTATGAAATAAAAGGTCATAACAAAACTAAATGCCCATAGAGGAATGTGTGTACTTTACTTCTAAGTTGTGAAATCTGATAAGAGGTACATGACATTCAAAACTACCCTTTATTTCAATGTGCCATCTAAGTCAACACAACTATATATTTTTGGTTGTGTGACACCTATGGCCATACCCCTATTGATTGTCAAATGATTGATGAAATATATGAAAACATGGAAAGAGGTGCATGATAAGCTAATGTAGTAGTCAAAGTGCAGGCTAACCAAGGAAATGAGGGTTATAACCAATAAAACATAGGATTTGGGATGTAATGAGGTGCCAAAGGGTGAGGTAGAGGATGTGGTGGTAGAAGGTTTCCATCATTTTTATGTTATAAGTGTGGCTCAATATATCATTATCAACATTACTACCCTACACATCCCATGTGTGGGTATTATCAAGGGTCCCATAAAGTCAAAGAATGTTCTGACCTATATAAAAATTTGACCCAAGGCAAGCTTGGCATAGACAAGGGCACAAGAATGATCAGGTGTGAGTAGAGAATGGAAAAATAGACCCCAAAGGCATAATTTACATACATAAAGTCAGTTAAGATACATGCAACTATGTACAATGGATTCACCACTCAGTTGCTAATTATGCCAATACCTGAGTTTTGTCTCAAGTATGAGGATAAGGGTCAAAATGAGCACATAACATAGATTGAACCCAAATAAGTGCCATACCCAGACCCAATGTGATATAAATACATGTTATAAAAAGCTATGAGTGTCATCCAAAACCTATAAGGGGAGATATAATTAGTGTGATACCTAGAAGTGTAGGCTATCACCTCTTGTAAGAAGTAAGATAACCAAGAAGTTGAGGTACAAGAATTAAATGAGAACCTATGCCTCCTATAGATAGAAATAATGTTCCCCCTATTAAATAACTTTCTCCTAGAATATGCAAGCCAAAATCAAGTTGAGGTCACTGTGCCATGCATGGAGAGGGAATAAGAAGCTTGGCATACACAAAATGTTGAATATGACCAAGAACTCTTAGTGAATGCCACTATTGATGGATGGTTCATATGTGAGGTTCTTATAGACATAAGCATTGAGGTCAACATCTTGACCAAGAATGCCTAAGAGAAAATGGGTGGGCCAGCCTTGAGACCTTCCCCTCATGTACTCTTCATGGTCAATAAGACACAGGCATAGTCTATCATAATTTTGAAGAGCACAGTTGTAGATATAATGGTCATCAAATTTTATGCTAAATTTAAAGTGATCAAGTTATTAGATTAGGATAACTACCTGGTGTTGTTAGGAATGCCATGGTTTTACGTAAATAATATAGATATGTGATTCAAAAGGTGTTACATGACATTTGATAATGGAAAGGAGAGGTTAATTATACCCCTCTCAAATGACCAAGGACCCCCTATGTCAAAAGCATGGATAATGAGGATGAGATCAACCACATCTATAACATCATAGCATAAGGTGTCGAGACTCTAAACCTAAATGATCAAGGATTCCTCTCTTGGGAAGATGGATAATAAACCTTAGACACCACTAATGTTGCTTGTGATCAATGGGCTGATGAAGCATATGAGACCATTGGTCGATGGTGTCGCTTGGGTGTGTAAAGGTGCCAAAACCAGTAAAGATAGGCTAGGTATAAATTGAGTGCACCTACAAAATATGGGTCCCTTACACCAAGAAAAGGGGGAAAAGAGTGTTCTACCTTAGTAAGGGCAAAATTATAGCATGCCCAAGATATGAAGGGAGTAATCTAGTGGAAGACTATGTTTGTGACCTTGAGTCATGTGTGCCAAAATAAGTGGATAGAATGGGTACACTTATGTATTTACTAAAGAACACTATTGCTCATTGGTTGGTAACATAAAATCCTAGCTTTCTAACTTGGTAAGATGTAAAGGTAGATATTTGTATTAGGTTCATAAAGAGAAATGAGGACCTAGACATTTCAACCTAATCTGGTGACTTTGACCCTATCACACATATATGTCTTTGCAAATAAATGTGAACTATTTATGGTGAAAATACCCCAAGGAATTTATGGGTGCATGCCTTCTATAGGACCTTGAAGACTTAATTATGAACATGTTACATATTTAATGAGATGCACCATGAGATAGCCAATTGGGATGCCCTTAAAGAGTGGTTTATTCACACCTTCTCCTTTTATTCACAAAACCTTGAATTTATTGAGCCACTATAGGTAGTTTGAAGGTCAGTATTTAAGGACACTTTAATATTAGAGGATCACATAAAAGACATTTTCAGCAAAAAGGGTTAGCGTTCCTAACCTTATTCAAAGAGAAAACTCTCAATAGTGGCTCTAACGATGAATATGATGACACATGAAAGGCACATAACTAGAAAAAAATTGATAAGAAAAAGGAAGTTAGTGCACAAAGTTGAGGATAACACCCCAAAAGAAGAAGACCCTACCCATCTTTGGGTAGAAATGACCAAGGGTAGTAGACAAGTTGAGGATTCACACCAAGATAGGAATGAACCCTACTGCATGCCATTAAAAACAACCAAGGTAGATAATAGTTTAGAGGGGGAACCAATAATTGCCACTCTAGGTACCTATTGGTCTGACATAGAACTAGTACATATTATATATCTCCTGAAGGAATTCTAAGACTTATTCCCTTAGAACTATAGAGATATGAAAGGCACACACCCATCCCTTGGAAAGATGAGCATTAAATTAGTCGAAAGTGCAAGACCCATTAAGAAGTGGTCTTATAAGATGAACCCAAATCTTCAAACCAAATTCAAGATAGAGATTGATGCCATGCTTGCCACAGGCATCATATAACCCATATAGGAATATGAATAGGTTAGCCCCATGGTTATTAGCATAAAAAAGGATGGGCAGATCTAAATTTGTGTTAACTATATAATGTTGAATGTTGCCTATATAACAAACCTTTTTCTAACTCCATTCACTGATAAAGTACTAGATGGTGTCACAAGTTGCAAGATATACACCTTTATTGATGGGTTTTCGGGATGCCTTCAAGTCTAAATCAAGGAGGAAGACAAGCCCAAAACCACCTTTGTGATTGAATGGGGTTGTTTCACTTATAGTGTGATGCCCTTTGGGCTAAATAATGTGTTAGTTTTATTCTCCCAAGTAGCAATCACCACTTTTAAAGACTTCATTCACAAGTTTCTCCTAGTATACTTAGATGATTGGATAGTATATGGGTTAGTAAAGGATCACTATGAAAACTTGTGCCTTATGTTTTAAAGGTGTAGGTAGTTATAGATTTCATTAAACCTCAAGAAGTGTGTTTTCACAATTCCATTTGGCACTTTTCTTAGGCACATTGTTTATAAGGATGGTTTTATCATTAATCCAAAAAAGATTATAGTCATCCTTCAGCTCTAGACCCCATCCATGCATAAAGATATTTTCACCTTTCTTAGACATTATGGGTACTATAAGAAGTTCATAAGTAACTATTTAAATATTGTGGTGTCGCTAGAAGAGCTCTTATGAAAAGATGGCCCATTTTATTAGGGTGCAGTATAGGAAGATGCATTTGAGACCCTAAATCTCAAACTAACAAATGCATCGATATTATAATTTCTTGACTGGGTGACTCCCTTACACATCCATGTTAATGCATTTGGTTCTACAATTGACACCATTTTTGCACAACTAGGTGAAGGAAAAATTTATCATCTTATTTCCTTCATAAGTAAAAAATTAATGATGGCAGAATAGAACTACACCACAACTAAGCACAAGGTTCGTTCCATGGTCTATGCCCTATAAAAGTTTTGAAAATATTTGATAGTGACCCTTTCATCTTCTTAACTTATCATGAAGAGCTTATGTACCTAGTACACAAGCCCATTATACACAAGTTCTTTTGTCAATGGATTATTTTGTTTTAAGAGTTCCAGTTCTCTATTGTAGTAAAGCCTGGAAACCAAAACTCAAGCTTAGACCATTTATCCTACATTAATTCAGATAATACAGTAGCACCTATTGAAGATAATATGCCTGATGCCCAATTTTATAGGGTCTAATGCATCCCTAAATACTTGGCATATATCTCCACATTTTTTACCTTTGGATCAGTGCCCCAGACCATGATGACTAAGGAGAAGAAGTAGCTCATAGTTTATGCCACCCCTTTTCAACTCATTGGCAAGGAACTATACAATTTGAGCCATAATAAGGTCATGCATTGATGTTTCCTAGAGAAAAAATGGGACACAATACTATAGGAGGTACATGAGGGGATAGCAAGAGGCCATTACACTAGAGATGCTATGGTGTGAAAATTATTGCAATCAAGTTTATGGTGGCCAACTCTATTTTATGATGTAAAAAATTGCACCAAAGCTTGTGATGTCTACCATCACATGAGAAAACCTAACCACTAGGATGAGATGTCCCTCATCTCCATCCTTACCTAGACACCATTTGAAAAATGGGACATTGACTTTGTTGGGTCTATTACTTATGTAACAAGGTGAGCATACATAAGGTACATTCTAGCAACCACAGATTACTTCACCAAGTGGGTTGAAGTAGTTCCAACCAAAAATTATACCACTAATACCATAGTAAGATTCATCTAAAATAATATTATCAATTATTATGGATGCTCACTAAGCTTGACTATCAATCATGGCATGCACTTCATCAATTAAAATGTTTAGATCCGATTGACTACATATATGGTGGAGCACCATAAACCAACACCTTACAATCCCTAAAAAAATGGCACTATAAAATCATTAAATAAAATATTGGGGATGTGCCTCATAAAAAATATACAACATTAGTCAAAAATATTGGGATGATAGTGTGTTAGTAGTAATGTGGGCTTATTTTACTAAGTATAAGTTCCTAAACAAGGCTAAACCATTTCAATTGGTGTTTGGCATAGAGGCCATTTTACCTATGGAATTCCTAGTACCCTCATTGTGCATTGTGTGTATTAGTCAATTAAATGACCACTAATCCTTAAGTTCATTCTTTGAAGACTTGGAGCACCTAGATGAGACACGTGCCCATACATAGTGGAGCTAGTAGGTTGAAAAGGTACACCAAAAGCTATGGCATGATAAGCACATTAAATGCAAGGTATTTACTGAAGGTGCACTAGTTTTGTTATATGATTCTAAGTACTTCAAGCACCCAAACAAGGTAAAAATTAGGTGGATGAGACCTTATATATTCCATATTATATTAGAGATTAGTGCATGAAAATTGTTCATGTTGATGGGTGAAATGCTTCCTAGGCATTTTAATGGCAATAGATCAAATCTATATAGTCACTATGGTGGCACATGTGTCACCTAATACTAAATTCTCAGTCATAATTTAGTTGCTTCATTTTAACCATAATAAAATTTGGTGCAAGCTAAATCTTTCCTTATGTTTGTTTCTTTTGGGTTGAGTGAATAAGTGTGGCAATTTTAGGCCCACAGGAAAACTCTTATGGCACTTACATGCATAAATCTAGTCAAGTGAGTCAAACATGGTCACTTTATAAGCATTTGATGCTAGACACCTAATTTTTTAGGCACATGTGAATTTTTCTAGGTTTATAAAATCTATAAGAACACGTTAATAAAAGGAGGAGTACAAGATGTTTGTGTACAAATAATCAAGAAGAGACAGTGAGGCATTGGAAGACTAATGGAACGATTTGTATGGGGTAGAGAAGGCCAATTCAAGAGACATGAAATCATAGATAAATCAACCAATAAAGAGGGTCATGCTTGTAAGGAAGTGTAACACTAATAAAATATCGAACCAAAGAGGTTGAATCGCATGCATGTGAATCATTATGCCTAGGTTTCCATAATAAGGGTGAAGGTCATGCCAAGTTGAACTAAGTATAAAAGACTAACTATCAAGATAGATGGCATCCACCCAATGGTCGATGGGAAGTGATTGTTTGAATCACCTTTCACTTCATCAAAAAAAAATTTAGCAAAGTTAATACTATGATGGTGGAAGAACAAAGATCTATAATAAATGAGTATTTGGTGGTTGATTTTAGTGGATTTCGTGGGTTTAACAAATTTCAAAAAATCCAAATAATTATATCCATTAATGAGGTAGTTGAAAACATATTATAAAGAGGTAGATGAAAAAATTCAATAGGTTACTAACATTTGTAAAATAATCCAAAACAAAGCAAGATTCGAGGCCATTAAAGCTAGATAATGCTACTAAAGATAAAACCAATCATCCATAGCCCCCAAGCAAGAATGAGTGAATAATGAGAAGATTGCATTCTGCTTTGAGTTGAAAAGGAGGTGAGTGGATAGAAATTGATAGATAAATAGGGCAATATAAGTTTTGTAGAATGATCAGGGCATCATTAATAATGCAAAAAGCTTGAGAGCCGAATGCACAATCACATTTCCCATGACTATGAAGAATTGCCAAGCATGATTACGGGCTTAGATAAGATCAACTAGTCATGTTTTAATAATAGTATGTTTAGAATGGGAAAAAATATGTTAATCATATGTATGTTTTAGGTGTAGGACACAAAGAAAGCATAGGTGGTGAAAGAAGTCATCATGAAATGGGAGGTGCAGATGGTAGAAGGTGTATGCATCATAAAATATATATTTATAATCAAGTGCAAAGCTAACCTATAGAGAAATGCAATTCCCCCTAGAGGTCATGGTGGGGGAGAAGTGGGTGTCATTTACATACATGTGCAATATCAATGATTACAACCATAGAATAGGAAGCAACACATAAGAATTAATCTAGGACTAGATGGTATACATTGGGAAGAAGACAAATGTGGGTGACACACTCTTCGATGTCTCCATTAGATATAAATTGGAAAGAATGGGCACAAAATAACTATTTGAGCTACCAAGATTTATCAAGCTGGAAGACTTGGTATAGTTCCTCCTCTCATGAGTACATGGTGATCGATTTTACTTTATAGGATGGAACATGAGGATATCAATGATCCTCATTAATAGAATCATGGGACTATCTCATGTAGATACAAACATTCAAGAAATTATGGAGGATGAAGTGGAGGTTGAAAGGGTCACAAATCTCTTGGGCTACTATAATTTAGGGTTTACATTCCCCATCAAAGACATCCAAGACCCTAACACAAAGGCAGTGGTGCACCTAGTTAGCTCCAAACTATTCCCTAGTGGTTGGTGGTCTGATATTAGGAATACTTTCTTATGCATTTCCCACCACATGGTGTAAGGTGTGAAATTCAATATCTCCAAGTTCATTTCTGAGGAAATTATCAAGAATACACAAGAGTGCCATCGAGCACATGAAACATTTTGATGGGGTTATATTTTAATTCTAATAGTGATGGAGGAGATAGGTGTGTCAAACATCAATGATGACCACCTATGGGTTTTCATACCTAATCATGAGTCCCCTATGATAAAGTACCAAGACTTCATTTATCCACCTAGATTATCATAGAATTATAAGACTAGGGACCAAAGGTGGTGTTTTCACTTGGATTTTCACCCTTTGAGGAGATTTTTTATCTCTCCTCATCTAAGTGGCACAATTGAAACACCTCTAGGTTTTGGGTAGCCTAAGAATAAGGTGAATATCTAGATAGGGTTAGCTCCCTTGATGTACCAATTTGGATCACTACTACACCTATGGTTGTAAAGGAAAAGAGAAAAAAAACTAAAATTAAACTATCCTAAAGGAGGTGATACACCTAAATAATTGATGACTACCAACCAGCTACATGTGACACATGAGACCAAGAGACTAGCTAGGCTTAAACTTCTCTAATATGAATCATCTCACATAAGTATTTCATTATGAGGTTGTGATGCATGTTTAGGATAGGAGGAATAAATAAGAGGCCTAGAATGGCACTATTTGAATAGACTAACTCACTCAACCTTGAAACATTAATAGAACACTTCACATGACCTACAAGAAGATGCTTTCGAACTATAAATAGGTGAGAGAATGAAATAAAAATGCTAAGAAAACAATATTCATCATTAAGTAGGATTAATCATCCAAGTGAAAACACTATGAATAGTCATTGAAGAGGTAAAATTAGTAGTATTATTGATCTATGGTATGTAAATGATCAGGGATTCACCATACTCAGGTGGAACATATCTTACAAAGGCCAAAATGGCTAGAAATTAAGAGAGAGAAGAGAAGAAATAATTCCAAAGGTCATAAGGACACCTATCAAGCTGAGAAAATGAGTTACTTGTGAATTATAAGGTAATTTGAAACTGATCATGGAAAGTTAAGAAGCACAAGTGTCACCCCAAGTCATAAAACTCTTGAAATGTGGCATAGGATTTCTCATTTTGTACAAGAAAACTTCCTTCATCATTCACCCCCATTTGAACATCCCAAAACTAAATAGGGATAGGTCCAATGATTGGAATAAGAGTGAAGGGTTGCATACATGCTTCTCCATTCATTTTTTTCATTCTTAATTATCTAAAATCTTATGAAAGTGAGCCATCACTGCCTGTACTAAAAAAAACTCCTCTTTTATACACCTCTCACACTTGGCCCCAAAATTATCTTTATTTTTCCATGAAAAACCATGAAATTGAGTGGATGACACTTGGAAAAACTCTATATGGCCTTAGAATACTCATGTAAACCTTAAGAAGCCATCCACTTAAAGTTCTCACCCTTCTCACTATTATATTCACTATGCCAGTTCTGATTGGCTAATATGAGAGATATTTTAGGAACACTTAGGATTTTTTCCAAGGAATGAAATGGACATGTTGAGTTAGCTTAAGTCTCAAGATTTCTTTCAAATTTGATGTCATCTCTTCAAACCTCTTAAAACTTGCAAAAAAATATCAAAAATACCCTTTTTGTACTCCATTTGTATAATTTCATACAATTAAAAATGGTGGAGAGGAAACTCCTAGAGTCTTCTACAAGGTTCAAACACTTTCATGGTCATTCCATCCCATTTTGATATCTCTTCATCTTCATTTCCTTCATCGGGTCCTTATCTAAGGGTTTGTAAGGGTTTTAGGCAGTTTTGACCTTTAGTGATGTTTCATAAAGGTATGACATTCAAATATCAACTTAATGCCAAAAAATTGATGTTCATTACCCTATATAACTTGTCTTATCTCCTTGTGTCTCCATGAAAGGTGTCAAGGTAGATATGAGCTTCCAAATTTATCCACTCGAACTCTCTTCATTTCTTGTAGCCTAAGTTGGTTCTAAGCCGAAAATGTCTCCCTATGTGGTTCTTATAAAATATGAAAGTTTTAAACCTCGGTTATTATCCCATAAACATTCTCCATTATGTTATAATTCATATCTAAGTTACAAGTTTAAGTGACTTCCCATTTGGACACTAGGACAAAACCCTGCCTTTTAGGCTTGACTATAACCTTTGTGGTCTAGACCACCATGTTGAATTTATTCCTTTTATGATTGGTTTTCCATGATTTCCTATATGTTTTCCAAATTTCCACACCTTCTTACAATGTTATTTTATCTTTTGGTTCATCCTTTAACCCTACTTTCCAAAACCTACTAGTTTGTGCATAAAAGGAAGTACCCTCTGTTTGAGACAAAATAGAGGGTACTTCCCCTATTTAATAAGACAATTTTAATGTTTTAAAGTATTATAAAATTTATATATACCATTTTCACCAAATTTTATCCTTTTATCAATTCATTTTACCTCTAAACTTCTTTAAAATCCAAGGTAGACTCCTAGTCAAGGGTTTGTGTGCAAGGTTTCAAGATGTGGACTATGCCTTTCTTGTTTAGAGATCCTCCTCTATGCTTTATTTATATTTTAAAAAACCTATATATATTTCCATGGTAATTATTTATATGTTATAATCTCTATTCTCCACTCTGACCTTTCATGTACCCTTCATACTCTCTACCTAGTCAGGACTGAGTGCTTGCTCTGACTATGTTTTGCTTGTTATACTACACCTGTAGGTGTTATTGCCTATTTGAGATTTTAAAAACATTTAATGAGTTTCCTTGAATCCCTTAGGTTCATTTTATCTTGGTTTTGACTCATTCATTTCATTCTTGGGCTATTTCCTCAAGAAACTAAATCCCTTTGCTTTCTGCCTCTCATTGTCATCTACAGTTGACTATGTGGGTCCTATAGGTGGCTTATGCTCTTGAAACCTATGATATATATTCATTATAAACCCACTAAGATATTTTTTTTGGATTCATTTTTAACCCTCTTTCAAAAACCAAGATCAGTATCTCCATGCACAACCCTACTATGGATGGTATAGAGGTTAACAATCAATTTAGGTGAGTAACTTCTTAGGAGAGAGAAGCCTGTAGGTGAGTATAGAACTTAAAATAAAATACATCATCTTATTTTGATGATAATTTAGGTCATATATTCTACTTTAAACTATTTGAAACTACTCAAACATGGTAGCATGGTCTAGACTACCAAATTGGAAAACAAGGTTGCTCAAAGACTCAAAATCCTGTAGATGTTATTGACTGAATTTAGTGTATAAAAGGGGAACTTTGGGCTTCTAAAAAACATCCTCCTTAATACATATATATTCCATATTTTTCCTAGATCTTTTCATATGTAAAGGCTAAAATAAAAATCCATTATGATGTACCAAAGTCATTGGTAACCATGTTATGTGTCATCCACAAAATGGTGAGGTCCTATGTTTTCTCAGGTTTAGGGACAAGGTCCTTAAACTCAGTCATTGCCTTTTGAAATTAATTCTTCACTCCCATTAACCAACCTAACATTCCACATGATTCTTCCATGATTATACATAACATACTATGACTTCAAAAGAGTTTCAACTTGTCCAATATTCTCCATACAAGTACCTCTATATCTCTGACAATGCCTCTTGTAGGTGCATATTTCATATACAAGTAGTGAGGAAACTTCAAGCAGTATGCATGATTTATGAGTTTAAATTATGCTTGGGCCTTTTACAAAAGTTTTAAAATAGATTTTCCTCACTATCAAAACCTTGTTCAGCTCAGACACTCCCTTTTAACATGATATTTTCTATGAGGGCACCTGTAGGTTCATTTTAATGGTAGGAGACTATGAGCTTAGGTAGTGAATAGTAATATAGGCAGTGTACAAAATATATATGCTTGGTATTCACTTTATACCTTCACCAAATGACAAAATACACTCTTCCCACTCCAAAAATATTTGAAACACCTATTAGATCTCCCATTCCATTATGGCATCATTATGAGATACTTGTATATTCAAAGAGTTGCATGTATATGCATAGTGTGTTGACTATCATAATCCCTTTATAAACTATTTGGAGGGTATAAATTGTTTATTTACAATTATAAATACATGTTCATAATATTTATACCTTTAATACACCTCCATAAACACACTAGATAGTTTCATACATGTGATTCAACATGGTAGTAAGTGAAAATGGGTAAAGAGTTGAGTGAGTATGACAATAGACTGAATGTTTTATAAAATCATGGAGTTATGAGACAAAAAATGGAAGTGGGTAATAATATATAATTTAGACATGTGAAACATCATATTCCATTTACATGAGACCTCTACAAAGAACCATCATTCTACAAACAAGGAAAACTTAACTGAGACCTCATATGGTGACGCCTTCCTGAAACATGAGATGGCTTACTTATAAAAGCACCATGAAACATGAAATAAAGAATGGATATAATTTTATGAAATATCCAACATCATTTGGACTCAACATCACCATTTGGATTGCACAAACCTATCTAAATTAGAGCAAAACCTATAAGGTACAGGAAATTGTGAGTTAAAAAACACAATCAAATTGTTAGAGATGGTTAATAAAGCATAGTTGACTAATATTTGAAATATTTTTATGTAAATGGAGACTTATTATTTTAATTTCACCACCCAAAGGCATTTGACCTAGAACTTATCCAACTGGTCGTACCAAGCATAAACATGATCACTTTTGTGTGTCTAAAAGGGTGAGTAAGGAGTAGAATGGTTTTGGACCTTTTTTATCACTTCCAAATAATTTGAAGTATGTAAATGAGTTTTATAAATCTGAATATCCATTACATTACCTTCTCTCATGTGTCATTCTCTCTCATGGGTTGTATAAGTGCTAAACTCTTCCTTTTTCAATTAATTTCTTGATTTTTTGTTAGATAACTTACAAGTTTCAGATGGGATTGACATTCCTGATATGGAATCCAACCTCTTAGACATTTAAATTAAAACTAAGACAATTATACACCTTGAAAACTATACCACTTGCATTTATGACCCCTAAATGGCTATTAAGTGACTCAAAATGAAACATAAACCAATTAAACCATGACCAAGGATAAATTGACATTAAATTACATCAAAGGACTTATAATACACCTTATGACATAATATTAAACCCATAAAACATATAAAAGTCAAGTTTTTACCTATAGGGGTCCCAATTTGACCTATAGGGTCAAATTTGGTCAACAGGTGGTATAACAAGTACATAAAAGACTTTGGGAAGGAGTGGCACATCCCTTAAGAAATTCCCCAACAATTGGTGGGAAAAAAATCCTTTTTCATGATTTATCACTTATGCATGGTGTGCCTAGCACTCACAAATGAGAACCTATCAAGGTGGCTCTAGTTATCATACGTGTTCTCAGCCAAGTATTGCATGGCAGGGCTAAGGAGAATCCCTAATGTTTAATAGTTTGAGATCTCAATCAAGACCCATGATCAAGATATAAGTAGGATGAGGCACCAATTTGTGTACCCCATAGCCAAGGCAACCAAAGATAAGGAAGATGACATTGACAAGATAGACATCTATCCCCTCCATAGACTGATAATGAATGGGAGGATCTTCAACCTCTACTATGAAATGAAGCCAAGAAAGAAGGGTGGTGATCCTAAAATGATGATGATTGGTCCCTCCTAGTCAGTGATGAAGGGAAGGCTACATCAAAGATGCAAAAGAAGACACTCCAAAGAAAATGGGGTAAGAAGCTTGAAGAGATCATGGAGTGCATTCAGTTAAATATTGCCCCTAGAAAACCAAGTATGCCCTAGCTCCAAATAAGTGCAGGAATTTCATGCAAGAGAGTGATTCTTCTAAAAATAAGCAAAAGAAAAATACCAAAGGACCTATTGTTTTTCTGACTATAAGTCTTGTAGAGATGGATAAAGAGGTGACCCTCACACTGATAATAGAGGAGGAAATTAAAGAAGACTGAGCAGGGACCTATATCCTACAAATAAAAGGAGAAGAGGAGCTAAGCACCAAGAATGTATAGGAATCCATACAAAGCAACATGATTGTCATGCTTTAAGAAATAGAGGAACTAACAAGCCCCACATCTAGTGAAGAAGCCTCTACACCACCTTTACAAATAGTCAAGGAGAAAAGAGTGGCTTGGAAGAAAATGGGATTAAGCAAGGAGTAAATCAATAAGACATTGGTGCTTTAAGAGAAGAAAAAACTTACCAAGGAAAAGGAATTGGCCAAGTTAGAAAAAAAGGGCCCTAAATATTCTCATAAGCATAAGACCACTAGTTAAAAAGGTTAGGTAATTGCCAAGCACCCCCACTAGGAAGGTAGAAGAGGTTGCACAAGAGGCATGCCCAAGTAGTGAAGGGGTGCTTGAAGAAAAATAAGGTGATAATGGTACCTTAGGAGAATAAATAGAGATAGTGGAGGAACCCTAGTATAAATAAGGTGATTTTGATGTCAAAGGAATTTCTTTATAGGTGAGTATTGAGAAACCTCAGGATGAAGAAATGGATGAGGGGGAGAAGTCTAAGGAAGGAACCCCTAAGGATCAAATAGGTGAGTCCTCTAATGAGAGCATGAAAGATACTGGTGGCACTAATGAAGAGGAGGAAGTATAGATAGAAAAGGCCACATTGAGAAGGATGAGAAAGAGCTGAATATAAGGGAGATGATGTAGAAGGGATGGGTGGAATAAGAACTCTATATGTATGCCACTATTTCCCCCCAAGATACCATGACCATGATGTGTAAAAAATGCTCATTTGTGTTAGACCACTACATGGATGATCCTTAATTTGAGGTGCTTAAGGCATCTAATTCGAGCCTAGAAGATCCTAATGAGGGGTAAGACTCCCTCCTTACTAACCCTCAATCCATTAACCTAGCCCAATCTGGGAATGCACTGATTAGGATGGACATAAAAGTTGCACATTGAAACATCATCAATAAAAACAAGGTGAGAAAATGGAAAAATCTCCACAAAGAATCCAAGGATGAGGCATAGGCCAAAAAAATAAAGTTACAACAACTATATGAGTGCAAGGGGGTGGTTGAACCATCTTTTCTAGTTGACATCAATACTTCAGACCTTTTAAAGGTTGACAAAATTTGTGTTTTGGTAAATTATATGCTCCCAAGGTTAAAACCTAAGTTGGCACAAGAAGAAGAAGAAGATCCCAATGTTGCACTATTGAAAGAGCTAACTAATAGGATCCAAGAGGTAGAAGACCTCTTTTCTAAATTATAGGAGGGTTTGGAGGTATAAAACACCATTTTCTTAAGCTTTTCCAACCAAGCCTCAATGATAGACATGTACCTAAAGTAGGCAAAGGAAGAGAAGGAGAATCTGATGGTGAAAGTATACTCAACAAGAAAGGTAGAACAGACTCAAATCATGAGAAGTTTTAATGCACTCAACAAATAGATCAAGGATCAAGAGAAAAACTTGGAATCACTCTTCCACACTCTATAGACTAAGGCCTATGAGAAAAGAACAATCCTAGATGAGAGTGTGGAAAAGGAAAAAGCCAATGTCGAGGCTTTCTAGAAGGACCTAGAGAAAATAGATGTGCTTATACTCACTACTGCATCCATAAATATAGATAACATTGATAAATAAATCAATATCACTATTAAAGGCTTTGAATACTTCAGTTATAAACTTAAGGAGAATGCACCCAAGTTTCGTGCTCCCAAGAGCTTGATAACCTAGTTCGAGGGTGGACTAAAGTTTTTATATGGGGTAATGTTGGGCCTCTAACTCATTAAGTAAAATATTCATGCCAAAAAAAACACACACATAGGTGTGAAGGAATCATTTTATGTAGTGGTTAGCCTTTAGTCATTTTGGTACTAATTATAAGGTGTAGTGCATATCTTACATTAGTTGGCAGGTGGTTGATTATCTCCTAGGTTTTCAAGGCATCTTTTAGGATTGATAAAATGTGGTGACTATAGCACAGAGTTCATGAGGTTATGGAGCCAATGGTTATGATGACTAATTTCCATCTCAACACTCAACATGAAAATTTCTACCCTAGTGAAGATGTTTTTGAGGGCTATATTAAGGATCTTGAACTAGAAGAGAAAAGGATGACAAAAGAACTATAGTGGAGCTCTAGTGAAATGAAGTCACTATACATTCTTCCAATAAAAATTAGGCTTAATAATATAATGGAAGCCATGAAGGTTCCATTTGTAATTACCTAAGCTCATCTATGAGCATCTCGGTCATTAAGTAGTATGAACTAATCATATATATTATGTTATAAACTCCATACTCTATTTTTAACTTTGGTTAATGGCGAAGACTATTACGTACTCTATTTGGTTTACTTGTATGTATTTGATGTACTAAGGAAATGTGTATGTAGGTAATGTTTTAATTTCAATATAAATATTTTAATTAGCATTCATGTAATTTCTCTAGTTAACTTCATTAATAGAGTCCCTATGCCAAATAGTGATGTCATCAGAACTTTATATATATAATGAGTATAGAGTCTACACCAAGTATTCTACTCCTTGTTAAGATTACATGTCTAGTATGGGTATTTTGAGTGAAAAATCTTATGGATCTACCTAAAGCTTTCATTGAATTGATCAAGTCCCCTAATTGAATTCTTTCTCCATGGTAGAACTATCCCAATGCAAGATTTGGTTCCTTTTTAGCTACACTTCAGGTGGGTGCATAAGGCCTAGGCCTTATGTGGATTGATGTTGGCACAATTGAGTATTCAAATCTTGAGTTCAAAGGGATTATCCCATGCTTGTGCTTGGTTTAAATAAACTAAAAATTTACTAGATATAACACACTCTTTTCTACAATAATATTATCATCATCAAGTGGTTTATTTGACTCTTGAATTTTATTATTAATCTTATCAATTGGTACACTACCTTAGGGACCCTTTTTTATGGATGATTGATTTCTCTTTGTAACCTTTGGAGGGGTGATATCTATGACCTAGTGAGAGTTAAATGGTTATCACCCTCATGGAGGTTAGGTTGAGAAATGGGTTCTACTATACTAAGGGGGGTTGAGGAAGATTCATTGGTATTTCTTATTTCGTTAATTTTCAAAGAAGTATCACATGTTACTGGACTAGAAGATACATTATTAACATGTGAATGTAAGTTATGTAAACTATGAAAATAAAAATAAGTGTGTGTGTGTGTGTGTGTGTGTGTGTGTGTGTGTGTGTGTGTGTGTGTGTGTGTGTGTGTGTGTGTGTGTGTGTGTGTGTGTGTGTGTGTGTGTGTGTGTGTGTGTGTTTTAACATTTGAACTAGCATTAGTTTGAACATGAGAAATAGGTGAAGTAGCGAGAGAACTAGAAGATTTAGACTCAATGTTTTCTTCACTAAAGTCATATTAATCATAATTATTCTTAAGTTCATCAAAATTAGAGTTTAATTCACTTGTAGAGGTAAAATTATAATAATTATCATTCTCATGCTCACTAAGAGAGAGAGTAGGAGAAGATTTTAACTTTTTACTAATATGCAATATATCAACATGTGTGGGTGTAATGTAATGCATGTCTTCACTATCTATGTGTGGAGTGCATGTATGATTATTATTTTAAATATTAGATTCAAGGGTATAATAAGTAGCAATCATATTTTCATTCGGAATATTATGGCATGTAGGAGAAGAGTTAGAGACATTTGCATTATCAACATTTTGAAAATAATCATTGTATTGAGCTTGGAATATAAAAGAAAGTGATAAAATAATTTCTTATAATTTAGTTTGTGCATTGGTAAAAGGTGTAATATCATTTGTACATTCTTTTTAACAATTAACTAAGAAGGGTAAATAATATGCATTGCTATTTTATATGTTGCTTGAATAATGCAAAAGTAAATTGTGTTTATTACACTTATATTGTTTTAATTTGAATTAGGAGGTAGAGAAAGTGTTTGAAAAGTTAGGATCACATTGGAAAAAAACACTACCAATAAGAGGTTATTTTGGCATGATATTATTAGTTTGATTTTGAGGTGTAAGAGAAGAGGAAGAGGAAAGAGAAGAAGATGCATCTAGTATATTCTCATCAACACTTGCATCACCATGCTCATAGTAATCCTCATATCCATCATTATAAAAATAATCATCATCATTATAAATGAAATCATAATTATTTACTAATGTGCCATCTTGAAAATTTGTCCATTCATTATTATAATTATGATAAAAAATCATGATTTCATCAAATGGTTAAGGGGTAAGAGGCTTCTTCGATGTCATTTTAAACTTGTCAAAGAATATAATGTAAATAATGAATTACAAGCACATAATACGTAGAATGTAATCTAACATAGATATATGTCCAACTATGGGAAATGTTTAGACCAATGTGTGGAAAAAATTAGGATTGTACTTGAAACCTTAAAGGCTAGTATTTGGAGGTATAGGGACCTAATATATGGATTTAGGGTTTGATAAGGGTTGTTTGAAAAAAATTAAATTATATTAAATTAATGAAACCCTAATATAGGATTGATTTGGATGAGTTATTTTATGCCAAAAATTAGGAAAAAATATAAGTTTGTAACCCTAATTTAGTTCACAAAAAATGAAATAGGTAAACCTTAAGCTAAATTAGGGTTTTAATCAATATTCAAAGTAAGCCAAGTTTACCAAATGTTTTAACTAGATATGTTCATGGAGTTGGGGGATAATTCTATGGACATTACCCATAATGCAGATGCATTATTACATAATGTGTATGTGTTATTGACATAACATGTATGCATTATGGTGATAACACGTATATGTTATGTAATAATACATACATGTTACGGCTTAAGACACCTAGGCCATAATGCGTATGCATTTTTGGTAAAATGAAGTTGTATGTGTTCCTTTACCAATAGGAATGCATACACATTATAGGAACATGTAGGCATTCTAATAATTATAAGGAATGTGTATGCATTCCTTAAACATAAAAACAAAAACAAAAAACAAAAACCCAATTCATTTTTTCCTCCTCCCACTCATGTTTTTCTCCTTCCATTCATGTTTTTCCCTCCCATTTGTGTTTTAATACCTCAGCATGGAAATCATTGGTTTTACTCCCATCGATAGTAGAAATTGTTGGTTTTACTCTCACATTCATGAGATCAATGATGTCATCATGAAGAAAAGGTAAGTTTTATGAATTAAATCATTTTTTGTGAATGTTTTTCATAGTTTTATTTGTATTTTTATCCAATAGGTTGTCATGCTTGACCTAATCCTCCAACTAGTCCTCTACCTAACCCTTTGCCTAACCCTCTTATAGTTCCACTAGATCCCCCAGGCAGTCAAGAGAATATAGTTTCACATAGTGGAGAACAAAATTGAAATTGAGGAGATAATTAGGAGAATAAGGGAGCCCAATTCCATGAACACCCACCACACCTATTTGGCTAATACCCTAGAGTTACTATTAGGTCAATTTGACTCGATAACGAGTCAAATTGATAGATAGATCTCATATAGGGATAGTTGTAGGGCTTATTATGTTGATAAATTATCAACACAAGAGGTGAAGAAGAAAGAAATAACAAAATAATAAATTTGTGCCTTATTTATCAACCCATCCACTGATTCTCCATTTCTCATAATGACTAAATGTTTCCCAATCCATCGATGCTAACACAATTTGATTAAATATAATTTTTAGGAGTGATGATGGATGGTGTTGTATTACCACCTTGTAATTACCATAAGGCCCCTTTTTATTTTTTGAGGAAACCCTACTATGAGTTTGTCCTCAATGAAATTACAAACTATTTTGACTATGGTGAGTTATATGGCCAAGGGAAAGGCTCTGCATAAGGTTGACTAAGTACATGCCATGCACCTAATTAGCTTATAACAATCCCTACCCAAAAGCCACTTCATCCATATTTTCCCTCTATAGTGAAGGAGGTTTTGGAGATAGATACTTTGCATGCACTTAGTGTGCTTACTGATACACTCATTCAACAAACAAGTAGGCTTTCAGAGATAGATGCTCGAGATACTCCACCTAGTGGCCATACCTAACCCCACCCATGTATATCTTCTAGTATTATATGCACTATACCTTCAGATGATGGTGGTGGTGCTTCAAGGGGCTTGGAGAATATGGTCTTGATTGATTAGTTATTGGCACACATGTTTGGTTTGGATATGTTGTGACTCTCTACACACATGCAGGTATATTTTATATAAATTTCATGTTAAATTTTTAAGTTATATTTGCAAATTAAAAAGATAAAAATTAATTTACACATTTAAATTGAATTATATATATATATATACATATTATTTATATATATATATATGTATGTATGTATATATATATATGTATGTATGTATGTATGTATGTATGTATGTATGTATGTATTTTTTTGTGTTTCAGGAGGAGACATTGCCTTTGACATCACAATTTTAATTTACTAAGGTAGGTAGTGGGCCAATCACTAATACATTTATCTATGTCATTATGACACCATATACATTTATAGAGGTAAAATTTCAAGTTAATATTATATACTCTGGATGTACATTCATACACATTAATTGCATCATTGGTAGATTTTGTGTAAGAAAATATAAAATACCTAATATGATTTTGTTGGACTTTTTATTGTTTGATGTATTAACATGGATTGGCATAGTGTTAGAAACTCATCCTCCATCTCAAATTTTTGCTTTTATTTTGACTTTCAAACTATGTTTTCAATAACCAAAATCATGCACTTATAAAGAAGATTGTCCACTCACTCTTATCTCTAAAATATTCAGGTATATTTTTGGTATGTTTCTTTACATTTTAATGACACATTTTTTATAAGGTTATAAACACTCTTAAAATTCTTTTATATATGTCCCTCATAAAATCAACCTATCACTCTAGGTGTCTTAACTTGATTAAAACTCAGTTTACAAACTTCTCAACAAACACCTATACAAGTTAGTTATCTTATCACAATGACTATTTTTAAGGGATTTCTAATCATACCAATACTCAGTTGGACTAAAAAGTAATGAATGTTTGTAATCAAAGTATTCAATGTATTAACATGATCAAAATTTCAAAATAAATCAACTTAGACACCATAGCTCATAGGATTGTCCTCAACTCTACCAAGTCACTGCCTTAAGACAATTAAGCCTAATGACCTTAATCAGGTCAAATTTTTAAATACACCTTAGTAAATATATACAAACATCCAAACCAATGTATATAGTTGTATCAAGGATGTTTGAACATCTAAATTGCATTCAATGACTCAATTTCACAAAATTCACTCATAAATCATCCCTCATTGTCTTAGAGATACAAGGCTATATGTTTACATGAAACTGAAATTTCAATAAATGTGATTGTAAGGCTTTATTAAATCCAAAAACTTTGGAATCATATTTTAGGATTGCTTGCCTAACTATTCCCAAGTTTTTGTGAAATTTCAAGGATTCAAACAGGAGTTATAATCCTCTAATGATGCAAAGTTAGTCTATTATACTTTTTCCTTCATCTAATGCATCCCTAAAATGATAGATTTAAATTGATCATGTTGTTGAAGACTTATCTAAGTTTAGGATGTGTTGATTTAGGTCCTTATTCCTCTAAAAAACTTATCTCAAATTATAAAAACTAATATTTGAAGACTTATCAAGTCATTTAAGACTTTTAAATGAGTAAGAAAGATAAATATGACCTTAACTAAACTTAGGAGACTCCTATCCATGTATCAGATCTTCTAAAACCTATTAGATACATTAAATATTAAAATTTAAGAAAATATTCACTCAAATACATTTGAAAATTTGAATAATAAGTATTGGAGGGAAAACACTCTAAGACCTCTAAATGACCTAAGACACACACTAAATGCCACATTCAAGGCTTATTGAAACATATCAACCCTTTTAAGACTAACTATAGGACCATATATACAAATTTTTAGGATGTTCTTCCATCAATAGGTGTAGGAGATGCATCATTGCCTTGGATGTCTTGTCATTCTCCCTCTTAAAACTAACATTTCTTGCATTCAGTGGGGTGTTACAAGTCACATTGCACATATCCACTTGTCACATTCATGCTTCCCATGATATCATTAGATATTTTCATATATTATGCAAGAATAAGTTTTTTAGTAGATTATTTAATCAATGAATTACCCAAGTTATTAATTATTAGGTTGTTTGTTCAACTGATGACTAGGGTGGACACTCCATCATTATGAGTTGAGATAGACTCAGGCATTGATAGTATAATGTCATCTACATAGGTACTTACTAAGGTATGTATATTCACCTGTAATTTTGAATTGTAATTTAATACTTTTGTTTTAATAATCTTACTATATACTTGTGAAAATATAACTTATATGCACCAATGTATTATGTATGCAGAGTTATCATATGACATTCGATAGTCTGATTTAGATAACTATTATCGTAGCTCCTCATGTTTCTTCATCATTTGACATGCTTGTTCATGCAGTTGAACTTGGCACTGACCCAGTCGAGCATCGACGATAAATTGAGGACCATGAGATTATAGTAAGTACATGTTTAAATGGTTTTTTTATTGTAGTTTAAAATGATTTTCTTAGCTTGGTTTCATGTATACTTGTTAATTTTATAATATTTTTTGTATTTGAACAAGTTTAGCTACAACTGAGTTATGAGCATATTACCCACAGTCAAAACTTGGAGCAATCCAAGGCATTCAAGATATCTCCATCTACAAGTAGGGCATCCTAGGGAGAGTCTTCTTCAAAGGAGGCAAAGATAAGGAGACTATTTGATGATATGATGTTGTTGTTTCTACGCTATTTGCTTTCACATTCAAAGAGATAAATGAGAAACTAAGAGATGGTCTAGGGTTAGAAGATACCCAGATGAAGTCATGCGCACCAAAATCAGACGTTGGAAGGTACTCCTCTTTGGCTGTGGAGGAATGACACCTGCAAAGAAAAAGAGACTAAAACACGAAAAAGGTTAGATGAGGAGATGGTGGGCTGTCAAGCAAAAGCTTGATCCCTGAAGTATGAAGACTTCCTTGAGGGATATCAACCCACTGATTAAAAATAGAATATTTGACAGAAATAGAAATAGTGAAAAATAGAATGAAAGAAATAAAAGACAAAAAGCAAAATGCGTACCTGATATGCAGCAAATTGCTCTGCACAATCACCATTGTCAGTCTTTGTGCCGGCGTCGATCAAGGAAGGGTGCCGACATTGGTTAAAGTGTCAGTGTCGGTAGGGGTAATGACCGGCGTCGATCGGGGTAGCAGTTTTTGGATGGGGTCTGGTCGGGTCTGGACAGGGTTTTAGGATTGCAAAATGGTCTAAAGTTTTATCTGAGGGTTAGGGAGCCAGTTTAGGAGTCAGAGGGATTGTTTAGGGGTTTGTGCAGAAATCTGGGCAGAATTACAGACTGTATATTTTGGAAAGGGTGGATAGAGGTGATACGGGAGGAAGTCAAGTCGGGTTTGTAATCTAAATCTAATTTGGGGTGGTGATATCAATTAAAAACAATAACCAGAGAACAAAATAAAAGCACAAAACAAATGCTTACTTGTTACATGCTGAAGATAGAGTAAGAGACATAATTGATGTTGTCAGTGTGTTGTAGAAGTTTGATGTAGTAGACCTCCAGCGAGATGACTGAAGTAGAATACCTATACCGGAGAGAGAGAATACGAGAGATTTGATTGCAGATTGATTGAATGCAAAAATTAGCTGATGCTCCGTAGGTCGAATGAAAGAATGTTTTGAAAGAAGGTTCGATAACTGATCGTGAAACTGATTGGCAACCGAATAATGAATAACGGATAACGGATAACGGATCCTACATTCGGGTTGAGAACATAGTATTAATGATAACCAATGCTAGTAGGACTGCCGACGTTGGCCGAGTAGTGACTGACGTCGGCGACATCAACCGAGTAGTGACTGACGTCGGCAGATGTAGAATGGGGGTAGAGGCTAATTTTAGCTTTCTACTCATTTTTACATGCTGTTAGGGGCAAGGCTCATGGGAAAATGGTTGACAGGGGTTAAATAGGCATGGGAGAATAAAATGGGGGTTAAGGGGAGGATGACAAGGGTTAGACACAATTTCGGTGTCTACATTTGCCCCTTTTTGTCTTGTTGGTTGTTTTGGACGAACTGCAAGACAAAAATAGGAGTTGGTTGCCTCACGTGTGGGATAAGGTTGATTCTGTCTTGTTGGTTGTTTGAATGAACAACAAGATAAAAACAAGAGGTGGATTACCCTGATTATGGATGAGGTATTCCCCCTCAAAGCAGGAGTTGAGGGAAGGGAACTGGGAATCAGATGCTAATTTGACAAAGAGTAGATGAAAAATGGGTGAGGGTGAACACTGCAAAAGTCGTGATTGCACACATACCACTTCACGAGATGGTCAGGTCAAATTATCACAGGTCAAGGGTAAAGGAGTGCCAAAATTGAAGTAACTGGGCCCCAGCATGTGGTCGTAGCTAATCGAGTTATTCAATCGAAGTTGTAGCTCCAATGGGTCATCGTGTTCTAGGTATCCCAGGCTTAGGAAGTGTTCCTAGAAACATGAAAACGTCACAAGTAGTGTGGATCAACCAGCTTGCGATCCTATACTTGTGAGGGTCCAAATATAGTCTGTGCACAATTTGGCTTAACCAGTCATGAGGTAGCATACAGGAAAAAACAACCAAGGCAACATTGTCTTGGAAGTGGTCGAAGTCAGAGGAGATAGGCATGATCTCCAATGGTCATTAGTCGAGGTGGATGAATGGATGAAAGGATGTGGCTGAGCTAACCTCAGAAGACGCTATGTGATCTGAGTGTTACCTAGATAGCCCTTGTGTGAAGGGCCTCAGGCCAATGTAGTTCTCCCTAAAAGGGAGGAAGGGTCAAAGGGATGGAATTGGTCTTGGTCGAGGGCAAGGTCATGGTCAAAAGGAGGAAAGAAGGTTTGTCCAGCAGAGAGATGAACAAATGAGGGTGGTTGAGCTAACCCCATATGATGTCGTATCATCTGAGTGCTACCTACATAGCCCAGGTCATAGGGCCTCAGACCAATGTAGTTTGAACTAGTTGAGAAGATTGGTTTGATCATGTATCGAAATGATGAGGAGAAAAAGATGTTACAGCCTTTTCCAAATGGTGTATTCTGCAACATTGGTTGAGGGGTCTTTCATCCCTAGCAATTTTCCATATTTGTGACGGATGTATGATAAAAATGAATTGAGGTCTATTTATGCTTCAGCAAGTATTGGTTTATGCTTAACATAAATTGCGTATGGTCGATAGTTTCCATGTGTATTGGTGTCCAGAGAAACTAGTGTGAATAGGCTATGGGAGTGGCCTGAAAAGAGAGTTGAGTTGAGTTGATTAGGTTTGACAAGTGATGAAGTGGAATGTGACCAAAATGTAGAAGAAGTGAAAGGCATATTGCTCTTTCATTGACAAGGACCAGAATGACAGCATAGATAGGGGTTATTAGAACCAAGAGCCCCATTCATGCATGACATCATTGACCATATGTTGTGTTAGAGAGGTAATCGAATCACTTTGACATTAAAGTGAGCTCGAAGTCCCTTGAGAAAGTGATAGGAGGAGGATAGGGTAACCCATTTTAGATCAGAGATAACTTTGCCCATTTTTATAGGAGACCCTGAGACAACTACAAACCAAGTCCATGATTTTTGAATTTTTTATTTTATTTTATTTTTTTGGTGTAGACTGATCAATGCGGGAAGTCTGCATAGAGATGTCATTTTCTTGGTGGTCATTTGCGAAGCTGATCAATGCGAGAAGCTTCTAAGAAAGATTGTTGTTTGTAGCAAGAGTTAGTCATAGCCATCCTTTGAGGGAGTGGTCTATATTTTGCTTTATATATATAAGGGCTTTGAATAGCTATCCTTCGAGGGAGCCATCTATTAGCTACAGCAATGATAGTATAGCTGTCCTTCGAGGGAGCAGTCTGCCTTTTGATTCCAATTTGGTGACCTTAGATATTTTGACATCTTGATTTGTTTTGACAAAACTTTGAGTCATGGACAAGACTATGGAAGTTTAAAGGCCCCCTTTTATTAGGACAAAGCATCTGTACTGTATAAAAGGGTTATAGAGGAATTGTTAAGAGGAATAGGGATGAAAGGAATTAGGACTAAGAGGATGGGTATTGCTCAAGGGACGAGCTCAAGTTAAATGTCAAGTGAACGAGTACTCGACTAGCAGTAGAATGGTCACAAATGCAATGCATTAAGAGGCTCAGGTTCTGGTTGTCCATCAAGAGAGGACAGACGATAAGTCCCTGATCCATACTTGTGTGTGATGATGAAAGGTTCGAGCCAATTAGGGGAAAACTTGCCTCATTTACTTTGCTCCATATTAGTCACATGCTGATTCTCTTTGAGAATGAGGTCTCTGATATTGAAATCTCGTTCTCACAGATTTTTGTCATAGGCTCGCTTGATGCAATTTTGATAGACATGGAGATGATTAAGGGCAGCAAGATGGCACTCATCAAGTAACTCAAGTTGAGCTAAGCGATCTTGATGAAAGTCATCATTGGAAAGGATGTCATGTAGAGAAATGCGGAGAGACAGGATCTGTACTTTGAGAGGTAGGACAGCCTCTATTCTGTATATGAGAGAGAAAGGGGTAGCACCCGTAAAGGTTCAAATGCTAGTGCGGTAGGCCCACAAAGCGAAAGGAATGTGGATGTGCCAGTCCCTTCCTGTGTCACTGACCACCTTCATGAGAATTTTAGTCAAGATTTTGTTGGAAGCCTCAGCTTGCCCATTTGCTTGTGGGTAGTAAGGCGAAGAGAAACTAAGTTTGATGCCAAATGAGTCACAGAGTTTTTGGACGGTCTTATTTTTGAAGGACTTGCCATTATCGGTGATGATTTTGTGAGGGACACCAAAATGACAGATGATGTGGGTGCTGATGAAGTCGATAATCTTGTCAGCTTTTGTGGAGATGAGAGGAATGGATTCCACCTAATTAGTGAAATACTCGGTGGTGGTGATGATGGATTGATGATGAAGAGACGAATGAGGGTTAATCTCACCGATGAGATCTAAGCCCCACTGAGAAAAAGGCTAGAAATCTTGAGCGACTTGTAAGGCATGACTAGGAAGATGAAGCAAGTTAGAGTGTTGCTGACACTTAATGCAACGCTGAACATAGTCACTATAGTTTTGATGAAGGGTGGGCCAATAATAGCCCAGATGAAGGATGCGCTTGGCAACTGAATTCTCACTGAAATGTCTACCACAAATCTCATCGTGGACTTAATTAATGGCCTGAGATGCTTCAATGGAGGTAAGACAGCGAAGAAGGAGGCCGTCGAAGCATCGCTTATAGAGAAGACCCCCTAACATGGTATAGCAAGTGGTACGCTTGATAAAAGCTCATTGCGCATTGCTAGAGAGGTTGGGAGGAGTGACAGAAAAAGATAAGAAGTCCACAAGTTGCTTATACCAATCATCTCGTGGGCTAGGGTCTATAGTGTTGACATGATTAATGTTAGGAGAGATATAGGAAGGCAATGGCACACGATGCACCGTGACAAAAAGTCTGGATGCAGATGAGGAAGATGGGATATGGAAAGCGAGAGAAGCCATGGTGTTAGCAAACTTATTCGTGGATCGAGGAATAGTCTGCAGGAGGTAATGGTCAAAAGATGTAAGGAGAATGTTAGTATAGTTTTTGTACCTTTGAAAAATTCATTTTTACAGAGGTATGAACCGTTGACCTGATTGACAATGAGCTGCGAGTCACCGAAGATGTTGATGGACTTGATGCTGAGAGAGAGGGCAGTCTGAAGTCCCAAAATTAAGGCCTCATATTCAGCCATATTATTGGTACAATTAAAATCAAGCTTGAAAGACAGAGGCATGGGCTCACCATCGAGTGGGATGAGAATGACTCCCACACCCCCACCAAGTTGACATTTGGAGCCGTTGAAGAACATGGTCATTTGGTAGACAGTGTCATCGATGGAAAGTGTGGCGATAGACTCGTCAGGGAACTCACACTATGAAGGTTGATTGTTGGGAAGAGGGGCATCTACCAGTTGATCAATGATGGTTTGCCCCTTGATGGATTTCTACTAGATGAATTCAAGGTCAAACTCAGTAAGCAGCATGAGCCACTGAGCCATACGTTGATGTTGATATGGCTTGGAGTGCATAAACTTAAGAGGGTCAGTGTGAGTGATGACAAAGGTTTTGTGATTAAGAAGATAGTGGCGGAGCTTGGTAGTAGCAAAGACTAACGCCAAACAAAATTTCTCAGTATGAGTATATCGAGTTTCATAATCAACCAGTGTTTGGCTGATATAGTAGACCGCTTGCTCACGGTGATGCTCGTCTCGGTGCGCGATCATGGCACCTAACGAATGGTTGGTGACAGAGATGTAAAGGTAGAAGGGTTGATCATCTTTAGGTGGAATGAGGACTAGTGGAGAGACCAGATAGAATTTGAGGGCTTCAAAATCCTCTTGACAGTCCTTATCCCATTTAAAGGAGATGTCCTTCTTAAGGAGATGATGAAAAGGTTGGCAGCAGTCAGAAAGCTACGAGATGAAACGGCGAATGGACTGGAGCTTCCCTTACAAACTGTGAAGCTGCTTGAGATTGGTTAGGGGTGGCATTTTGAGGATAGCGCAAATCTTGGTGGGATCTATCTCGATGCCACGGAAAGAAATGATGAAGCTAAGAAGCTTACCAGAGAGGACCCCAAAGACACATTTCTTGGGGTTAAGGCGAACATTGTATTGAAGAAGGTGAGAGAAGATGATTTTGAGAATGGTCAAATGGTCACGGTGAAGCTTGGACTTGCCAAGCAGGTCATCCACATAGTCCTCCATGATTTTATGGAGGAGATCGTGAAAAATGTAGGTCATGGCACGTTGATAAGTGGCACTTGCATTCTTTAAGCCGAAAGGCATGACTCGATAGCAGAAAGTCCCCCATGGGGTAATGAAAGTGGTCTTGTGCTAATCTTCTGGAGCAATCAGGATTTGATTATATCCTAAAAACCCGTCCATGAGAGATAGCATCTCATGGCCGGCCGTAAGATCAACAAGCTGGTCAATGTTGGGAAGAGGAAAGTCGTCTTTAGGACAGGCTAGATTAAGGTCACGATCGTCTGTGTAGATCCAGATCCCCCCAGTCGCCTTGGTGATTGGGATGATGTTAGAGACCCACTACAGATAATTGATGGGTTGGATGAAAGAGACAGAGAGAAGGCGTTGAAGCTCCTCTTTGACAAGGAGCGTAATGCAAGGATGCATCTTTCAAAGCTTTTGCCTAATAGGCTTAGCCTCTGGTTTGGTGACTATGTTATGGGTAATGATGGAGGGGTCGATGCCATGCATGTCATGGTAGGTCCAGGCAAAGGCCTTGCTATGGTTTGAGAGGAACTGGGTGTAGTCTAACTGCTCTTGAGCGTCTAAAGATTGGCCAATATTTAAGACATAAGGAACATCGAAAGAAGGAAGGTTGATGTCAATGGTTGATTCATTTAACATAACCTGGGTCTCAGAAGGGAGGGAGCACTGGATGAAAGAGTCATCAGTGCCCATGTAAGAAAGAATGGCATCGTTGTCAATGCAGTGGATAGTGTGAATGGTCGCCAACTCATCTTCTATCATGCTGGGAAAAATGAGAGGGAGAGACCTGGACACCCCATTTAGCTGATAGGTCAGGGGTTCCAGGCGGATGGTGTTTATGCAAAAAAAAACTAGGAGGGATGGAAACCATCGACTCTGTAGGTGAAGAGGGAAGAATGGGCAAGCTATGAAGAGGTTGATCAATGGTGGGTTTGGGGCAAAGGTCTGCAGGGGCTTGAGTGGGGTCGTGATATCGTAGGCCATATCATTTCTTGGCATTGTCATCGTTGAGTGGCTCAATAGGCTGATGGGAGCCTTACTCATAGCGTCCGAAACCAAAACCCTTCCATGCACACCTATAAAGGTAAGTGTGTGCAAAGGCGGGATTGCCAAGAAATGAGAAGTCTGATGTGAATGGTTGGGGTGAAGAGAGAGGGTTGCCATCAGTAGGAGCTTGATCAAGCCCCCCATAGACAAGGTTGGTTCAGAGCTGAGGAGGACCATAAGGCATGATCATCCCGATCTGATGGTTGTAACTAGGGCTGTGATGAAGGCGTCCATACTCTTATGGAGTTTGGAACATGTCTAAGGCTAGCAAGTGATACTCCCCCAATGAAAGTCTTTGGAGGATGTCTTCCATGGGGTCTGTGGTCATCGCTTGAAGGGGAGGTGTGAGGGTGATCGCCTGTTGTGAACTGGTTGAAGCTTCTGCAGATGGAGGCAGTGCCGGGATTGATGGCTTGATAGGAATGAGGATGTCATTTGGATGGTAGGTGGTGTTACAAGTTTTGAAGGGTGAAGGGTCAGCGAGAATGGTGTGGACTTGCCCGTCATGCTCAAATTTCACACAATGGTGCAAGGTGGAGGGGACACAGGCCATGGCACGGATCCAGGGTCGGCCCAGCAACATGTTGTATTGAAACTCTCCTTCGATGATATAGAAGAGCTCTGGGACTGTGCATGGACCAACGCAGATGTGAAGGATGATTGTGCCAATGGTTGTGGTAGTGGTGTCATTAAAGGAGCGTAAGATTGCATCAATTTTGGAGACGCAATTCTTGGGAAGAGCCAACTGATCAAAGGCATGGGTGGAGATAATGTTGATGTTGGCACCTTCATCGATCATAATGCATTTAATGCATGTCTGATCAACATAGGTAGTGATGAAGAGGGCAGCGTCCTGATCTTCCATGTTGGATGTGGGAATCTCATAATCACTGAATGTGATGGAGGCAATAGGGACTAAAGAGTGGACAAGGGCAGCAAGTGGCTGGGGGTCCTCGGGTTGGACCTCTGCTGCCTGCAAGGCTTTGATGAGGGCTTGATGATGTTGAGGTGAGGTTTGGATGAGGTCATAAAGGGACATCTTCACAGGTGTCTGGTGGAGCTGTTTTAACATAGAGTCATGAATTGCCCCTGAAGAGGAAGAAGAAGAGGGTTGAGGCACATCAAGGATAGAAATATTAGGCTTGGGCAGTTGAGGTGGATTGACGAAAGGGTAGGTCCAAGGAATGGGGGCTTTTTATTTTACCTTGTCCTTTTGTGACCTAGTGGTTATGTGAATGGCATTAATTTCAAAGATAGGAGGTGAAGGAGATAAAGGGGTTATAACCTGTTGATGAGATGTTGATGGGTTTGAAGAGGTTGGAGGGTTATGAGAAGGAGTCATGGGTCGGTCGAGAGTGTCCTCAAAGAGAAGGGTGTCTTTCTCCAGATAGCGGCGAATGACAGCCTTGAGGGCACAGCAAGTCTCGGTATCATGTCTTGGCGTATGATGGTATAAGCAAATCTTTGTGTCGTCAAACTAGGAGGGCTTAGACCCAAGGGGTTGGAAAGGCCTGATGGGTGGAAGAGTTATGATGGAAGTCTACAAAATTTGGTGCAAGATCAAAGAGTATGATCCCATTAAAGGGTTCGTACTCATCGATGTGTGCGATGCTGGTGACTTTTGCTTGGGCAGAGTTGGAAGAGGCTTTCGTACCACCTTCTAGGTTGATGGTGCAGTGAAAGGCAGAGACAGTACATTCTTCATGAGAGGTACCGCCTTTTTAGGAGAGGGTAGGCTAGAGGTAGGCAAAAGAATCAAAGGAGGCAATCAGTTTTGATTCAAGGTTGAAGGATGAGGGCCCAAAATGGAGGGCAATGGTGATGGGGGAGGAGGAGTTCACTTCTGTGGTCTGGCAGTCTTCTTTGACTAGGTTGGAAGACTACTATTGGTCGAGGTCTGGTCTAAGTCCACCTTCACTTGTGGATGAGTGAGGTTGGAGACAGGGCGAATGCTGAGTGACTTGATTGGTTTAGACGGGGTAGATGAGGGTTTCGGTCTTGATGCGGTTGATTGAGGTGTAGACGGTCTAGAAGTGGAAGTCTAGTTTTTATTGAGAGTCTTGGGAGATTCTACCATGGGAGGATTAGTAGCATGAGATGAGAGGGCACAGGCATGTTGAAGAGCTGTGAGACGCTCCCACAATACCTGATGCTCCACTTTCCTTGAAGGGAGAAGTTTGAGTTTCTCCACTAATCAAGAAAATGGCTGAGAAGATGTTGGATGAGGTTTGGGTTCTTGAGAAGATGTTGACGGTTGTGGAACTGAAGGTGTGGTAGTCTCGGTCCCAAGGCATGATGAAGTCGTGACAGGTTCGTCCTTGGTTGGAGACGAAGGAGAGGTAGGTTCTTCCCTGGGTGGAGAAGAAACCAGAGAATGAGGCTCCTCAAGCAGGTAAAGGGCAGGGATGATTGTGCCCTCCACTTGCGGTTGAGGAGTAGGAAGGGTTGGGTCCTCCATGGGCAGCAAGAAGGAGGATGGTGAAACCGGCGGTGCTGGTAAGGTCGAGGCATCCTCCAAGATGAGAGAGGTTGACGGAGAACTAATCAGAGAAAGAGGTTCGTCCACATGTGATGGACTGATGGATGGACTCACCTCTTGAGGTTGGTCAGAAATGAAGGGTGAGACCGTATTGACTGTTCAAATGTTGTGTTCATGAATGTCATCAATCAAGGTCTAGACATTATTTTGAGTTGGTGGATGATTGGGGAATGGTTGTTTGAAGATGTCGATACCCTGATTAGGTGGTGCATTGGGATTATCTAGGATGAGGTCACCCTTTTCAAGCATGTCTTGGATTATGTTTTTAAGGGTTTTACAGTTTCCTGTGTCATGGCCTTTAACACGGTGGTAGTTACAGAAGTCATTTTCCCTATACCACGCAGGGATGGCGCGTGAGGGATCAAATTGTGGAGGTGGTCAGATCTAGGGGAGATTGAGGACCCCCTATTTGATGAGTTTTTCCAGCACATATGCGTATGATTCTCTGAGTGGAGTATATTGTCATTGTATGTATCTCTACTGGAATTGGCGGGTGATGCTTTGGGACGTGGATGGTTCAGGCTGGTTAGTTGAAGGGGAAGAGGAGGAAGATCTAATGACCACAGTGTTTGCTGAAGCTTTAGATTTAGGATTGGATGAGGAAGGCTTAGAAGAGGGGTCATTGGACTTGGAGTTGGGATTCTTGCTCTGCAACTTGACTTTATTCTCCTCGATGGCACGTAACTCAAGTTTGCGGGCCATCGTGAAGGCTTTGTCAAAAGTGTGGAAGGTCTGAACCCTTAAGGTGGAAGAAATATGTTTGGCACAGGCTTGGGAGAAAAGTTCAATAAGTTCAAGTTGGGGTAAAGAAAAGGAGAGTTGATTGATGAGGCCCCTCCATCGAGCAACGAAATCAGCAATGGATTCATCCTCAAATTGGCAGATAAAATAGAGGTCTATGATTGAGACCTTCTTGGTGATGTTGATAGAGAAATGATCAAGGAAGAGTTGGGTCAGCTGAGTGAATGTGAAGAGGGAATGGCTGGCAAGGGAGCTGTACCAGTCAAGCGCAGCACCTAAGAGAGACATAGGAAACATGCATAAAAGCAATGCATCGTCGTGGGTGATAAGGTAACAGGCATGTTTGAATGCCCGTAAGTGCTGTTGTGGGTCTTCCTTGCTTTGAAAATGAGAAAACTTAGGAAGTTCCCACTGGCTGGGATATGGCCTGATCGGGATAGAAGGATGAATGGGCTCATTGCCAATTTGTTCATATGAGAGAGTATTGCATGAGCCAGAAACGGAGGTCTCTAGGCTAGACATCTTGTCCATCAACATTTTGATGATATCTACTGACGGATTGGCGAGTGGAGTGCCCCCTAGATTGTAAGGCACTTGAAAGAGGATAGAAGAGGCATACGACGTAGTCGGTTGTATCGATAAGGGCGCAACGTATGGATGACTAGTTGTAGGGATAGAAGAGGAGACTAAGGATGGTTGGGTAGAAGGCATGGCTAGGCTCGATGTTGCCATGGGAGGTTGGTTAGTGGTAACATGGGCCAATGGATAGGTAGCCACCCTAGTGTTGATAGGAGCAAGGGTAGGTGGAATAGAGACGACCAAATTTTGAAAGGGGCTAGAGAGTGGTTGAGTGGGCTGAGGTTGATAGGGGCTGAAACCCCGGTGGAAGTGGGCCCAAAGATGGAGGGAGAGGCCACACTTGGATGGTTGGTCAAAGGCTGGTCATTGGTTGAGGCAATAGCTTGGGTGTCTAAAGGTTGAACTACGTATGCTATTGATATGGCTACAGTCTCGAGAAGAGAGGTCGGCATTTCATAAATTGGATTGCCCAAGGAGTCTCGCATTTGGCTATTTGCGAGATAGTGCTGCAAGGCTTTAACATTGAGGTCCAAGAATCATGCAAAATCTTGGTCCCCTTCTAGGACAATAGGAGTCTGGGTCGGGGATGGTCTAGTAGGAGTTCTTTCAGTCTCTGAGTGGAACTCCATTATAGGACTAGTTATGGATGGGGTAGACAGAAGCGGGTGATGCCTCGCGTGATCGACTAAAGCCTTGGCTTGGCTACGAGTTAGAACCATTCAAGGCAAGAAAGAATGTCTTCACAAGCTCAAACAAGTAGATAAGAATAGAAAATATGAAGAACACAAGCAGATCCTAAAAAAAAACCCTAGGAGTAAATTATTAGGATTATAGTGGCTTATGCCTTAGAATATGTGTAGAGGAAGATTGGCTTTTGAGTCGGGTCCTAGAAGAAGTAGTCTATGGATGGTTTTGGGTTAGTTATGGTGCTCAAAAGTCTGTGTTAGGTTCCATACTTGGCCTGGTGCTAAGGAGCAAGCTCCCCTCACTTCACGAGTCCAGTGATAAGCTAGTCTCACTTAGCCAAAATATACTTCCCCTAGAGATTAGACTCTGCCAGAGAACAGAGTGGGCTTTCCCCTTGGTGATGAAATCCAAGTAAGATCGCTGGGAAAGGTAAGGTATCCGTTGGGTGATGAAATCCCAGTCGGGCCTTGTCCCAGGTAAGTTAAGATGTTTGTTTTGTGCAAGTGGTTTGGTCGTGTAACATAAAGTGGACTAGATTAATTCAATATGCGATTATTAATTACTAGGTGTGGACTAAGAAATGCAAGCAAGCAGAAATGAAAGTGCAATGTGTTTTAAGCCCAAGTCGAAATGTGAAGTTGGAATGAAAACAAGTTGAGAAAGGGTTGAAGAATATAATTTTTGACTAGTCTAAAAGTGCAAGAAAAGAAAGAAAAGTTCTTTTTAGTCCTGCTGATGGTGTCGTTTAGAAGAGACGAAAGAGGTGAAAAGGGAAAAACCTAATGCACCTATATGAAAAGAAAGAAAGAAAGAAAGAACCCAAGGAAGGCCCTAGGGTCCCACCGGGCATGCCAGAACGTTTCTACTCTATTTGCTTTCACATTCAAAGAGAGAAATGAGAAACTAAGAGATGGTCTAGGGTTAGAAGATACCCGGATGAAGTCGTGCGCACCGAAATCAGACGTTGGAAGGTACTCCTCTTTGGTTGTAAAGGAATGACACCTGCAAAGAAAAAGAGACTAAAACATGAAAAAGGTTATATGAGGAGATGGTGGGCTGTCAAGCAAAAGCTTGATCCTTGAAGTATGAAGACTTTCTTGAGGGATATCAACCCACTGATTAAAAATAGAATATTTGATAGAAACAGAAATAGTGAAAGACAGAATGAAAGAAATAAAAGACAAAAAGCAAAATGTGTACCTGATATGTAGAAAATTGCTCTGCACAATCGCCAATGTCAGTCTCTGTGCTGGCGTTGGTCAAGGAAGGGTGCCGACGTCGGTTAAAGTGCCGACGTCGGTAGGGGTAATGACCAACGTCGGTCGGGGCAGCAATTTTTGGACGGGGTCTGGTCGGGTCTGGACAGGGTTTTAGGATTGCAAAATGGTCTAAAGTTTTATCTGAGGGTTAGGGAGCCGGTTTAGGAGTCAGAAGGATTGTTTAGGGGTTTGTGCAGAAATCTGGGCAAAGTTACAGACTGTATATTCTGGAAAGGGTGGATAGAGGTGATATAGGAGGAAGTCAAGTCAGGTTTGTAATCTGAATCTAAATTGGGGTGGTGATATCAATTAAAAACAATAACCAGAGAACAAAATAAAAGCACAGAACAAATGCTTACCTGTTACATGCTGAAGATAGAGTAGGAGACATAATTGATGTTGTCGGTGTGTTACAAAAGTTTGATGTAGCAGACCTCCAGCGAGATGACTGAAGCAGAATACCTGTATCAGAGAGAGAGAATATGAGAGATTTGATTGCTGATTGATTGAATGCAAAAATTGGCTGATGCTCCATAGGTCGAATGAAAGAATGTTTTGAAATAAGGTCCGATAATCGATTGTGAAACTGATTGGCAATCGAATAATGAATAATGGATAATGGATAACGGATCCTGCATTCAGGTCGAGAACGCAGTATTAAGGATAACCAACGCCAGCAGGACCACCGATGTCGGCTGAGTAGTGACCGACGTCGGCAGATGCAGAATGGGGACAGAGGCTAATTTTAGCTTTCTGCTCATTTTTACATGCTGCCAGGGGCAAGGCTCGTGGTAAAATGGTCGACAAGGGTTAAATAGGCATGGGAGAATAAAATGGGGGTTAAGGGGAGGACGACAAGGGTTAGACACAATTTCAGTGTCTACAGTTGTATATGATGTACTTTTTTGTATGAATATATGGAAATGTATGCATTTTTATCATTGTACATGTGTATATGATGTATTCACTTGACATTAGATACTATGTTGTTAGACATGATGTAATTTTTTGTATGCCTATATGGCAATGCATGCATTATTGACATTATATGCCTATATATGGCATTCATACATGGAATTCTTATTTTGTACATGAATATTTAAGAAAACTAATGAAGTAAGTCTTGTTTGAATCACTTGTTTCAGAGTATTATGAATGATTGGTTTTAAAGTATTCTTAAGGATTATAAATTTTATGAGATTGAGAATAACTTGTTAGGATGATATTGCAGATTAGATTGGTATGACAAAGACTACCATTATAAATATTGAAATTTATTGTTCTTAAGAAGCTTTATTTCTATAATAATGCAAATGAAATAAGAAGTAAGGGGTGTTGAACCTATCTTTTTGTTAACTGAATCCTATATAAGTGATTATAACCTAGAAACAAGTTCATGAAAGTTGTAAACATTGTACTTGTGTTCAGAGTATTATGAATGATTGGTTTTGAAGTATTCTAAAGGATTACAAATGTTATGAGATTGAGAATAACTTATTAGGATAATGCTGAAAATTAGATTGGTATGACAGAGCATATAATTAGAAAGATTAACATTTCTTGTTCTTAAGAAGCTTTGTTTCTATAAGAATGAAAATGAAATAATAAGGGGTGTTGGACCTATATTTTCATTAATTCAATCCTATAATGGTGATTGAATCAGTCTTAGATTGGTAGTTATTAGACACCTAGTCACTTGTTTCAATTAGTCTTGTGCATGGAGTGGGATTAAGGGAAAGAGACCCTTATAAGAATCAAAGAATATTAGTGATTACATTTGAATTATGTTTGTATGCTCATGGTCATATAAAGTTTCTTGTAGGTCCAAAACTCTGAGTTATTAGTGGGATAAGCCTTATAAGGTATAATATTGTTTTGAACATGTGAATTTGTTGTGGATAGAGTCTATATAAGAGTAATTAACTCAAGAAGGTGTCTAAAAACTCAACTACACAATTTTAAACCCTCTCAGCCTATACAAAGACTGGTAAAATCAAACCTAAGGTTTTGAACTAGAAGTGTGCATATCTTGAAACCTAACCATTGAAAGTTCTTGGAAGTTTTAATCTGATGTGTTTTCATAAGATCTAAAAGAATCAAGAAGATTTAGAATGGTATGGATAGGAAAAGTATGGATTTCAAGATTGAGCTTTGTCATAGGACTAATGGAGGCATAATGGGATTCTAAGAGTGTGAGAGTAGGGGTTTAGAGATAGATGGTTCAAGAGCCTTGGTGAGAGAGTCAATAGATTATAAAGAGTTAATACATTATAAAGAGGAGACATGTTAATAGGTGATGAAGTCTCTCCTTCCAATGGGAAAGATTTTACACTAGTGAAGAAGTTCAACCATTCAAGGCAAGCTAGCATCATCTATAAGATAGTCAAGAAGCTCTTGAATATGCTCTTTAAGCTTTCAATTATCTTATAAAGTTCTTAAGACTTCTTCATTCCATGGGGCAGACCCTATCCTATCTCCATTCCCTTTGAAATATCCCCAAACTCCATCTCTAAAATCAAGAGAGTAGGAAAATAGACCTTGGGAGAGAGTATGAAGTCTTTAATTAGTCTTAATGGCTCTTGATAGTTGATACACTTGAATGTATCACTTCACTCTCTTCAAACTTCAAAATCTTACTTTAAGCCCTTTAAGACCTATTCACTCTCTTTTCCCTTTCAAGACCTTGATTAAATGGATACAAAAGACCTTTTTAATGTTATATTTGGGATAAAGACCAATTTTATGAATTTTCAATGGGTCTTTCACATTTCTCAAAGGTTTTCTACTATAGATAAACCATTTTCTTATTGGTTTAGAGTTCCTTTTTATCAGATAGTGACTCAACCCTGTTTTTGTCAAGAGACCTAATTATTCCACTAGTAGGTCAAAACTTAGAATATGGTTTATTTGCCTAAACCAAAACCTTAGTCAAGTCTAAATTTTGTTTTGATATGATAATCAACTTTTACTTGGCATCTTTTGGCTCAAAATTGATCAAGATCAGTTAATTTTCCTATTTGTTGTATAGAGGAACTCAGAATTCTAAGTATTACTATGGATAACTACTCAATACATCATCTGTACACCTTATTTTGACTCCAAAACACTTAAAATGGTTTAATAACCTTCTTAACTAGGTCTTCATAGATTTTCATCAAATTCTATGGGTTCAAAAATGGATTTATGACCATTTTCAATCAAAACCCTATAACTAGAGTTTTCCTACACTTTAAGGACCTGAGAGCTAATTAACCTTGTTTCATAAAGATAAAAGAGTTTATTTGAAATCCAAAAACTGTATAGGACTCCTTACTCACCTATGTAACTAATCCAATACTCATTTTACAACCATACACAAGCTTCTTCATACAAACAAGCTCTGCAAACAATGATTTTCAACCAAAATTGGTCTATGCTAACAGAAAAGGACTTTCAAAGTCTTGAATTCACTATCCTTTGATTGTTAGAGTTCAATTAAATTTAAATAAAGGCTTTACAAGCACCATACATTACTCAAAATCACAACATAAAACACACACATTAACACCCCCTATAGGTATGATTCAAAGATTCTTACTTGATGTTTATTCCTGAAGAAGTTCCTTTCATCTTGATACTTTTGCTTATCCTTTTGGTTCATTCCTCTAAGAAAATAGTGTCCATTTTTGGCTCCAAAACTCTCTCTCAAGACTTGTATCAGTTTAGAAAAGCATACAATAGACACTTTAAGTATATAAGATAAGTAGGACCTTTCTAATATGTAGGAGCATCCTTTGTATAAACTAATGTAGGAGCATGATCTTGGGCCTACAACATGATATGAATCATGTAGATTTTTAACAATTTACATTATTTTCATCATCCATGTTAGATGTTCTTAGTCCTAATGTGTACATTTTAGGTCTCATCTTAGCCAATTTCATCAATGAAATAAATAATTGACATCTTTGACTATCATAATCCAAAATATGAAAGAAATTATCCCAAATTTCCTATGCCAATCTTATTGAATGGTGGTCAAACATTTTTTTATGCATTGTTTTCAAAATATTTTCATCGACTTCAATTAAGTACTTGTCTTTTCTACGCATAATCATGGAGGTGTTGTTATTGGTGGAATCTATTGAGAGGGTGTTTCAAAATCATTATATGTTTCCATGAAATTTTCTTCATTGTTTATTTATTCATTATATGTTTTCATGAAATTTTATTCATTGTTGGTTGGTAAAGTATCATGCATAGGCTCTTCATCAACAAAATCAAAAACTTTAAACTTTGAATGTGAACTTCCAACATTATCTAATTCATTATTGACAATTTCATCATAACTCAATTTGTTATTGTAAATTTCATAATAATTCAATTCATTATTGTTAGTTTCATCATTATTCAATTCATTATTGTCAATTAATTCATTATCTAAGGCATTTGAATAATCAGGGTTAGTGTTTTTACCTTATATATAATGAAATGCTTGCATTCGTACCTTATTTTTTCTCGTAACTCTTCTAATTGCTCTAGTGTTTTATTCTTCAACTTCTTCCTCATCCTTGAATGCGAACTAGAACCCATTTTGGAAAAATCATCTAAGAAAGTACTTTAAAATGTGAGATCCAAAAAAGTACTTCAATATGTACACAGAGAATATATAGAGTGCACACAGGGAATGTCTATGGCGATAGTAATCTTGATTTGGAATAAAAATAGATGTTGAAAAGTATGTTTTGTCTATACTTCAAGGAATGTGTATGTGTTCCATAAAGTATAGGCATATACTATAAAAACAAGCAAAAATAATAATATTCAATGCATAGATCCCCTATAATACTATAATATGATGTAATAAGACTCAATAAGACTATAATATGATGCATAATCCTTAATATGATGTAATAAGACTATCATATATTGAAATAAGGATATCATATGATGTAATAAGCCTTAATATGATGCAATAAGACTATCATATGATGCAATAAGACTATCATATATTGAAATAAGGATATCATATGATGTAATAAGGCTTAATATGATGCAATAAGACTATCATATGTATGATGAAATAAGACTATAATATGATGTAATAAGACTATTATATGATGTAATAAATCCCTAATATGATGCAATAAGACTATCATATGATGTAATAAGGCTATCATATAATGCAATAAGGCTCAATATGATGCAATAAGGCTCAATATGATGCATAAATCCCCAGTATGATGCATAAATATCCAATATGATGTAATAAAACTCTTGATAAGACTATGAAGCAATAAGACTATCATATGGTGCAATAAGGCTCAATATGTAAGTTGAAATGAGCTCCCATCATAAGTCTTTGCAAAACTAGGTGAACAATGTGTTCACAAATTATCACTAATCACATTCATGAGTTTATGCATTTGTGATGAAATCAAGGAACTTAAGGGTTGTGTTTGTATTAAAATTAGTATTTAGGGTTAGGGGTTTAGTGTAAAAAGTTTATACATGTGTATATGTCATCAAATTAGGGTTTAAGGGAACTGTACATGTTTAAGTGATAAAATTAGGGATTGCAATCAACATATCATGAAACATGAGCCAATTTAGCCCCTTTAATCACATCGTAGACTCCAATTTAGGTTTATTGGGTTTAAATTAGCCACATTTACATTCTTATTTACATTTTTGATTAAATTAGGGTTAGTTAAGCCATACATGTATATATTATATAATCGATTGAGCCATAAATTTGGTTTAGGGGCTCAATTTTACCCAAATCACATCCCTAATTACACCAATTGACTTATTCAATTCATGATAGAATCATACTTAATTTTGTCCCAAATCATATATTATGTTCTTATAGTTACATCAAAAAGGGGTTCAAATTAGCCTCTCATGCCTCCTCAATTGAATGAATCAACTATTTGGTTCATTGTATATATACATGATGACATTCCAGGGTTAATTTCACTCCAAATCACATCACATATGTAATTTAAAATAGGTTGATACATGGCTTATTGTGACACTAATTACCCTTATAATTAAACCTTGTTATGCCATGTGTGTACCTCATACACTTGAAAGTGTTAAAGCTATCAGAGATACATTAGGTCCTAGAAATTTTAGAGTTGATGATGTCTTGGGAGGCCAAATCCAATTACATATCACCATGTGTACCTCATAGGTACTCAGAAGTGTTAGAACTATTAGAGGTTTTAGGTCCTAAAAGCATTAAAAATATATTAAATCCCTATGAGGCTAATCTAATTAGATGTCACCATGTATATCTTTTACACACACATAAGTGTTAAAGATCTAACTATCAAGTCTTAGAAGCATCAAATTTGTTAGAGCCTCAAGATGCCTAATCCAGTCAAATATTTTCACATGTAGGCCTAGTATATGTGGATAAGTGTTAGAGTTTTTAGATATACATACATTCTATATCCTAAAAGGATCAAAGATGTTAGTGCCCCAAGATTATTAATCCAATCAGAGATGGCCACATGTACTTTTTTACACCAAGTGGTTCATAAAAATAGATAAGACTAATAGGTTGGGCCTGGCCCTGCTATGTCAAGTCATCAAAAGTACTCAATTATCCCATCAGCAATAAGAAACACTTAGAAAAATATAAACACATCTTAGATGCCATGAGGGCCAAATCTAAGCATGTGCATGTTGCACTCTCTACATTTATTATCTCAAATGAGTGGAACTCATTATCTTTGATACCTAAATAGGTCCCATCACCTTCAACTAATCCAATTAAGGCCTATTCACAAATATCATACATATATATAAGCCAAAAATGTTTAAAGATTGACATCGATCCCATCAACTCATGTCTAGTAAATAATTCACATGATGTAAGCCTCTGACTTGCAATTACTGTAAGGAAATTATCATGTAGAGCCCTTTATTATCCCATCCAAATTGAGTAAGCACCAAATGTTATCAATTTTCTATGTATGTATTCAAATTATTTAGATCCTTCTACCTTGAATTACCTCTAGATCCCAACGTACATTCATATTAATTCTTAGATGTAGAAGAGAACACAATTCAACATGGGCTCCTCAACCTCAAATCCTAAGCTAGAGCAAGAATTCTAAGATACTACTTTCTTGTAGTCCACATCATAAGGTTTAAGCTCATTATAATGAAATATGAAAAAGATGATTGAAGATATATAAAATATATAATATTTAAACCTTTGGTGAGGGGTGCATACTAGTATTAAATTCTAATCAATCATCTCTATGAGGTGAGCAACATCATCCACATGATTAATTATTCAGTCCCTCTGCTCAGCGTCATCCTTGAGGGGAAGTAGGTCTTAGATTTAAGGGACATTATCACCTTTAATGTATATTGAATAATCTCAATAGAGTTTGAGTTGGGCTAAATTATACATATGTCATACTTGGTCAATGTTAAGTCTACGCTACCCTATATTTCTAAAGCATAACCATCCCTTAATGGTTTAGAACAAGGTCCCTCATGCATTTAGGTATTTTTTAAGCTATACATTCATCACTATAGGCACAACATCTTAAAACCACATCATCAGTAATGGATACATGTGACCATTTCAAGTTTATTGAACTCAAAATGACATCTTATACAAAATAAAATGTGTACCCAAAGACCAAAATATCAAAATATAAGAAAAATGTGTACCCAAAGACCAAATTTGGATTTTTGGTGTTATTACAAAATAATGCATACACTTTGTATAACGCATACACATTATTTAATGCATTATATAACATTTAAATGTTATGTAATACGTATGCATTATTTTAATTTGAATTCAAAACTAAGCCTCTAGGCTCAAAAATGGCTTGGATTTCTGAGCCAAAGGCTTGTGACTATGCATTTACAGTCAAGATTAAGAGTTTTGATAGAAACCAACAAATTTCAACATCAACCACCAAATATGCTATGGATTTCAACATCAAAATTTAAAAAATTATTACCATCATGATGAGCACATTATCCTATTTCCAAATATATGATTTTTATAATTTTTGGGCTATTTTAAGTGTTCAAACTATATTTATTTCTAACTACACCTTTTTTAGGCCACTACATGTTGCACATATACATGCCTAGTCATGTTTATGTAATTTTTTTTTCATTGATCCAAGTATAAAACAAATTATATGGTAACAAAATAGACCTAATTCTACACACATTCAAAAAAATCAATTTTCATTTTTTTAGGTAGTTAGGTGGGGTGCATGGCCATCTATCCATTTTTTTCAGTTTTCAAGATCTACTTAATCACAAAATGAATTAAAAAAAAATTAATTGAAAAAATATTAAAAAAATCATAATATATAATAATATCTTATTTAAATATTCACCAAATGGTTTCAAACAATATTTAATGATGCTCAAAAAATGGTGGTCCGCATGGCCATCTATCTACTATGCTTTCTTAAAAAATATGAGGTTCTCTTCAAATTTTAGATGTTTTACCTATTTAAACTTAATCATTTTTCCAAAAAAGATAGTTTTTTGGAAACTAGACTCAAAATTATACAATTCATGTTTTTATACCATCTTCAAATTTTGAGTGTAGCCATCTCAAATTATCCACAGAAGTTTAAATTTATAAAATTTCAAAAAAATCATGTCCATGAGTAGGCCCTTTTTTGTACCCCAAATGTCTGCACTTACCCAACTATTTAAGACTTAGTAGATGTAAATCCTAGGTTATTAAAGGGTTGAGTATAGTAATAACTTTAAATGAATATAGGAAATAGTTAAATTGATAATTTCTTTCTAAAATAGTAAAGACATAAATAAAGTGTACTTATCTAGAGAAAAACATGTGTTATTATGACTCAAGAGGTTGGAACAGGCTTGGAGATCAATGCGACATTTTTTTTTCTAAGACTATAGTTAAAAATATACTTTTAATAATAGTTCCCTTATGAGGATAGTATCACCATATGGCATTAGTGTCTAATTATGGCACTAGTGTCCGTAGAAGAGTTGTTTGAAACTTTCAAAAATACTACGAGAGTTTGAGGGACCTGTAGGTGGTTCTATGACTTTTGTAAGCTCATTTGTGTCACTGTTTTGCATGAATATTTTTTAAAACCCTAATGAACACATATAAACATGAAATAACAGCTGATTCAAATGCAAAATAAAATTAAAAACTAGGTTATGGGATATTATGATCGCACAGGATTGAACCCCTATAATCCTAGTCACTTCCTACATTAACTCCAATGTTAGGGGTCTTAGATCACATGTAGTTCTCCCTTAGGGAGTCTTCATAATCAATGTTCATAGTATTATATAATGACTTTCACTTAGGCCCTTCTTTGATTAAGCATGCAAGTCTAGATGTGATCGCTGAGTAATATGTAGTGTGTTGAGTTGTACTATTGATTGATTTTATGTAATTATGTGCCAAGATAGTAAGTGCTAGATGTAAAATGCCTTCTGAGTATCTTTATATAGAATTAACTCTGATTTGTATGTAATAACTTATTCACTAGCTAACAAGACATAAAAAAGGGATAAAAACATAAGAGAAGGCTCAAGGGATGGTTAAGACCCAAAACATAGAATAAAATTACCATCGAACACTAACGCTAAAAGGTGGACACCAACACCACATGGTGCTACTATCCAGATAAGGGAACTAGTGTCCTAAGGTCCCAAAATATATTTAATACCAACATAATAGGCTAAGGGACCCTATGACTGGGAAAGGATAACTCAGGATCATTGGGGGTTTAACAAATAGGGAAAACAAGACATAAGAAAAATCAAAAGACCCAAAACAACCATGCAAATAAGCGATATATTCATCATTAAGACCTTCATGTGAAAGAGTGACAAAAGATAGTACTTGTGGTTTCTTAATCAAATGTGGGTGTATACAACTTACACACATGGTTACGTTAATTTTTAAATTAACATGTTAATGTAACAATAATGCAGAATGATACGTGTCAGTTATATCAAAGCAAAGTGGTGAAATATTTGAATGGACATTTTCTATTGGGGTGGATGAGGATGTCATGAGATTTGATTTGATTTTGGAATGGCTCCATATCTCATTTGAATCTTGAACTAGTGATATAATGCCACTGATGTTGGAACAAGACATTGGGGTCTTAGAGTCGATCTTGTAGCTTCTTGATTTAACTTTTTCAAGATTTATGGAATGTAAAACCCTAGTTTTTTAGTGTTAGAATAATAAATCAATGAATAAATATAGTAGAATAAATAACCATTGATTTATAAAATAATTAATTTATCTAATTATTTTATAAATATCAATGAACTAGAAAAGGTGTACATAGCTAAAAAATTGACTGAGACAGATAAGTGGTAGGATAAAAATTGGTGTAAGGATAGTGCAAGATGTTACCAATAGGAAACATGTGTTATAAATATTCCTAGATAGTAGTATGATCCTTTGCTTTATACTGCACTATGATAGTGTCCTTTGTGTTCCATTAATGTCCTTTTATAGTAGAGATAATGAGTTTTTGGGTGGACCTTCACCTTGTCCTAAGAAACTTGTGTCTGTATGACTGAGTGTTGGATCACTATTTGTTCCTTATTTTGACTGATTTTGGTGTGAAACCCTAAGCCTCCATGTTTTTTAGGGTATTTGAGGAGGATAAGTAGAAAAGAGTGGCATTAATAAGGTAGTCTAGATGTAACCTCAACATCCCATGCGTTGAGCATTGCCTACATATCAATACCTCGAAAGGGGATTAAGCCTGATGTAGTTATCCTAATTTAAGTACCAGTGTAAGTAAAATTGAATGCTAATATGAGTGCCAATTTGAATTTTTTGCGTATGACTTGAGACTATAAATATGAGTAATCTAATATTTAGGCTATTGTAGATAGGAGTATGCAGAAGTAAGATAGAATAGGGATCAATGACCTTAATTTGTACAATTATTTTTGAGTATGTATGTTAGTTTTTGCATCTAATTTCTATCTAGGGGATAATTGAAAGTGGTTTATATATATAATTTTATTACTTGTCAAGATATGAAATGAATCTAGGCCAACCCTAAGGTGCTTTGAGAAATACAAATATATACATTAGGGTAAAAAGAACTAAGGGGTAATAGTGCTACCCCTAGGTCAATAGCATAGTGCACTAAATTCCAAAGGGTCACGCTAATGTCCAAGTGGTAGGAACAATTAAAAAAGGGACCTAGGTGCCTAAATGAAGGCTCAGTGCTACTTTTGGTATATTTAATAGGTTGGACTTGCACAAAAGCTAGAGAATAATCAAGAGAGGCCCTAAGATAGGTCTAAGGCTAAGTTAAGGATAAGGTAGTCTCAAGTGACACTCATTACACTAAAATGACATTTTAGATGACTACTTTAGCCCCCCCCCCCTTTATTTTAAAAATGCAACAGAGCAAAATGAATGACATAAAGGAAAAAGTAAATATACCTGAACTTACCTAAGAGGTGAAGCCCATGAATCTAAGTTTTATTCTATGAAGCATGATTCATTGTGTATCCTAGTGACATCTTATAAGTGTAGTTGGTGATCAAATGGTGAATAAATTAGACTAAGCTAATGGCTTTCTCAATTCCCATGTGTGGGTTACTCAAAAACTCAAGTTATCCTTGACTCCATCATTTCCCACCCCTGCTCAGTAGATCATAATATATGAATAACTTAGAATGGATTGATGGCTTTTCCAACACTCCTATATAGGTGGCTTAATAACTCAAGTTATCCTTGACTCCATCACTACTTACCCTTGTTTGGTAGATAGAATTTAAAATTGAATTGGTGTTGTGAAGCTATGAAAGATGGTAATAGGCCTTTTAGGAATTCTAAATATAAAATAATTCAAGGGCCTCTTAGGAACTCTAATTGTAAAAATGGCTCTAGGCCACTTAGGAATGCCAACCACTACAAATGAAATAAGCCATCAATCTGGTGTAAAACTTGGTGCAAAATTAGTGCAAATGGTGTCTATAGTATATAATGTAGAGAATGACATGGAGTTGGCATTCCATCTAAGCAACTAGTACAAATCTGAGCATATATAAATAATATGCCATAAACATGCCCTTAATTTTAATATTTCCGCATGTGGATTCTAGACTTAGTTGTAATAATTTGTGTTTGTGTATATCTAGAACTAAAACTAGAGTAATCATACCATGCATGATGCCCCTAATCTAATAAAACCTATGTAATTATGTGTAAAATTGAGTATAAACTGATAATATGTGACTAATAGTGTGCAAACTTGAACTATACCCAGCTACTTGACATGTTCAAATGACCACATATGCAAAGAGCAAGCAAGGATGGCTTAGAGCCACATGGGAGGACATGTTCAAATGTTTGCATGCACAATCAATAAAACACACACAAGGACATGGAAACATGTCCAAAGCATACATATAATGAAATTAATTGGCTTAGATCCATGTAATAATGACATATTTAAATGGCCTCAAGTAGTTATAGCAGTAGAGACACACAATCAAAGCTAAGATAGTAAAGCTAAAAAAAAGTATGCATGAACATGTGGTACAAATCCATATAAGAACAAAGATGTACATAATTTGGGTATATATTAGTAGTATTCAAAAAAAATTAGTGTAGTGTAAGTTTGATCCAGACAACAATTCAGATAACAATTCGAGTAATGGGTCCACCCCAATTGATGGCGAAACTTCCAGGAGCCATAACTTTTGCATAGTACTCCAATTGACTCACCGTTTGAACCATTGGAAAGCTAATAATGAGGGGAATTTTGTGAGATGGTATGGAGATTTTCTCAATAAATTTTCACCCTGTAAAACCCAATGAAAGTGTCCCAAATTTCAATTTTAGTAGTGCAGTCTAAAAATAGTAAGTTTTTAAAAATAGTGATTCCTCGACTTTTGTATTGTTGTAAATCATGGAAGTTGAACCAATTAATCTCCCTCGAGATTGGTGACCTTCCACATCCTCCCCACACCTTAAAAACATGTATAAATGAATATGTAACCCAAAATGGAAATCATACATCTCTTCTCAGAGATAAGCATATGTTTGGGTCTGCAAATTTGATCAATAAAACATCTCTTATCAGAGATAACATTATTTGAATTGTTTTGTTCTTGTTTCTTGAATTATCTTTCAACCAAAGCTTTTGAGTTTTGGATAAAATATGATCAATATCAAGATATAAATAATGTTAAATCTATGATATGGAGTATAGAAATATGTAACCTGGAAAATTGAAAGTTGTGTGTATGATGCCCCCCATGGGCTAATATATCAATGTTGAATCTGTGTATATGCCTTTGATGGGTAAATAGTATCAAATTTGGATCTATGTGGAGTATTTGTGTCCAGTAATAATCTATGAACACTCAAAGGGATAAGTGAGGCATGTATCTATGATAGAACTGATTACACTAGCATAGATAGCATATGCAATACCTAGAAAATAGAAAGAATATAAACATAAAAATGCATACAATATGAAAATTTGTATTTTCTGAGTAATATTTGAATGTTTTTATATTTTTGAACATGTTATATTTTTTTTGTATTTTTTGAGTAAAGCTATGTACAAACAATCATGAAAACTAAACTATATGCAAGGAGCAAGAAAATTGAAAGTATGTATAAGAGGAGGGACACTACTAACTGATAGTCTCACAAGAGACTCATTATCAAGGTGTTCTATATCAAATATAGGAAGAGTGACTGCACATTTTGTGTAAGGAGGTATCTAAGATCTGTGAACTAGATATATTGAGTAATTTGTAGCTAAAACTTCATGTGAATTAGGGCTATGAATCTAAGTAGATAACTAAATAAGCCTTTGAATTTTGGGGTTCCTTAGGACCCATTTGGTATAAGTTGTGACTGGCATGGGTGCTCTATATTATAAGACTGATCTAGATGGTGTGAGAAAGGAATACATAGAAGGGAGGTTAGTCTTGTGTTAGTCTAATAATGATTTACCCAAATGTGGTTATAATCAATAAAAGGGAAAACAATGATTCTCCCACAAGCAGTTATAATCATTGGTAGGATAAAAACATGCCCTAATTGGGGGGATATAAAAAATGATTTTCCCAAAGGTAGATATAATCATTAGCTAAATGAAAACATACTAACACAAGACTAACCTCCCCTCTATGTAGATATAATCATTAGCAAACCATTATCTTTTAGCTATTGATTATATCTAGGCAAATCATTGATGAGAAAGAAACATGATTGTATTGTAGAGGAATATGGGAAGGGTCTCGCAAAATAGTGAGAGCATGAGATGAAACCTAGTGGTCATTAATGTATCAAAGTTGAATACATAATGTGTAAAACATGTATTTTCAAAATGGTGAGAGCATAAGGCTTAGGGGCCAACAAAGATGGGGAAAACTAAAGGATAAATGGTTTCTTGTAAATTAGTGAGGGTTCCCAGAATCCTAAAGGCAAAGAAGTGGTTGATTTGGTGATTTTTAGGATTTTTTAAGATATTGTACAAATGTTTATGGAATTTTATATTCATCTCAACTCAATTTGAGAAGTATGCAACACTAAACAATCCAAATCATAAAATGGTGAAAGCGTTCAAACTAAAATTTCTCACAAAATGGTGAGTGTGGCAAAGGGTGACTTAGCTGACCTCAACATAAATTGAATGCTACCTACATAGTCCCATTAAGACCTTAAGTCATTGTATTTCCATTGACATAAAAGGCTTCCAATTAAGTACCAGCAAGTTCCAGGTAAAAGGCAAATGGAAAATTAAATGATAACAATAATGGCAAGGTGATGTGGCAATGCATAACAAAGGTGTTTTTCCTAATTTTCCCATAGGTAGTTATAATTATGAAATAATGACATAGGTCAACAATATTAATTTGCCTAAAGGCAGTTATAATTAGTATTATGGAGTTTGAAATTGATTTTTACAAATGTGGTTATAAGAATTAACACTCATAATAACAAGGGAAGGATGCAATTACCAAACCACTATCATACTGGTCCAAAAGATTGCCTTTATCTAGAATATCGAATCAACAATTGAAACTTGGTCTGAATCCCCTCGTTTAAGGTGCTTGAATAACTAATGTAATGGAACCAAGGTCAAATAGATGGGAAGGGAGATTAAAAATAACATTGATCGATAGGGAAGGCATGGTAGAATGGTATATGGTATGGTACAAAGAAGATGACAAGATGGCAACTGGCTATAATGGTAATAGGGTTACCCCCAAGTGATAAGGTAAGGCAAATGGCAGGGTATGAAACAATGGTAAGGCAAATGGAAAATGAAAAAAGGCAAATTAAATGACAAGGCAAAGATATGGTTATGTTGTTCCTGGTGATGTGGAGATGCACATCCTGATCAACATGTGATACAACTAGCATAGGTAAATATTTATTGTTGCCCACAACCCTTCTAAATAACCACTCTATCAAGAACATGTTATATATTTAGACTCCAATAATGTTGTTATGATCTTCATTGGTCATTGATTTTGTTTCCTTGAAACTTTGAGGCAAGATGTCTTTGTAACCTCTTCAAAGGAAAGTGCATCTAGGGATGGTAAATATGGATAAATATTAGATGATAGGTATGATTTGGCAATGTAAATGTGGATGATAATGGAATGTATAATGTTTAGGAAACAAATGAAGATTGGTATTTTTAGGCACATGTAATTTTTTTGATTCTAGATTTGACATAGTTTTGGTTGTGATAAAATTGAAGACTTTTGAATATGCTCTCAATAGGACCATAAGATTTTTTTATTGTTTAGGCCTAAGAGTAGCTACCATTTGATTATGTTGTACATTGGAAGTTGCATTGATGTTATCTTTAATAATGTCTTCATCAAGTAGTGAATCACTATTGTGCTCATTTATTGGTGCCTTGATGAGGTTTTCACCAAAAAAGTTGTCTTGATTGTCCCATAGCACCTCCAAAAAGGTTTCACTGAGGAACATTGACTTTTGAATTTGATTATCTTCTAGTGACTCAAACAAGGTTTCACCAAAAGATGCTGAGTTTGGAATTTGATTTCTCCCTAGCACCTTTGGAAGGGTTTCACTAGGAGATTGTTCTTCTTTTACATGAATGTGGTCTTAATCCCCCTAATGTTCTTTAACTGATATGTCACCATGGATTCAATTCAATAAGGTGTGATTCTAATTGTCCCAATTGACACTTGTGGGAGGTGGAATGTCAATATAATGGCTAGCTTGGGTGGTGATAATAGTATGTGAAATGGTAATGGAATGGAAAGAAGTAACATAATCCTCATAGAAGATACTAGGAGATATTGTGTTAATATTGAACTAATAATCCTAAAAAACTATGGAAGGATCACAAATGTATTCAAATTAATTTACAAGGCATGTGTAACCAATGTTGTAACATACATGAATGTATTCTGATTCTAAAACTGAGTCTGACTCAAGGGACTCTGAATTCAATTTGAGACTGACATTGATTCCACTTCTAATTTTAAATATGATATCTATTCAAAAATATAACCTAACTCTAATTCTAATTTCTCTTTGCTTATGGATGTTGATATAAAGATGTATTGTTGAATGTTTCATAATGTACAAGTAATGGTGGTATAATGGGCTCTTTGAAAATAGATTAATCTAAGAAGGGTTCAACATAGACTAGCTCATCTAGGTAAATCCCTTCAAAGAGAGGGAACAACTCAAGGGGTGACTTCACAAAGACTAGCTTGTCAAAGTGAGACTCCTCAATGAGGGGGAAAAGGTCAAGAGACAACTCCACATAGACTAGTTTGTCAAAGGGAGACTCTTTAAAAATAGGATAATGGTCAAGATAACGATTTGCCCAAAGGTAGTTATAATCATTAAGATAAGACTTAGTAAAGACTAGATTTTCAAAGTGAGACTCCTCGATAACAAGTAAAGGATCAAAAGGTGATTCATCACAGGTTGACTCATCTCAAATAGGTGTTTCAACAAAAACATCATGAATTGGTTGGTCCTCTTGGTCTTGGTCTTGATTTTTCATTTCAAATCATTCAACATTCAGTATTTTCATTTTATCTGATCTCATACCCTAAATATGGACACACATATTACGTCAAAAACATTGGTTTTAATAATATCAACATGGTGAATCTAGAAGTTTCTTCAAACCATCATCATCATGGAAATGTATATAATTTAATTGGTTTATAATTGGTCATAAAATATCAATTTTGAACACATATTGATCTTTGAATGATGGATCTTGAAAAGGTAATGATTGGCATGTTGTCATTTGATGATCGGCATGGATTTTCTAAAGTGGGGGATAGTTGATAATGGATTGACTAGTTTCTAGTATAGGATAGTAACTGTGACCCATCTAGTTACACTTGTACAAACTATTAGCTATCCAAGTTGCACCTTATGAAGGAGATTTTTCAATTCTAATTAAAACTTGGACTAACATGGGAATGGCCTAAAGGCTATGGGTGACCTTGTAATTAGACCAAACCTCCAGATTATGGGGCTAGCTCTCCTTGTACATCACTTGTGGCTAAAAATTATTAAGACCTACTGCTTTGCGGTGAAAAGGGATGGAAGTTCATAAAATAAACCTACACTAAGGGGTGGTGATTCACCAATATGATCATTCATCCACTCAATTTCAACTCCTAACAATACTAGTGGACTAAACAAATAACTGAACAACCATCTTCCAAAGTTCATATGCAAAAGTGGTTCATGTGGAGGCTGTATTAGGTAGCTAGATTACAAAGATCATGATAGGAAGGTCTACTATGAGGCTCTTACTAGTCAGATCACACTTCAAACTCCATCACCAACACTTATACATAACACATACCCTGCATAATACATCCTATTGGCATCTAGGTGAATAAGGACCTGCAAGGGAGGGGAATCCATCACATATGAAAATCAAAATGAGTATAACACACTAGATATCATCAAAGAGCTGCAATAATTTATTCATCAGTCTAATAGGTTCATCAAGTACAAAACTAGGTAGAGTTTCATCATACCAGGTGAGAGATACCAAATTAGGCCTTCCAAACTCAATAATTAAAAGTGTATGGAGAGAAGAAAAGGGAAAATGGCATATAAGTCTTTGAAAAAGTCAAAATATCATGACTTATTCCTGATGATAGTTACAACAGTCTTCCATACTCCATGCATTGAAGTGTCTTTAATGAGTATCCTTAAGATAGTCAAAGTTTATTTTTAGTAAAATTTGATCCATGAAAGGTCTATGTATGCTATCTTTAATCAATTCCCTCTCCTTTAAAGTTACAAGACAAAAGAGATCTAATCAAGTCACCATAAAGCATATAATAGTCCACCATCTCTCATGTGCATGTTGACCCAGCTTGGTAACTACCTCCAAATTGCTATTATGTCTATGAAGTGTATTTTATTGCCTTTATCATCATCTATATGGGTAATTACCCTACATTAACTCCCCTAATAGCCTTTCTACACCAACCTTTAACTCTCTTTGTTGACCAAGTAGGCCTGATAGGCTAATAGGCCTACTAACCGAGTTCTTTGTGTTTGGTGGCCATGAAACCCTATATGAGACCTTGAGGTCATATGAATAGGTGATATTTAGGTCTAAAACAACATTACATACCATTATATAGGCATTTATAAGCAAAAGACACCTGCAACCTTGCCAAACTAGGTGACCAGCTCACCTTTTTCTTTCACATCTATAGATTAGTTATTTGGAGGAGACTTATAGAGGTATTCCCATGAAAATTTTTAGAAATTTTATGATTGGAGAAGATAGAACAAGTCTCAAATATTCACCTTCAATTATTTTTAACTCCTTAAACTCCCCTGTACCTTATTTTCTACCCAATTTCTTGAAAAGTATTATTTTCTGATAGGTCCATATAGTTTTCATATAACATAGTACCATGACCAGGGTCTTCTCTAAGTGAACCAATTGTTTCAAGTATTTTTAGGGTCATTCATGAGTGTTTGAGTAAAATTATCTCCATTTTTATTAGATCAGGTATGTATTAGGGTTTAAGTAGGTTTTTAGAGGTCTACCACCTTAATGATAGTTCATAAATATCAGACCTCCAATCCCAAACTTATGACCATGGGTTTTTATTCCATATAACCCCCTAAAACTTTCAAAAATATTAGGGTCCCATTCATCTTGTGTGGAGATGTGAGTGCAAGTTGGTGAACCTTGAGCTTCAGGTAGTCTAGACATGTTTGTAGTCTTAACCTTTGTTCATAAACCTAATTTCCTCAATCCAGCTCACTCTTTCATGTATTTCAAGTATATAGTGGTGCCTAAATTCCCATAGGACCATTTTCCTTGAGTCCCTTTTCCATGAAAGATCTTAGTATTTGAATAGGTAACTTGAGTTGGCTACCTAGATTATGTAGTTTGTTATGTACCTAGGGATATGATATATGGGTTGATGGAGATGCTGACATGTGCCACATGTCGGCATCTCCATCAGCCCATATATCATATCCCTAGGTACATAACATAGTTTGAGGTGGACTTCAAGACCCAAATTGACCTTCTGATTGCATTCTCTACTAAAAACATCTCTCCTAGGTCCTATACCATCTTTTCATACCTATATATGAATTTTAATCTACTTAGGAGGGTCTTAGTGTGGCTTTAAATGTGATGTGGGGTTTGAGGCCTAAAGCATGTCCTTAGGCCTAATGGTCTAGACTTCCTTTTATAGCCTTGAATCCTATGAGGATGGTCACTAATGTTTCAATTTCCACCCTATAACACCCTTTATAACTTGTTTCCATCTTTTATAACTACCTTTGGATGCTCAAACATTATTCTACCCTCATTCTTTCATATGTCTATCTATAGATGATAGTGTTACTCTGAGCATTTGGTAGTGTTTAGGGGTTATGAGTAGGATCTCCTTACCTTTTACCATATTATTATGGAGTTTTAACTCCCATTCAACATGATTTCAAGGCCTAGCAACATATCTAGGTCATGTGCTTTCCTAATTCTATCCCTTGTGTATTCTCTTTTTTTGGCATAGGGTTTATACATAGTCAGGCCTGTGTAACCCTTGGCTTGAGTTTAGTGATATATATTCTCATATGAGACTCTCAACGCTTTATTAATCATGTGATGTCCCTCATACTTGCTTCTATGTGAGTTTCAACTTTAACCAGGCACCAAAACATGTAAGTGACCTCAATTCAGACATAAACTTATCCATACCAATCTTATGCTTAATGGCCTAATAGACCATTAGGCTCTCCTTAATATTATAAGTCTCATATCACTTGGGAAATTTTATCATACCATATATTATCTCTACTTATGTGTCCTCAATTCTTAACCAATCCTTAAACAAGCAATAGTTCCTAGCTTAGGTATAGCCTATTGTCATCAATTTTGGGCCTAATTAGGTCATCAACATCTCCCTTTTATGATTCTATGACTATTTCCACTTGAGACTCTTAATATTTCCCCCTTACCCACGTTTTTAGGTGTTTTCAACATTCATATCATCTCAATCATCATGCATAAGCCCTTAACTGCCATACACAAGACTATTTAGGCCTAATAGGCATGTTCAAATCATTATATTTCCAATGTCTTCTAAGATTAAGCTAGTTCCATGGGAATGTTGAGAATAATTTATAAAAAAATTACATCTTTATGTCCAATCATCCAATATCCATTTCTTTTCAAGGTTAAATGTTCATTTTCCCTTCTTAAAGGACTTGCCTATATATGAGGATCATAAGCTTCTTGACTATTGTAGTTGAGAACAACTTCTTGTCCTTCATGTTCGGAGGTCCTCATTTTCATGAGACATATGTTACATATATTTTAACTCCTTTTATTATGTTTTTAATTCCTCAAGCCTCGTAATTTTTCCCTGCATCTTAGACCAACCATGACCATTGTACTTATTTAACTTGCCTTCAAAGACCTGTAGTGACTATGAGCAGTTCATATTGTATAATGGTTGAATATGAAGGTTTAATCTTTGTTGAAATTTGGTTATCATATCTAAGCTTATTTTATGGAATATTATGACGCTCATTTATATCTCTTAACCCTCAACTCTATTTGCTTCAATCTCTTATGCATCCAACTAGGTCTCTAAAGGGATTGAAGGCTTCTTGACTATGTTGAATGGAATTTGAGGCCTAGTCATCCTCACATGGTCTTAATCATGAAATTTTATAGCTACTTGGGGTTACATTAATGTTTGGAGATATATATTAGGTTTTTTTCAACTTCCACACAATTTAAAATGAGATTTTGGAGCCACTAACGTCCACCTATAGGTCTGTAGACCTGTGGATGGATAAAACAACCTCAAACCTTTTCACTAATATATTATAAGACTTATTATCCTTATAAACATCCCAAATGCACCTAAATAATTCCATGGAAGTCAAGTTAATACATTTATCATCTTATACAAATATGGAAACTTTTAAGATGATCACAAGATTCTTAAATAAGATTTAGACCTCTATATTCTGCCTACTTATTGTGTGTTTGATCAAGATTATAGGTTAATCATCATGATATGGATGTCTTGGATCATAAGGTAATGAGATAATGTTGAATAATCTCAATAGGTTGTGTGGAAACTATGGGAGATTCACCAACATACCTTCAACCATTAGGGATCCCAAGGCATTGAGAATCCATAGTTGTCACCCTAAAAACTACTTCTAATGAGGATTTATTGTCCCCTTGGGATCACACATGTGAGATGAGGTTAAATAATGGTGTGGGAAGGTGGTTTAGACTCCTGAAAAGATCTCTAATGTTCCATTTTTCTATTACCATGCTCAAGAAAGGAGAAAAAATGGAAAACTGATACCCTACTTGAATGGAAGAGACATTGTGAGTGCCCTATATTGTTAATGATTTTTCATAAATGAGGAGGAGTCAATATAAGAACAAATTCCCAAATATGGAATCTACCTAAGGTCCCCTATTTTTCCCAAAATTTTAGACCTCCATCTTCTCTCCCATGTCTGTACCATCTACAAACCTAAAGAACTATCTTGGGCTACCAAAGAGCTTGGTGGGGAGAGAAGGTTAGTTATTAGCCTATTTGACATTTTTTTGACATGAATCTTCACCAAGACACCTATAATGAACCCATTTACAACCTTTGACTCCCCTTTATATGGATTAATCGTACAAGTCCATATAACCCATAAAAACACTTGCAAATACCCCTTTTCTTGTATTTGCTCCCTTTTTCTAACCTTAAACTACCATTTAAGGATGAAGTGAGGGGTAACATGAGTTAAATAACATCTTAAAACTAGTGGCATGACAAGGGAAGCTGAAGGGGCATGTTTTGGCATGTGTGGTGTCCATTTTTTGGGTGGAAAGTGGAAATGGGTCTTAAAAAGGACTTTTTATGGTGTGAAATTCCTAGTGGTGGTTTTATAATAGATATGGAACCCTTTCAAGAATTTTATATGAAATGATACATCTAAAACATCACCTTACCAAAGTTCTATAGTGCAATGTAGACCTATATAAGGCATTTGAGGATCACTTGATGAGTTTTGGGGGTTTATGATAACTTAAAACTGCTTGAATGACCAAACCATGAATAATGACATTAAAACACTATTATACCTTCATATCATGACTTTTAAAAAGTTATAGACACCCCTCACAATGCTTATAAAGCCTCTCTCACAAGGAATGGATCAAAAGTCTCATAATCATAAGAATTAATAACTTCATACTATTCAAATTACCTTAACTTTGTCAAAAGATCCTTAAACTTATCATATAATGTTCAAACCACTCAATAGAATTTATAAAACATCTTGACACTCTCCTCTTCACTTGAGGATCAACATGACCAGTGTCACATCACCAAATACACCTCCAAATAGTTATGATATAATGGATCCACAAGTAAGATCTAGAACATATAATGTTACCAAGATTCAAAATAAGATCAATGAGGACATGATCATGTAGGAGATCACCATGTGTAGGCTTGGGTGGTTGTTATTAAAAAAAATTGGTTATAGGGGTTGGCATTTATCCTGGGAGGCTAAATTTCCAACATTTTTGGTGAGTCACAGGGGTTGACTAGCATGTTGGTTAAGGGATCCCACTCATTTTCATGATAATGATGACTCATACATGTTAGTAAGACTTGATGACTATTCTTGGACTACAACAAAATAATAGGACTCAAATAGAAATAACCAAATAAATAACAACTAAACTTAAGAGCAAACAAGGCAAGACACCAAAACAATAAAGCAACAAACTAAACATGGGCTAACTACTTATTAAAACAAGACAACAACACTATAAACAACTAACCTAAGATTAACTTCTTTCCTCCAATATCAATTGGAAAACTTGTTTGGTGACTATGGCACTGTGAGGTCTTATTTTAATGTCTTGATTTGAGTCCACTCAGACATTGCTCACTATATAAGAATTTCCACTTGCAGTTGGGGGCATGTGCATGTTCATGGATTCTTGGGAAAGTAGATAGACCTTCATGTTCTACCCATAAGTACATGGGTTGGTTATATGAGTCCAACACACAATCATACTCATTCCAAACTTTCCTTCCTTGCATCAATAATCTGATTTATGTTTTAGTCATGAGTTATTGATGGTTTGTCATGCTCTCATGCAGTGATTGTCTTGAAAAATTAATGGATAGGGTTTGATTAATGTCTTAATTATGCTCATGAGACTCATAATGATTAGCATCTATAATGTTCCTTTTGAGACCTTTATCAAGTTATTCATGGGGTAGAGTTGGATTGTATAAGCCCAAACAAAATTTCTCTAAATCTTCCTAAAAGGCCATATCCTCATGATCAATTGGAAAGACATGGAGTTCCTTACCATTCTTATCATTTGCTTATGAAGCATCATGTTGATCAATCATCTCCAACTCTCTCACTGAGTCATAACAAGGCTCAGGGTTAGCTACAATTTTCTCATACTCATCTTTTTTGGAGAATGGGAGTTTTACAATCCATTAAAGCTCTAGCTCCTCTTGTCTTGGTGTTTTTAAAACTAAATTTATTTCTCCAAGCTATAAAACATTGGTGGTACCTTCATCTAAAGCCTCAAACTATTGTCCTACTCCATCATTCCAAGTTATCATGTTGATTTGTTCAATTTCACCTAGGAATTCATGGTACAACTACTGCCAAGGGTCATTTAACTCACTTAGAATGTTCTCAACCTTAATAATGGTCCTATGTAGGTTGTCTTTATGGTTGCCTCATAGAGGATAAGCTGCATGAGTTTTATCTTCATCCACTTCATCATTATGGAATTATGACTACTCCATATCATCCAAATTCCTTTCATGTTCCAAGTTTAATCTATTGGAATGAACAGAGTTACCAATATCAATCTCTTCATCATAGGTGCTTGAGGTGTCTTCTTCAAAGTGTTATTGAAATTTAGTTGTAGTTTCAACATGATATAACTCTTGAAGGACTACCGCATCATTAATTAGCCTTGACATATTGTTTCCCACACTTGGATGCTTAAAATATGTATTCAATGCACTTGGCTCCTCTTCACAAGAGTAGAGGGTGGGAGGGAAATTTAACTCATTAGCTTGTTTGACAATTGCTAAAGTACTCCTCCAACTTGGAACTTTAGGAGTATCAACTTTAGACACTAGATTCTTCTTCTTCTATTGTTTAATTGCCTTGTCAAAATGAGATTTACTTTGATGTTCATGAGTGGCTACAACATGGAGGACTGATGAGAAATTTGGGAAACTTGAAACACCTCCTAAACTAGGCTTCATACCTTTCCCCTCTTCTTGACTCTAAATATGCTTAGGAGAAGGTTCTCTTCCAAAGATAGGCATAACATAATGTGGTGTTCTATTCCATGAAGGCCTCAAAAATTGAAGTTATTATAGGTTCTTAATAAGGTATGGGTGGATCTTGAAGATGATCTAGAACACATAAATGTTTATTAGGGGTAGTAGGATGAGGGAAATATATAATTAAGGTGTTTGGTTTGTAAGGCTTCATACAAAACTTAAAGAGTGATCTAGACATTATTTTGACTCCTACACCATACCCAAGCTTGTCTATAATACAAATCAAAGGATAATCAGCCCTTAATCTTGGCCATAAATCCATTAGACAAACATAGAGCAAAACAAGGTGACAAGTCTGCAATAATGATGTCTTGTGCAATTAAGAGCTTAGGGTAAGAATGAAGGGTAAGCTATAGGTTTTTGATAAGACCAAATGTTACTTTATCTAATCCATTCAATTAAAATTAAATGTTGGAGGTAGGCTCATACACTAAATTCAAACTATCAACCACCAGCTTAGGGATAATTAACTTGCTTGCCCTATCATCAAACAAACAATTATAAACTAAGAAATCTCTAATGGTCACAAAGGTAATAAAATGAGATGGAGTGGTTACCTTAGTAGGTTGTTCTTGGTTTGTAATGAAAATTTACTTATATATAAGGGCATGGTGTTTAACTTCCTTCTGTTATCTTGATTGATTAGGAGGATAATAGGGCTACCAAGGATTTGGAGGAGGTTCACAATGAGGTTGTTAATCTTGGTAGTAAGGAGGCTCATTATAGGTCTAATAAGGGTCAAAATAAGGTTGATAGGGGTCATAATGGAGTTGATGTGGGTCATAGGGCTACTAATAATGAGGTGATTGACAAAAAAATTTCCCATAAACAACCATAACTCATGATAACTCACATACATAATAATGTAAACCATAAATTAAGAACTGCTCTTACTCCTGATATGATGACTTTTAACACCTTCTAGTAAGAAACCTAAATGCAAATCCTTTCCCAAGTGCTTGAAACTACTTATAATGACTATAAGGTTGTAAGTGAGTGATCTAATGGTGAATCTCATCCCATCAAGAATGCTAGAACTATTAGCTATCCAAGTTGCACCCTCTAAAGGAGATTGTTCGATTCTACTTCAAACTTGGACTAATATGGAAATGGCCTAAAGGTTATGGGTGACCTTGTAATTAGACTAAACCTCTATATTATGGGGTTCTCTCCCCTTGTACATCACTTATGGCTTAAAATCACTAATACCTACTACTTTGGGGTGAAAAGTGATGAAAGTGCATAAAATAAACCTACTTTAAGGGGTGGTGATGCACCAATATGATCATTCATCCACCCAATTTGCACTCTTAACAACACTAGTGGACTCAAAAAGCCACTAAATAACCATATTCCCAAGTTCTTATGCAAAATTATTTCATGTGGAGGTTTTATTAGGTATCTAAAGTATAAAGGATATGATAGGAAGGACTATTATGAGGCTCTTACCAATCATATCACACTTTAAACTCCATCACCAACACTTCTACACACCACATAACTTGCATAAGACATCTTATTGGCATCTAGGTGAACAAGGACCTGAAAAGGAGGGAAATTCATCCCATATGAAAATCAAAACAAGTATAACACACTAGATAACATCATGAAAGAGCTGCAATAGCTTATTCATCAGTCCAATAGGTTCATCAAGTACAAAACCAGGTAGAGTTTCCTCATACCAAGGTGAGGGATACCAAATTAGGCCTTATAAACTCAATAAATATAATTTTATGGAGAGAAGAAGAGGGATAATGGCATATAAGTCTTTGAAGAAGTCAAAAGATCATGACTTATTCCATATGATAGTTACAAAAGTCTTTCATACTCCTCCATGCATTGAAGTGCCTTTAATGTGTGTCCTTAAGATGGTCAAATCTATTTTTAGTAAAATTTGACCCATCAAAGGTCTATGCATACCATATTTAATCAATTCCCTCTCCTTTACAGTTACAAGACATTAAATAGATCCAATCAAATCACCATGAAGCATATAACATCCCACCATCTCTCATGTGCATGTTGACCAAGCTTGGTAACTACCTCCAAACTATCATTATGTTTATGAAATGTATTTTATTGCCTATATCATCAGATACATGGGTAATTACCCTAAATTAAATCCCCTAACAGCCTTTCTATGCTAACCTTCAACTCTCTTTATTGACCAAGTAGGCCTGATAGGCTAATAGGCCTAGTAACTAAGTTGTTTATGATTGGTGGCCATGAAAGCCTATATGAGACATTGAAATCATATGAATATGAAATATTTGGGTATGAAACAACATTACATACCATGATATAGGCCTTTCTAAGTAAAATACACCTACAAGCTTACCAAACTAGGTGACTATGTCACTTTTTTCTTTCACATCAGTAGACTGGATGTTTGGAGGAGACTTATAGAGGTATTCCCAGGTGGATTTTAGGAAATTTTATGATTTCAAAAGATATAACAAGTCTCAAATATTCACCTCTAATTATTCATAACTCCTTAAACTATCATGTACCTTATTTTTTACCCAATTTCTTAAGAAAGTATTATTTTCTAATAAGTTTGTATAGTTTCCATACAGCATATTACCATGACCAAGGTCTCCTCTAAGTGTACCAAGTGTTTAAAGTGTTTTTATGTTTATTAATGAGTATTTTAGTATAATTATCTCTATTTTTCTTGAGTTAGGTATGTATTAGAGTTTAAGTAAGGTTTTGGAGGTCTACTATCTTAATGATGGTTCATAAAGATCAGACCTCCAATCCCAAACTTATGGCCATGGATGTTTATTTCATAAACCCCCTAAAAATTTTAAAATATTAGGGTACTATTCCCCAATTTGGCCCACATACCAAGCTTTTTCCTGGATAGAGAGGATGAGTAGAGCTTTTGATGGAGTAAATGATCAAATGGCTTAGAAACAGGTATAGAATTGCAAGAGAGTAGATCTAGTAGGTTTCTATGGTGTTCATGGAATTTAGGGAGCATGAAGTAGGTTTTATCAAAGCCTCAGATCCTTGAAGGGATAAAAAATGACTCACACAAGCCTAGAAAAGCTAAACCATCACAAGCACATCACATACGGACAAACAGACTAGTTTGGTTGCACATTCAATAGATTCACTTGGAAAGCCTCTCAGGATAAAATATTCCATATACATGATGTATTTCATGACTATATCATCCTCTAAAAATTTCATATCTTGATGTCTTTTCTATCTCAAGATATAAAGCTTCAAAATTAAACTAGCAGTCTAGGATATGCACGTAGACATCAAATTTAAGCCTCATAAAATAGTCATTTGAATTCAAATATTCCTAAGGTTGAATGTGGAACTAACAAGTGTCAATATCATGGGGGATCAAGTCAAAATATAATGGCATGAAGTGACTGACAAAGCTAGTGGGTCTAAGTTGATCAATGGTGTATGATCCATCATACTAAATAGATCAATGACAAGCAGCAACCTGATGATGTCAGTGGGTCTCAAAGATCTAATGGAACATATTTGATCATGTAGTAAAATATCAATGGTGAGAATCAAGTTAAAAATTTAAAATATCTTAAGATTAAGCAAAGGTATGATTAGTGGAATGGCCATAGTGGTTAAGCAGATCAATGGTGTGCATTTGATCAAGCAGAGATAGATCAATGGCACACATTCAATCAGACCAAGAAGATTGACAGTATATATAGGGTCAAAGGGTCAATGATCTTAGATTAAATATAAGGTCAAAACATGGTACAAGTATAGGAGTAAATGAAATTGACAGTGTATCCTGAGGATAAATGCATAATTTCCAAGTGTCTTAATCTTAAATTTAGATCATATATCAATGGCCAAATATGAAGGTTGAAGGTGTCATATATTGAAAACCCAAGTCAAGATCAATAGCCAATATTAAAGGTCAAAGATATGAGACTTTGACTAGAGGTCAAATACAGTTTAAATATGAACCAGAGAAAATATTTCAAGGGGATGCCATGGAGGTAGACTGTCATGTCCCCTTTTTCGTGGACATTGACAGACTTGATGATTATCCTATTATGCGACCTTCGTAGGCTAATAAGATGGATAGAGGGTCATAATGGAGCTTGGCTTGACTTTGATTCACAGAATTTCTACATTTGGTTTTCATTTAGATTATTTCAGACACATTGGGCCTGAGCTCCTATTATTTAGGGATATTTGACATGCAGTGGAGCACCCTTGTTTTGATATGGTCATGTGCAGAATAACTCCCTGGTTCACCAGCTTCAGACGGTTTGAGGATCCGACATGTATTGAGGGAGATATTAATATTTGATTAATTTAATCAAATATTAATTATTTGGTCTAATTTTAAATTAGATATTAATTAATTATTAATTAATTAATTATTTGGTCTAATTTTAAATTAGATATTAATTAATTATTAATTATTAATTGTTTGGTCTAATTTTAAGACCCCAATTCTAATTTAAGAATTGGTCTAATTTTAAGACCCTAATTCTAATTTAAGAAGCCCAAGTTCTAATTTGAGGAATTCTAATTTAAGAACCCCAAGTTCTAATTTGAGGAAATCTAATTTTAGCAAGCACACCTTTGGAGGGTATAAGGATCTCTCATGGGAGAGAGTTTGTATTCATGACTATTATTGATATTGATTCTTGTTAAGAAATTCTTCTGTGAAGACTGAGCCAAGGGTTCCAGGATTCCAATTGCATTGAAGAACGTCAACTCTTCATTGTGTGCGATTCAGAGGTTGTGAAAGATCAGCCGATCTATTGCCAAATTGAGAGATAACTTCACCCAGAAGTTATCATAGTATTATAGGTATTTGAGAGATAACTTCACTCAGAAGCTATCACAAGGGTTTACAGGTATTTTCATTATTTTTGGGTTTTGATTCAAGAATTATCCAGATATAGATCTTTTGTATTAGCCCATAATTCCACAGATCAGGATCAAGCATACAGGTTGTGCTATATCAGCGGCCGTACGAATTCCGTACAGATCCGTGAAAATTCGTATGCATCTACAGAAAGTGCAGGTACTGACATCGGTGAACAGGGACCTATAGAGACCGACATCGGTCGACCAATTACCAACGTCGGCAAGATAACGACTACAGATCGACCGACGACGGCATCATAACTGACGTCGGTGACTGTTTTTTTACATAGCAGGCCGAGACGTACCAGAATCAGATTTCTTTCCCAGTTTGCAGAATATTCAGGCTATTCAGGCTGTACTTTTCAATATTATTTGTATACTTGACATAGGATCTCTATTGTAAGCTTATGAGCAAATAAATAAGAGTTTATACTGTGATTTATTTATCTAATTGAAGATATTTTTTAGAAATTTAGATAAGAAATTCAAAGCTTTTTGTTTTGATATTCGAAGGGATATCACAGTGGTATCAGAGCTTTTTATTGCTATATATCAGAGCTGTTTGAGTTTCAATAGTCCCTACTGGTTGGGGATATTACATAGACACATTGGATCAAAGTTTTTTCCACCCAAGCAGATAGAATTATGAATGAAAGAGTAAGACATGATCAAGAGAAAACCTTGTATCATCATAGAAAACCATCAAAGCTTAGTGTGGACCTGGTGCAAGGGCTTAGAACTTGTAAACCTTTTTAGTTGATATGATAGTAATGTTTTACAACTATGTTCATGGTCTTTTGAAAGTGATCCATGTGTATGATGAGTTTTTAACTTCCATAAATGATCAAGGGTATAAGTAGGTCTTTATAGGCCTAATATAGATCTAAGATGAGCATCTAGTTGTTGAAATGAGATCAAGCAACCTATGTATCTCCATTATAATTATGGCTATATGAAAACCAATAAGTTAGATTAGTTTTCAATCTATAGTAAAGATCCATATCTAGGTTGGGGTAGATGTAGACATAAATGAGATATGGTGAGGTGTCTCATCCTTCAACACAATCTTAGCTTCAACAAGCAGGGACTTGCAACAACTCAAGGTACTTATAATCATGGCTTTTTTAGGTGAGTGAATATGAATATTTTGTCCTTATAATAAAGGGCATTAATGCAAAGGAGCTTGATAAGGATTCATACATTAAGGGTGGTTGCTTCTTGTAGTGGTCTTAAATTTTATGATCCATCCTTCCATGCTAGAAAAAGACATAGTGGCATTAATGCAGGGAAGGGCCTGATGAAGTTTTAAGAAACTATTATGACTACTTCTAGTGGTAATCTTGGCCTTGATCATTATTACCCCTTCTCCACTCTCCCACACATCCTTTCCCTTCTCTCTCATCCTATTTTACTATAAATTCAAGCTTTGAGATCTTTATTTGGATCCCTTGGCTTGATATAGTGAATCTCTACCAAAATCATTTTGTAAAAATCTTTTGAAGAAATATAAGACATCTCAGATTCTAGTTGAATTCTAAATGTGCTTTATTGAAGTTTGATTTATAGAGTGTATGTTTCCTATTCATCATTTATATGTCCTTCATTTACCTTGATTCAAGTCTATTAGTTTCTTATAAGTTGTGTGAAGTGTTGGCTCATGAGGTTGCCTTTGAAGTGTCATAAATCCATAGTGTTTTGCTTAAACCTATATCTTTCTATCCTTCAAGTTATAGGTCTCTTTTCAGACTTCAAACAAAATACTCATGTTTTTAACCTTCTCATAGAATATGGTCAGTTCTTTTCCTAATTGCATTCATTAGTAGTCATAAAAGTGTCTAAGCTAAGAGTGGATCATTGAATATTTAGTGCATCACCATTTAGACTAGATTTTGTTCCTTTTAGCTTTATTCCTTTTCACTTTTCCTTGGTATAAGTATCGGTTTAGGAGAAGAACTATATTGTCATATCAAAGGAGCTAGCCTTAATAAAAATATTAGAGGTCTGACCCCAAATTAGGTAACCCATAGCCTAGGGTCATTCTCATGTTGGACTAGGTTTGAGTAGAGGACATGAACAATCCTTTGCTCAGCTAGGGTGTAGCATAAGTCTCCAATAGTTCTAGCATGCCCAATGGGACCCAAAGACATTATCCTTGGCATAAATAAATTTTGGAGCTAAGGAGAGGTATTTTCAAAAGAAGACATCCACCAACATTAGAATCTAATTATTCTCCAAGTTACAGAGTTCATAACATCATCCAAATAACACCTCCCATGTCAAAGGTTACTAGAAGGTCAACTAGTAAAAGTATTCCCTTTGAATTCATTGAACTACCTTCTATTTCATATAAAAGATAAATATTTAATAGTACAAGTCCTTATCCCTAAAATAAATATTCATCCTCTGGTCATCCTATTATTTTAAGCAATGTAACCCCCACTTTGCAAATGGCAAGGCCCAAAATGCAAGCTTTTGTACCCTTGAATGGTGGTAGCCCTCTTAACCTTTAGTAACATTATGATATCCCTACTTCCTCTTTGAAGAGTCTACCATAATTTATAGGAGAAAACTCCACCACCCTAGTAGAGTACATAGATGACATTACAAACCTTTGTTCAGTACATAACATTATGCAAGAGAATATAGCCATGAGACTACTAGCCACATCCTTGAAAGGCAAAGCTCTGTAATGGTATAAGGGTCTAGCTCCTACCTCAATCAATACTTGGGATGAGTTTGGTGAGTGTTTATGTAAACATTTTGAGGATAGAATTGACCATGTGTCACTTATTAAATAACTCAACTCAATCAAGAGGGCATCCCAATAATATATGGTTAAATTCAACTATAGATTCCAAAAGACTTGGGCTAGGATCCCTATCATCATTAAGCCCACACCCAATTATGTTTTTATTTACTATTTGAGAGCTTTAAATTCATACATTGTATTTATGATCTAATAAATGGGTGGGACAACTCTACTTAGGGATTATGAGATATCTACAAGGGTAGAGAATTGTTTAATACAAGTAGGGAAACGCATGCCAAGACATCTCATGCCACTTTTTCTTGATCTTCAGCCAACCCCACCTATAATTGCTCCATTTTCCACTCTAAACAATTAATTCTAACTTGATGATATTCAAGTGGACAAATTTTCAAGGATTGAGAGCTTTTTGAAGGCACAAAACAACAAGCTAGTGGCTATAGAGAAATAATACTAGACTTTATATAGGCCATACCAAGGTCCCTTCCAAACCCAATACCATACTCAATCTTAAAATATACCCCCTTATCCATAAAATCAACAAGACCAAGTCCAAATTACTCAAGGTACATCTTATAATATTTACAACCCCACAGCTCTAAGTAACTCAAGAGCCTTGGTCCCCATAAGAAATAACCTTACACAAGAGGGTCCATGGAAATTAGGAAGGTAGTCCAAGGAGATGGTAATGGCTACAAGTGGAGAAGTATATTAGGATCCTATTTGGTAGTATGCTCTTTCATTCTAAGGGCATGACAAAATGCCTCCTCCACTATAAGGCCCTTTAATGAATTAAGATAACATGTCTACCATGTCATCATCTAAAGCTCAAATTCCATAGCAAGGGAACATGGGTAAGGCACCAGTTGATACCATGTGCATAAATTTTCAATAAGGGGAGCATATGTTTGAGCATGTAGTATTAAACATGGGACAAACTACACAAAGGGTGGATGAACTAGTTGCAACCAAGATAAGGGCTAACAAGAGGATGTTGGATGACAATTTGGGGCATCCTAGGGCTTCTTCAACACCTTCCCAATCCAGTCAACAACATACCACTTCAAATATATCTGCTATAGCTCCTAAAACTCAATAAATACCTCAACATCATGGATAGTAGTAGAAGTCTCCTTTTGTTCCTCATGTCACTCAAGTGTCAAGTGATACTTCTACTTCCAAGGTGTAGTTCAAAGGTACTATTCTTCCTTTCAATATTATGGATCATATGATATAGGCTAATGTCATTATGTCTATGTATGATGCTTTGTCTATTCTAGGATAGAAAGAGATCCTTCAGCAAGAGCTCTCTAAGATTTCTCATATAAACAAGATAGTTGATAAGGTGAACACTATTTTTACAAATAGTAGTCAGCCTAGTCCAATTCAAATTCCTAGTCAAGATCTTATTCAAGGTCAAGTTCATAATGTTTTTCACCCCCCTAAGGTTGTCAAGGATCCTCCACTCTATTTATCATTCATCATAAGGAATTGTTTAGTGCACAATTATATGATAGATTTAGGTGCTTTAAGCTCAGTTATGCCTAAATCTATAGCAGATAAGATTGAGCTTAAGTATGTACCTAATAAAAAAGGTGTTATCTAGTTGGATGGTTCCCCCACTAAAATAGTAGGTATATTGAAAGGTCTTAAGATCATATTGGAATATTTCCCAAATTATGTCATCACTTAGGATGTAATGGTTGTAAACCTACCCCCATATTTTACCATGTGCCTATATAGGGACTTTACTACATAAATTGGGGGATATTTGTCCTCTAGCTGGTCATACATGGTTTTCAAAACTAGATATGGGACTAGGGTCACTATTAGGTCATAACCTATCTCTAGGTTCCAGCTAGATGTTAGAGGTACAATCACTGAGAGGGGGATAAATTAGTGATGTAAGATATTTCAACTTCAATTCTAATCCTTTCAAACCCTTATTCAATTACTACAAGCATTCATAGAATATACAAGTCAGTCATAACAATGAATAATAAATAATCCAAAATCATACACACAACACATAATCTATGTGGGAAACCCTCTTGGGGAATAAAACCCACTCTCAAGCCTAAAAACACATGGACTACTTGTCTTATAAGAAGTATGAAAACATAATACTGCTCAAGTCCTTTAGACCAAAATATAGTGAAACACCTATTTCATAAGGAGTACCTACCCCTAAGATGATCAAGTCCTTCTTACCACCTTTTGGTCAAGTCCTGATCAGCTTTAATGAAACACTTATTTCACAAGGAGCACCTACCCCTAAGATAATAAAGTCCTTCTAACCACCTTTATCTTCAAACCTATAATATCATTGTCTTTGACATTAAAAATATTACCTATAGGTCAAATGCATAGTCATTAACTTGCTCTATTCTTGAATCCATCCACTGGGCACACACCCTTTCTTTCACTCCACAACACATACACACCTCTTCTCTCAAATCTCTCACATGTATTCCACAAGCCTAAAAACCATCACATTTTGTTTCACCTTTTATAGAGTCTTCATGATTAATTATGATCACAACCTTCTTTTCATTCCACAACATATGCTTTCATCCTTCAAGCATCTAACATGTGTCACCTTTAAGCACAACCCTCTTTCAAATAGGCCTAAGTCACCTTTTAGGTCCTATGAAGACCCATTCACCTTTTTGACACTTCTCCAACCAAACTTAAGAACATAAGAACACTTTAAAATATATGGACCCATGGCACATAATCTATAGGTCCTCCTTAGGTGATAAAAACCATCACATCACCCTTATACTAAATCTCAATTTTCTCAAATAACATTTTTTGCACATAGTCACCATGAATGAACACACAATCACATTCTAAGCCTTTGATCATACTGAATATGGATTGGTCAAACCTCCCAAATCCATAAAGATCATCATCATGGAGTTTAAAACACTCTATGATAGTTATCTCATCTCAAAAAATCAAAATACCATCAAGAACAACTCAATTACCCTTCATTGGTTACTTATAGAGCATGAATGAACACAAGTTAACTTTGGAGCTCAATAACTTTGACTATACAAACATTTATACCTTAAAAAGAATATTTTCAAATGCACCTTGAATTCCTCTAAAACTTTAAGTTTTATTGAAACATCAAATTATGTATAGATCAAAAGTTATGGCTCAATAACTAGGCACTAGTCTTTCCTTCATTAAATTCAAATTGTCACAGTTAAACATCGATCACTTGTCATCATCTCATTGATTCTTGAAAATTTGGAACAAATGTGCTCTATCAATCTCTTTGAGAGTAACTCCAACTTTAATTTTCATCACTCCACTATCCAAATATTAAGCCTCAAACATGTTGACCTCATCTCATGCTTTCTAGTAATCTTGACCAAATGATTTTTTCAATCTCTGTGGATCAGTCAAGTTTTTATTTTGCAGTGCTAACCGTTAAATATTGCTCAAAACTCCTAATATTATGATAGTTGGTACCCTCACATGCCTTCTAAGAAATTTATTAATAATCCATGCACTTTTACCACTTGGTATCCCTAAGTGCATTGTTGACTCTTTGACTTGTCCCACACCATTGATCTTTATCAATATGATCTACCACTCACCATTGATCTTCTATCAAACTAACGAGCTTATGACACTTATCACCTACGCGTGTAAACTTTGACATATTGAATCTTACATGCATCATTGGATCAAGATATTGAATTAATGTGACCCATTAGATCATATGATTAATGACCTTAGTATTTGATGTGGTTAAACTTGACAGTCTCTAACCCATCACAGTTTGCAAGAGCAATTTTTGAAGTTTTATAACTTGAGCTAGATAATACTTCAAGACTCCAAATTTTCAAGGTAGCTTCTTGACACTATATAAAACATCTCCACTTAAACCTTTGATCAAAAATGACTTTATACATACCTAAAATAAATACAAAAACTTTTTGGTTCATCCATATTTGTATGACGTGTAGTGATGGTCTGGCTAGGTATAGAAGCTACTGCAATATGCCTAGAAGGCCAACTTTGAACCTTAATAAATTTTGATGCACTTAATTTCATGACCTAAAATTTAGACCATATCAACTTGGAACTAATTTTATCATATCCATATGACCAATTCCCCCTGACTCATCCATATGTGGTAATGATGACATCAACAAACTACCTACTTAAATTTTTCTATCACTAAACCAACTATGCCAAGATGAACATAATGAAGAATCAAACGAATACCTTGCACTTACACAATCTCTCCAATCATCCTTGATCTCTGATAGGACCCCTCACACATTCTTAATACTTCAAACCCATCCCTAATCATGTCAAAATTGAAGATTAACCAAGCCAACTTCAAGCATACTAGGAAAAACACATTACACACTTTGTCATTAACACTTAGACTATAAATACACTTCATCCACTCACTTGGACACCTCCATGACATCACTAAATTTTTTGAAACAATCTCCCCCTTTTTCATTGATGTCAATACCCATCGTATAGCTCACCTTCCTTTTCTCTCTTCAAGCACTCTCATAATAGGAACCTTCTCCCCCTTTGACACAATGGTAAAGTGGGAAAAAAATAATCTTGAGGACCTAAAAATACTACCAACAAGATAATAATACCTTATAATTATGATACAAACCCCCCTTACCTTGAGCCTACCTCTTCTTGCCTTCACAACTTCCTCTTGCTACATACCAACACTCTCTTCAACTAAGCATTGCAACCAAAGAAGAAAGAACACATAAAAACACTAAAATATGATGAAAATCACCAATAAACATATAATAGGGACTCCCCCTAAGATATTTTAGCCATTTCACCTCTTTATCATCTTTAGATATTCACACACTATGAAGAACGACCACACAGTTTTACTAGTCTTCTCTCTCAAGCCACCTCAAGCACCACCAATAGGACTTCATACTACTCACCAAATATAAACATGTTATAAACCAACTTGATAACTCACCTTGAAATGCTCATGTCTTTCTCTTTTGTAAAAACTAAGTAAAAACATCAAATCTTCACACTAGGCCTATCTAGATCCTTATAGCCCTACCTATAACTTTTAGAAGCAATAAATTTTAGTAGATATACTTTAAAAACTTGAAACTTTATATATAGATCACTCTCATATACCCCCTTAATCACACCAATTTTTATTACCTAGCTCCTCCCCTATAATATACTTCCTTCATAGCCTATTAGTTAATTGTGCCTTCATCTTGACAAAATCATGAATAATTTGAAAACCAAAAACCTTCAGATCTCTATGAAGCTTTATTTGACAACCCATTTGGCCCATTCAACATATTAATAATCCTTAGACCTCAACTCATAAGGTAAACCACTTTTCTAGCATAGCCCAAAACTCTAGAATCTTAATAAACATGGTCAACAAACCTCCTTTTGGTCAACACCCACCTTTGAAACTTATTTCACACCTGTAGACAACCATCACATACTTTTGGACCAAGATTTTATCCTCCACACCTTTAATAACCTTGACTTCCTATACTATGGCTTTGATCTACAAAAATAAAGATAAACCTGAGAGCACACAAAAAACCTCTAAAAGGTACAAATATGATCATCAAGACACAAAACCACCTAGAAAACATCACAAGGAAGTGCACATACCTTTTTTATAACCAAATTCTTCTTTACATTCCATCAATCTCATTATGCCACCTAAAAATACCCATCTTGATCCTATAGACACTACATACACAACAAAAACACCTTATGACATCACTCTAACCTCATCAAAGCACTTATCTTATCTTGACACACCAAATCCAATTGGAAACACTCATCTCTTGCCTTTTGGGACCTTCTAAATAACACCATATCAACACTTTCTTCTCCACTAAAAGGAGTCTCTTAAGAAGCATAGATAAAGACCTCCTCAATACCATAATGATCTTAAAATAAAGTGAAGCCATGGGTGGCCCACATCTCCTTAGTAACCATTAGAATATTTTTATAGCTATAAGAGTTCTTGCTCTTGTTCCCCTTAGTCTGAACTTTGACAACTTATTCCTTTTCTACATCACTCACTTTCTCTTATATGATAAGATATACAACATTTGGAGTAACTATGGAATCTTGATATACCTTGATTACTGAAGTAGCTTATTTGCATTGTAGAACATCACTTTTAGACCTTGTAAACACAAGAATCAAGCTTGAAACTTTCTCAAACAAAGTTGGTTACTCATTAGCATCTAAACACTCCTAAAAACTAGCCTCAATTAGAACCTTGGTCTTCTCCTTGAGCTTGGTCTCCTCATTTAAAACATGAGCAGACAATGAGAGCTCTTGGCACTTTTTAACTTCTATATCATTCTCCACCATAGAAAATAGATTACTTGGACCTGTAGAGTCATCATGACTCACACTTACCACCTTTGGTTTTCATGAGTTAACTTTCCTTCTTTCTCTCACTCTAGAAACCTGATTAAACCTATTTCATCTTGTAGGCCTTTGCTTGCAAAATCTAGCAATGTGACCTCTCTGTTGAAAATTGAAGCACACTATACCTTTTGTAAGAAGTTTATATTTCCTTCCCTAATTAGAACAAAATCTTGAAATATGTCCATTCTTTCGATAATTAAAACAAACTACTCCTTTTTAAGAAGACTCACCTTTTCACTTATGACCCCCATCATAGGTCCATGCAAACTCATTTCTAATAGGTGTCTTACATTCTCTAGCTTTATACCCAAATTGATTACATGTGTAACAATAAAGATTAAAACTTTCATACGTTATGGCATTTGGTTGTTTGATCTTATTGATCTTAACTCTACCAAAATCTTCAATCCTCGACTGATTTTTTACCTTCAAGGTTTGATTTACATTAGTCTTCATCTTGTCTTGAGTTGTATTTTTTGGTTCTTCTTTGTATCCAAGACCATTTCTATCACTTGCATGCTTTTTAAAATTCAAATAATTGTCTAGATCACTTGAGTTCTTTTCAAATCTCATAAATGACTACATCTTACTAGATGTCTTCTCTAACTCAGCTTTTAATGACTCATTTTCAATTACATACCTTGAATAGTCATCTTTTTTAGATTTCAGGCTTGTAGATAGGATTTCCAATTAACAACTAAGATGATTTACTATATCTTCATGTTCCTTTGTGTCTTCATTCATTATTGCTTCAAACACATTGAATTTTTTTTCATAGTCCTTAATTTGATATTTCATCTTCTTGTTAATCTTCTTCTCAATATTTAGTTCTTCAAGAGCATTCATCAGTTTAGTATCACAGTCCACCTCATCTTTATCATCATCTAAATATCTCCATTTTGACTCCTTTTGATATGAAAAACTACCTTCTTTATCCATAAAGAGGGATATATTTTCAACAAGACCATCTTCTTCATGATCATATTCTAAGTCACTATCTACACTCTCATTTGATGAGCTATAATATTCTTTGGTGTAGAGGCTCTTCTTGTCCTTGAAGTACTTCTTGTTTTCAAACCTTCTAAATCCTTTTTTCTTCTTATTAGACTTGTATGTCTTCTTGTCTTCATCTTGGCCATCACCATGCTCTTCATCATCAATATTCTTATGCTTATGAGGGCACTTATTAGCAAAATGTCCTACCTCTCCATTATTGAAGTATTTGAATGGTAGTTTACCCTTATACTTGCCTGACCCTATTTTTAATTTCCTTGTAAACATATAAATTAGTTCATCTTCATCAATATCAAATGTGTCATCTTCCTTGAGTTTCTTACCTTGGAAATTCTTTTTTGGATTCATTTATATCTTGAATGTTGCTTCCTTCTTTGATGGTTTATCATCAAAAACTCTCATCTCATAAGCAATAAGAATGCCATGCAATTCATCCATCATAAACTGAGTAAGATCATGACTTTCTTATACAATAGATACTTTAGAATCAAACTTGAGAGACAGATACCTTAATACCTTTTGAACTACACTAGCTTCTTGAAGATTGTCTCCAAGACCTCTGATGATTTTCATAATCTCATCAACTCTCTATAGAAAGGATTCCATAAAATCTTCTTCCTTCATCTTAAGACTCTCAAATTGTGTTTGGTGAGTCTACAACTTTGCCAACTTAATCTTTGAATCTCCTTCATAAATAGTATTAAATTTATCCCACATTTATTTGGTAGATATGAAATGGATTACCTTGGTGTATTCAGTCTCTAAAAGACCACAAGTGATAGCATTCATTGACTAAGAATTGTTCTCAAATAACTTCTTATCCATAACACTAGATGGATGAATAATGTGTGTATAATAACCATCCACAATAGATTTCTAGGTGTCAAACCCTGAGGATATGATGTAGGTCCTCATCCTTGCACACTAAATATCATAATTGGTCCATTGAACATTGGTGCTTGCTTAGTGGAAAAACCTCCTTGATTTTGATGGCTACCCATGTTATTCCTTGAATATCCTTCAAGATAGCAAGCCTTTACCAAAGGACCTACTCTGATACCAATTGTTAGAGGTACAATCACTAAGAGGAGGGGTGAATCAATGATGCAAGATATTTCAACTTTAATTCAAATCCTTCAAACACTTATTCAATTACTATAAGCATTCTTAGAATATATAAGTCATTTATAAAATTGAACAATAGATAATGCAATATCATACACACAACATAAAATCTATGTGGGAAACCCTCTTAGGGAACAAAACCCACTCTCATGCCTAAAAACACATGGACTACTTGTCCTATAATAAGTATGAAAACATGAGATGGGTCAAGTATTTTTGACCAAAATTTATTGAAACACCTATTTCACAAAGAGCACTTTCCCCTAAGATGATCAAGTTTTTTTGACCACCTTTTCGTCAAGTCCTTCTGATCGGCTTTAGTGAAACACCTGTTTCACAAGGAGCACCTACCCCTAAGATGATCAAGTATTTATGACCACCTTTGTCTTAAAACCTATGCAAGCACTTTCCTTGACATCATAAACATGACCTATAGGTCATACACATAGTAATCAACTTACTCTTCTCTTCAATCCATCCACTGGGTACACACCCTTTCCTTCATTCCACAACTCACACACACCTCTTCTCTCGAGTCTCTCACATGTATTCCATAATCCTAGAAACCATCACATTTTGTTTCACCTTTTATAGATTCTTCATGATTAATTATGATCAAAACCTTCCTTATCATCCATAACACATGCCTTCATCCTCAAGGCATCTAACACGGGTCACCTTTAAGCAAAACCCTCTTTCAAATAGGCCTAAGTCACCTTTTAGGTCCTATGAAGACCCATTCACCTTTTTGACACTTCTCTGAGCTAGCTTAAGAATAGAACCATTCCACCCAATATATAGGTCCTTCTTAAACAATAATAACCATCACAACACCTGTCTGTTAAAGCTTAATTTTCTCAATGACATTCTATGCACACAATCACCATGAATGAACACACAGTCACCTTATAAGCCTTTGATCATACTAAATATGGATTGTTCAAACCTAAAAAATTTATATAGATGGTCCTCATGGAGTATAAAACACTCTCTAATAGTTATCTTATCTCAAAACATTGAAATACTATCAAGAACAACTCAATTACCCTTCTCGAGTTACTTGCAGAGCATGAATAAACACATAGTCAACTTTGGAGCTCAATAACTTTTATTGTACAAATATTTAGACATTCAAATGAATATTTATAGATTCACCCTAAAGTCCTCTACAAATTTTCTTTTTATTTCAACATCAAATTTTTCATATATTGAATTTTATGGCTCAATAACCAGACATTGGTCTTTCCTTCATTAAATTCAAATATTTAAAATTAAATGGTCATAGTTAAACATCAAGCACTTGTCATCATCTTGCTACTTCCTAACAATTTGGAATAAATTCCCTCCATCAATCTCTTCAAGAGTAACTCAAAATTTAACTCACATTTATCCACTATCCAAACATTAAACCTTAAGCATGTTGACCTCATCTCGTGTTTTCTAGTAATCTTGACCAAATGTGCACCATCAATCTCTATAGATTAGTTAGGTTTTTATCTTACAACACTCAACATTAAATCTTACTCAGAACTCCTAAGATTATGAAACTTAGCACCCTTGCATACCTTTTAATCACTTTATTTATAGTCCATGTGTTTATGCCACATAGCAGCCCCATGTGCATTGTTGACTCTTTGACTTATCCTGCACCATTGATATTTGTCAGTATGATCCACCACTCACCATTGATCTTCTGTCAGACTAGCAAGATTGTGACACTTATCACCTACACATGCAACCTTTGACATATTTACTCTTACATGAATCATTAGATAAAGATCATGAATTAATGTGCACCATTAGATATTCTAACTAATGACCTCAGTCTTTGAGGTGGTTAAACTTGACGGTCTCCGACCCATCACAGTTTGCTAGAGCAATTTTGAAGCTTTATAACTTGAGCTAGACAACACTTCAAAACTCCAAATTTTTAAGGTAGCTTCTTGACACTATAGATAACATCTCTATGTAAACCTTTTATCAAAAATGACTTTTTATGTACCTAAAAGAAATTCACAAACTTGTTGGTTCATCTATATCTGCATGACGTGTAGTAACGGTCTGGCTAGGTATAGAAGCTACTACAATCTGCCTGAAAGTCCAACTTTGAACCTTAGTAACTTTTTATGCACTTAATTACATGACCTAAAATTTGTACCATGACAAATTAAAACTAATGTAATCACACACATATGACCAACTCCCCCTGATTTATCTATACATGGAAATGGTGATGTCAATAAATTGCCTACTCATATTTTTTATCACTAAACTAACTATGCTAAGATGAACATAATGAAGAACCAGATGAGTGTCATGCACTTCCACAAGCTCTCCAATCATCCTTGACCTCTGATAGGACCCCTCACATATTTTCAATACTTCAAACCCATCCCTAATCATGCCAAAATTGAATATCAACCAAGCCAACTTCAAGCATACTAGGACAAGCACATTACACACTTTATCATTGACACTTAGACTATCAAGACACTTCATCCACTCATCTAGACACTTCCATGAAATCACTGACAAATCTCCAACACTACAGCCCTATATGCCTAACCTTGCCAATGTCAATTGTACCATATTAGATGAGGATGAAAATGCTAGTGAGCAAGAGCCTCATGACCATCTTTAAGGCATTTTAGACCTATACTTAAATGAATGGGTAGCCGACTATCATGGATTTTATCCCTATACTAATATTGAAGAAGTAGGCTTAGGGGTGTATTGTATGCATGAGGAGAGTGTTGTTATACCTTGACTAACTAACAGCACTCAAGAGGAAGATGGTCTATGGACTTTATTCCTTGATGGCTCAAGGTCAAAGAATGGTAGTGAAGCTAGAGCCATGTTAATTTCACCCTCAAATTAGAAGTAATATTCAATTTTAAGATTTTAATTTAGTTACACTTTAAACATAGCTGAATATAAGGATCTTTTACATGGTTTGCAAGAGGCAAGAAGAAGAGGTATCAAACTTCTTCAAGTCAAGTGTGATAGTGAGATTATTGTGCAAAAAGTGAGAGGCATAAGTGTAATCAAGAACCATCATTTGAAATCCTACAAGCATCATGTATGGGATCTCATAGAGGACTTCTTGGCATTCAAAATATAGTCCATACCAAGAGAGGCAAATTAATATGTAGATAGGATTACAGCCATTAGAGCTCAGTATGAGGTTGTAAAAGGAGTCAAAGGCAACCAGAGTCAAGACAAGGTCAAGGTCATAAATAGGCCAGTTATACCTGACAATGAGGTGAATTGGTAGGTGTTTGATAATGATGACCAAATTATATGTTTTTTAATGTAGGAGGTAGAATTTTTCCATAAGAATCAAAACAAATTCCAACATTAATATGATGATCAGATATTGTAGTTGAGATCTAACAAGCTGCCTAAGTGGCTTGTGACATTAGAAAACATCTTCAATGAAGATGACCAAGTGAGAAGAGGCAAGACATATATCTCAGCCAAGGAGGAACATTATGAAGGATAGAGATCTTCAAAGATAAATTGTAGAAGTTAAGAAATATTAACATAGTAGAAGAGAGAGCTTGCATTTTTTGCTTTGTACCAAGAGTTATCAAACGTATTTTCATGGGAATACAAGTATTTGAAGGGTTTGGATCCCAAACTTACCCAACATATCATTGAACTAGAAAGCAATGCAAGACTAGTCCGGTAGAAGCAAAGGCTTGTCAACCCAAAATTGGAGGAGTTGATGAGAAGGGAGATATTTAAGTTGGTTGAATCAAAGGTAATATTCCCCACTAAATATTCCTCATGGGTGGAAAACCTTTTGCTAGTGAGGAAAAAGAATGGGGAAATACATGTTGACTTTACAGATCTTAATAAAGTATCCCTAAAAGACCATTACCCACTGCCCTCAATGGATCAGATTCTTCAAAAGGTGACAAGTTCTCAAAGATTCTCACTGCTTGATAAGTACTCTAGTTTTAGTCAGATTATGGTCAAAGAAGAAGATAGGCATAATACTACCTTCACCACAAAGTGAGGCACTTATGCATATATGAAAATGTCCTCTAGACTATCCAATGCTAGAGTAGCTTTCTAGAGGGCAATGAATGTTACCTTTGAAGGTTTGATCAATGACATGTTGATCATCTACCTAGATGACAACACTATTTTCTCAAAGGACCTAGTTGATCACATTGCTCATTTGAGGTTAGTATTTGAAAGATGTAGAGAATTTGGTGTGTCATTGAATCCTAAAAAATGTATATTTGGTGTTCATGAGGGTAGGTTATTAAGCCATGTAGTGTCCAAAGATAGTCTTTCCATAGATCCTAAAACATTTGAGTCCATCTTATCCTTACCCTTGCCCAAGCACAAGAAGGGTCTGTAGAGTTTCCTAGGAAAGATTAATTTTATAAGAAGGTTTATCCCAAGTTTTATAGAGCTGGTCAAGCCTCTTACTCACATGTTAAGAAAATGTAAGGATTTTAGATGGACTAAAGAAGGTAAGATGAGTTTTTGGGCCATCAAGGAAGCCATATCTCATGCCCTTACACTTCTTAATCTTGATTTTAACAAAGAATTTTACTTGTATGCCTTTTCTACATTGAACACAATCTCTATCATGTTGACATAGCAAAATGAGCAAGGTTTGAAATATCCTATTACTTATTTATTCAAGCCTTAGAGGGGTATAAGGAAAGTTATATCTTTGTAGAGAAACATGTGCTTGCAGTAGTGAGAGGTTTGAAGAGATTTAGGCACATGGTCTCCAATAGTAAGATCATACTCATGGTGGTACACCCAAGTATTCAAGAGTTTATACTCAATAAAGACCTCAATGAGAAAAGAGTTGGATGGGTGACAAAATCCATGGAGTATGACCTTGAAGTTAGAGTTACAAAACTTGTAAGGGGTAGAGGGTTATGTGAACACCTTAAATCAGAGATAAAACAAGATAAATATCAAGTGTTGGTAGTCCATGATAGCCAATAGGTAGCTACAGATAACACACCTTTCAATTAGACACATGATATACTCAAATTTCTTGAGTTAGGCCAATGTCCTATGGGACTAGATAGAGCCAAGATAAGAAACTTAATGTTACAAAGTATACCTTATGTCTTGATAGAAGGATTAGTTTTAAATATAGACATAGGAGTCATGTTTTTGAGGTGTGTGGAATCATGCCAACTAGACAAGGTGTTTGAGCAGTTCCATGATGGTCTAGCTGGTGGGAACTTTGTTGCCAAGAGCACAACACCTAAGATCATTAGAGCTGGGTACTTTTGGGCCATAATATTTAGAGATACACACTTTTGGGTAAGGAAATGCCTAAAATGTGCAATGTTTGTTGGCAAGTAGAAATTGGTTGCCCTTCCCTTATAACCTATACAAGTAGAACAACCTTCCATGTAATGGGGCTTAGATTTCATAAGGATGATACAACCCCCTTCAATTAAAGTACATAAATGGATCATTACAACTACAGACTACTTTGCCAGGTGGGTTGAAGCAACTACCTTCAAGGAAGGAAATGAAGATTCTATTTTGAACTTTTATGATAGCCTTATGACCAAATTCGATGTGACTTCTGAAATCACTTCTGATAATGCATTAGCCTTCATTAGTAATAAGGTATGTGAATGTGCTCTTTAACATGGAATTTATCTTAAGGCATCCTCTAACTATTACCCATAGGGTAATGGACTAGCAGAGTCTACAAATAAGAATTTGTTGAGGATTATCAAGAGAACTATGGATGATGGTCAGATGGAGTGGCCCATATGGGTAGATAGAGTGAAACCTAAGAAAGCTAATAGACACTCCCCATACCTTCTTATATATGGGAAAAAATCCAAACTTCATATATCTCTTGAACTTCCTACATTAGAACTTTCACATCAACTAGAGCTCCTAAAGGATGATGCTATGTAGATAAGATTGAATGAGCTAAGATAGTTGGAGGAGTCAAGGGACACTGTTATGCACATTATGTGGTCTAATAAACACCAAGTGAATAGGTCATTTGATAAGATAACTTCCTCGAAGTCATTCCATCAAGGTGATATAGTCCTCAAATGGGATGAGGATCGTGAAAAACTAGGAAAACACTCCAAGTTTGATAGTCTTTGGAGTGGGCCTTATGTTATAATAGGTTACAAGGAGAGCAATGCCTTTGATATTGATAGGTTTAATGGAGAAGGCCTTCCCATCCCTCTCAATGGGAGGTATCTTAAATTGTGCTACTAGTGTTATCTCATGATCTTATATATAGGTAGATAGGTTTATCTTTACCTCCAAGTGTTCTTGTACATTGCTCTATTTGTTGTTTTTTTGTTATTTTGGTAGTTTTTTTGGTGTGTTTTGTTACTTTCTTGTTGTTTGTGTGTGTCTCATTTATCCAAAGTGTTTTTAGGAGTCAATCAAAATCTTTTTATAAGTAATACTTCATTTGTCTAGTCATCATGAGCAAGCTTGATCAAATGCTATGTTCTATGACCAGTAGGTTGGTCAAGCTAGCTGAGTCACTAGAAATGTTGGCCAATTTGGCCCACATACCAAGATTTTGATTGGATAGAGAGGATGAGCAAATTTATTGATGGATTAAATGATAAAATGACTTAAAAGTAAGTCTAGAATTTCAAGAGAGTAGATCCAATAGGTTTACATGGTTTTCATGGCATTTAGGGAGCATGAAATAGGTTTTCTCAAAGCCTTAGATCCTTGAAGGGAGAAAAAATGACTCACATAATCCTAGAGACAAACAGGCTAATCCGGTTGCACATTCAATAGATTTAATTGAAAAGCCTCTCATGTTAAAATATTGCATGGACATGATTTATTTTATGGCTAGATCATCCTCTACAAATTTCATATCTTGATGTCTCTTCAAATTTAAACCAGTAGTCTAGGATGTACACGTAGACATAAAATTTAAGCCTCATAAAATAGACATTTGAATTCAAATATTCCTAAGGTTGAATGTAAAGTTGACAAGTGTCAATATCATGGGGGCTCAAGTTGAGAACTAATGGTATGAAGCAACTAATAAATCCAGTAGGTCTAAGCTGATCAATGATACATGATCCATCATACCATTCAAATCAATGGTGAGTGGCAACCTGATGATGTCAATGGGTCCCAAATATATAATGGAGTGCATTTGATCATGGATTCAAAGATCAATGGTAAGCATCAAGTCAAAAAGTTAGAGGATCTTGAGATTAAGTAAAGGGATAATAATTGGCATGACCACAGTGGCTAAGTAGATCGATGGTGTGCATTTGATCAAGTAGAGATAGATTGATGGCACATGTTCAATTAGACCAAGAAGATTGATGGTGTGTATAGGGTCAAAGGGTCAATGAACTCAGATTAAATTCAAGGTCGACACATGGTGCAAGGGTAAGAATAGATTAAATTGATAGCATATCTTGAGGATAAACATGCAATTGCCAAGTGTCTTAATCTCAAATATAGATCACAAATTGATGGCTAAATATGAAGGTCAAAGGTGTCATATCTCAAAGACCCAGATCAAGATCAATAGTTGGTATTAAAGGTAAAATATATGAAACTTTGACTCGAGGTTGAATATGATTTGAAGTTTAACCAAAGCAAATATTTCAAGGGGATGCCACAGAGGTAGACATGTTGGATAAAAGGTTTCACCACCCAAGTAGATATAAGTATGAATGCAATATCAAGACACAACCAGAAGTAAACCTTGTAGAATCATAGATCATCATTAAAGCTTAGTTTAAACCTAATGTGTGGGCTTAAAACTTGTAGACCTTGTTCGTTGAGATTTCAGTAATGTTTTACAACTATGTTCATGGTCTTTTGAAAGTGATCCATGTGTATGATGAGTTCTTCACTTCCACAAATTCTCAAGTGTAGAAGTAGGTCTTTCTCGGCCTAATATATATCCAAGATGGGCAGATAACTATTAAAATGAGATCAAGCAACTTGTGTATCTCCATTTCAATTATGGTTATATAAAAACCAATAAATTATATTGGTTTTCAATTTATAGTAAAGATCCATATCTAGGTTAGGGTAGATGCAAACATAAATGAGATATGCTGAGGTGTCTCATCATTTGATACAATTTTAGCTTCAACAAGCAGGTACTTACAGCCGCTCAAGGTAGTTATAGTCATGGCTTTATTAGTTACATGAATATGAATATTTTATCCTTATAGTGAAGGGAATTAATGCAAAGGAGCTCAATAAGGATTCAAGTTATGGGGGTGGTTACTTCTTGTAGTGGTCTTGACCTTCATGATCCATCCTTCCACGCTAGAAAAAGACAGTGGCATTAATGCATGGAAGGGATCAATGAATTTTTAAGTAGCTATTATGATTGCTTTTGGTGGTAATCTCAACCTTGATCATTATGACCACTTCTCCACTCTCCCATGCATCCTTTCCATTCTCTCTCATCGTATTCTATTATAAATTTAATATTTGAGCTCTTGATTTAGATCCCTCGACTTGATATAGCAAAGCTCTACTAAAATCACTTTATAAAACTCTTTTGAAGTAATATAAGACATCTTAGATTCTATTTGAATGTTGTGTGTGTTTTATTGAAGTTTTATTTACAGGGTGTATGCTTCCTATTCATCATTTGTATGTCCTTAATGTACCTTACTTCAAGTCTATTGGTTTCTTGTAGGTTGTGTGAAGTGTTAGTTAGTGAGGTTTCCCTTGAAGTGTCATAAGTCCAATACTGTTTTGATTAAACCTATCTCTTTTTGTCCTTTAATTTATAGGTCTATTTTCAGCCTTCATACAAAATACTCATGTTTGCAACTTTGTCATAGAATTTGATCAGTTCTTGTCCTAATTGGTATCATTAGTAGTCATAAAAGTGTCTAACCTAAGAGCCGATCATTGAACATTTGGTGCATCACCATTTAGACTCATTTTTATTCCTTCTAGATTTCTTCCTTTTCCCTTTTCCTTGGTATAAGTATAGGTTTAAAAAATGAACTATATTTTCATATCAGAGGAGCTAGCATCATTAAAAATCCTAAAGGTCTAACCTTAAATTAGGTAACCCATAACCTGGGATCATTCTTATGTTGGACTAGCTTTGAGTAGAGGACCTAAACAATCCTTTGCTTAGATAGGGTGAAACCTAAGTCTCCAATAGGTCCCATGCATATTGTGTAGAGGGATATGAGTATAAGTTGGTGAACCTTAAGCTTCCTACAAGTAGTATAGATATGTTTGTAGTCTTAACCTTTATTCATAAATTTGATCTCTTCAATCTATCTCACTCTTTCATGGATTTCAAGTGTTTAGGGGTTCCCAAATTCCCATAGGAGAATTTTCCTTAAGTCCATCTGCTATGAAATATCTGAGCATTTGAATAGGCAACTCAAGATGGCTACCTAGACTATGTAGTTTGAGCTGGACTTCAAGACCTAAATTAACCTTTTGATTGCATTGTCTACTTAAAACATCTCTCCTAGGGCATGTACAATATTCTCATACCTATTTATTATTTCAACTCTTCTCAAGAGGGTCTAAGTGTGGCTTTAAATATGATGTGGGGTTTGAGGCCTAAAGTATGTCCTTAGGCCTAATAGCCTAGACTACCTCTTTGAGCCTTGAATCCTTTGAGGGTGGTAATTGATGTTCCCATTGACACCCTATGACACCCTTTCCCACTTTTTTCCATCTTTTGTAACTTCCTTTAGATTCTCAAACATTATTCTACCCTCATTATTTCATATGTCTGCTTGTAGATGATAGTGTTAGTCTGGGTGTTTAACAGTAGTAGGGGGTTCTGAGTAGGCTTTCCTTAACTTACACCATATGATAATGGATTTTGAACTCCCATCCAACATTATTTAAAGGCCTAGAAACATATCTGGGTCATGTGTTTTCCTAATTATGTCCCTTATGTATTCTCATGTTTTGTCCTAGGGTTTATACATAGTCATGCTTATGTAACCCTTGGCCTAAGTTTAGTGCTTCAACTACTCATATAAGACTCTTAATACTTTTTAAATCATATGATAGCCCTCATAATTACACCCATGGGACTTTTAACTTCAACCAAGCACCAAAACGTGTAAGTGACCTCAATTAAGGCATAGGCTTATACATACCAGTCTTAGGCTTAATGGCCTAATAGACCATTAGGCTCTCCTTACTATTCTTAGTCTCCTATCACTTGGGAAATTTTTTAATACCATATAACCTCTATAATTAGGTGTCATCAATTATTAACCAATCCTCAAGAAAGCAACAACTCCTAGCTTAGGCACAGGCATATTTTCATCAGTTTTGGGCCTAATTAGGCCTAGTTAGGTCATCAACATCTCCCTTTTCTAAGTATAGGACTACTTCTACTTGAGGCTCTTAACATGTCTCCCTTACCCACTTTTTCAAGTATTCTCAAGATTCAAATGACCCCAATCATCATGCATTAACCCTTAACTACCATACACAAGCCTGTTTAGGCCCAATTAGGCCCAACGGGCCTGTTCAAATCATTACATTTCCAATGTCTGCTAGGGTTAATCTAGTACCATGGGAATACTAAGAATCATTTATAAAACAATTAAATATCTATGTCCAATCATCCATTTATTTTCAAGGTTGAATGTTCATTTTCCCTTCTTAAAGGACCTACTTGTAGGTGAGGATCCTAGGCTTCTTGACTACTATAAGTGAGAATGACTTCTTGTCCTTTATGTCCTGATGTCCTCATTGTCATGAGACCTTTGTTACATCTCTTTGACCTCATTTTTTTGTCATTTTAACTCCTTATGACTTGTGATGTTCCCTTGCATCTCAGACCAACCATGACCATTGTATTTATTTAACCTACCTTTAAAGCCCTATAGTGACTGTGAGAGGTTCATTTTATATAATGGTTGAATATGAAGGTTTAATCTTCATTGAACTTTGATTTTCATCTCCAAACTTATTTTACAAGATATTATGACTCTCATTGAGATTCCTCAACCCTCGACTATATTTTCTTCATCTCTTATGTATCCCACTAGGTCTCTAAAGGCATTAAAGGCTTCTTGACTGTGTTTAATGGAATTTGAGGCCCAATCATCCTCACATGGTCTTCATCATGACATTATGAAACTAATCAGGGTTACATGAATGTTTGGAGATATAGATTATGTTCTTTTCAACCTCCACATAATGGAAAATGGGCTTTTGGAGCCACTAACATCCACCTATAGGTTTGTAGACCTGTGGGTGGATAAAATAACCTCAAACCTTTTCACTAAAAAATTTCAAGTCATATTCCCCTTATACACATCCCAAATGCACTTAAAAAATTCCATGGAAGTTAGGTGAAGACCTTTATCATCTTATATAGATATGGTAACTTTCAAGATGATCACAAGATTCCTAAATAAGATCCAGACCTCTGTATTATACCTGTTTACTATGTGTTTGATCAATATTATAGGTCAATCATCATGATATGGAGGTCTTGGATCATAAGGTAGTGAGAGAACATTGCATAATATCAATAAGATGTGTGGAAGCTATGGGAGATTCACCAATATATCTTCAACCATTATGGATCCCAAGGCATTGAGAAACCATTGTTGTCACCCTAAAAACTACTTCCAATGAGGATTTATTGTCCCCTTGGGCTCACACATGTGATATGAGGTTGGATAATGGTGTGGGAAGGTGGTGCAAACTCCTGACAAGCTTTTTAACCTTTGATTTTTCTGTCACCATGCTCAAGAAAGGAGAAAACATGAAAAATTGATACCTTGCTTGAATGGAAGAGACATTGTGAGTGGCCTACATTATTGCTTATTATTCACAAAGGAGGGATAGTAAATATGAGAATAAATTCAAAAATATGTAATCTATCTATGGTCCCCTCTTTTTCCTAAAATTTTAGACCTCCATCTTCTCTCTCATGTTCATACTATCCACAAACCTGAAGGGTTATCTTGGGCTGTGAAAGAGATTTAACTATGGCATGTCCATTCATCTAATATGTCTTTTCCTAGGTCTTGATCATTTGGTATGTCCCCTCTGATGTCTGTGTAGCTATCCATTTTGTCTTTACTCCAAAGGAGACTAACAGGCCATGCCTTCAATGTTTGCAAGCTAAAAAATCTACTTTACAGACTGTTTCAGCTACTAAAATAACTACTACATATATATTTTCCTCTTTGTATCTTCTCACTATGATTTAAGCTCCCAGGCTATCTTTTCAGTCTTGCTGGCTCCTTACACTCTCCATCAGTGGTTCTTCCCTTTGGTGTTTTGGCCTTTTGCATTTGGGTCTACATTCAAGCTTTCAAAGATCAATGGCTATTTCATTTCCATGAATTTGATGTCTTCAGGCCCGTCATCATTAGGAAACCAATGGATATTTTTTGTCCTGAATTTGACAGCTGTGGGGACGTCACCAGACATCTAGATCCCAACGGCTAGTTCATGATGCTCAACTTTGACGTCTGCGAGCCCATCACTTTCCTTGACAATTCCTTCAACTTTCTTGTTTGATCCTTCCTGAAGGGGCCTACCCTTTGGGGTCTTGAGAAAGGTCTTTTTTTCTTGACGAGAGCCCCCTGCAAGGGCACATAACCTTCAAGTGGTCTTTGGATGGCCTTCGGGCTTCTTTCTCCTTGGCAGGTTTTTCCTTCATCAGTGGAATTTCACTTCGGGCTTTTCCTTCGGATAAAAGTCTGAAGGAAATGTTCCTTTCCTTAGTTGTTTTTTCCCGCTTGCTTCTACTTTCTGTCAGGATTTCTTTTGGTGGGATTTTATCTTTGCTTCAGGCTTATTTCTTCAGACAAAAATCTAAAGGAAATACCTTAATCATTTTGCCACGTTCTTTTCCTGAAAGAGAATTGTGCCCTCCACAAAGACTATTCAAGCTCGAAACTATCCTTTAAACTTTTGCAACAGTCCATCTACTCCTCACCTACCCTCCACAAGGGTTGTTTGTCCTTGGTTCACTTTTTTGAAGGAATTCTCTTTGTCTACTTTTGCTTCCTACCCTCCGCAAGGGCACTTTTTCCTTTGGATTTGGGGTAGCCCCTTGAACCTGTCAATTGAACTGACCGATTGAACCAACTGATTAAACCAACTTTGGTTCAACGGTTCAATGGTTCAATCAATTTAATCTCTTTATTTGGCTAAGTCATTTTTCCATTTGAACCAACCGCGCAGTGAACCTTTGAACCATTGAACCCGTTGAACCTTTGAACCAAAATGGTTCAATGATTCAATAGTTTAATGGTTCAAGACTTCTTCTCTTTGATAAGTGTTTTGAAGCCGTTGAACCTTGAAGCAGTTAAACTTTGAACCTTGACAGATGTGCTTAACTTTTGCTAATGATGTTGAACCTTTGAACCTATTGAACCTGTTGAACCAAAATGGTTCAAGGTTCAACGGTTCAATGGTTCAATGGTTCAATCCTTCCTTTGAAGCTTGTCAATGGACATTTTTTATTGAACCAAGTCGTTAAACCAACCTTGAAATTTCCTAAGTGTTGAGAGCTTGTTTCTTTCCTACAGAGCCCGTAGAAACTAACCTACAGAGTTCATAGACCTAGGGGAGTCCGTAGAAGTGAGAAACCATCCTGTAGAGTCTATAGTTTTGGGTCCATAGAACTGGTGGAGTTCATAGAAACTAAGTGTACCGAGTCCATAGTTTTCAAGCCTCAAAGTCTATAGAAATTGAGTCTGTAGATTTCTCTAACCCTGAAAGAGTCCGTAGTTCCACCTACAGAGTCCATAGATTTGAGTCCATAGAAACAATTTCATAGATTTAAGCCTGTGGAGTCCATAAAAATGTATCTGTAGGGTCCCTTAGCTAAAGACATTTTTGAAAATAGAGAATTTTAATGCCCAAAATAATTTTTGAGAAGGGAAGAGGGAATTTTGGTTTTCAGGACCAAAATAGTTCAAATGTTGTCCCAAAAATGAGTGACAAATTTTGGGAACAACAGCTGGCTCCAGTTGGGGAACTTCTTTCAGTTGAAAACTTGGAACAGCTAAGGGAAGTAGAAACTAGAATCTCTAGTGCCTTGAAGTGTGCCATTGGGCTATGGAGTCATGCTACCCAAAAAGAAAGGCTCCAAAAAATGAAAATGAAAAGCACAAAACAAAAATAAAGACTATACAAATATACATATGTACAGGTGAACTTATCTAATACTTCAAGAATTGAAGTGATTTAAATGCTGCCCATTATGAGACAATGAAAATGGTGTTCTATCTTGATAAACTAGTAGGAAACCATTTTATCCCCAGAGTTGGTGACGGGCAAATGGAACTCTCCACCAGGAATCACATTTCTTGTGCACTCCTTTTGGTTCTCTCTTTTTGCACCATAGCAAGACATGGTCTCTAATCTGAAAACCATAAATCTTTGCTCTCTCAGTGAAGGGTTCCTCTTTCTTACTTTGGTGTGCAATAGTATGGTCCATAACCATAGCTTGTTGTTTAGCTAGTTCAGTCCAACACATGTTTTGATTATCAGCATCAAACTATTGACAAACCATTAGCTCAGCATCTCCTTTGGTGTGAAGGAGTTTGACATCTTGGTCTTGAGCAGCCTTTAATTTGAGCAATAGAGATTTACATTCAGTTGTGTTGTTGGTGTTACTAAAATGCAACCTGCATGAAGGAAAAATATCTCCTTGAGGAGATATCAACACAGTCTTGGCTCTAGCATTGGTAGAAGAATTGTTGCCATCAGATTCTAAGATCCAAACATCATCAAAAACTGATCTTCTATCAGATTTCTTTTCATTAGAAGGGGAAGATGCTTTTTCATCTATATTGTGCCCTACCAATTCTTCTAATGTCTTATTTGAATTGATTTTTAGATTTCCACCTACAGGACTTTCATCTACAGAAACATGAACACCCTCTGTGGTCAAGAAGTAATTACCCCTGCTTGAAGACTCAAATAGAATTTGAGCTGCAGGGGCTGACATTTGGGTGACCACATATTTTGCCTCCTTTTTAGGGAGCAATCTCTTCATTACACCTTTGACAGGGATCCTTACCTCATACAAGTCCATGCTTAGTTCTCATCCCACATCCTTGCAAAAATTTCATCCAAGCAGAATGCCATAGGATGCTAGGACGTCAGCCTCCAAGACAATCATCTTGATTTTTCTGTCTGGAAAGGCTGCAAATGCAAATTGTGCATCTTTGATTTGCCCTAGCAATGGTACTTGCTTGTTCTCCATGGAGAAACATCTACCTAATGTCTTGGTCAATGTGAGACCAAGGGATTCTACCACCTTGGTGGGCATGACATTGTCTGAAGCTCCAGAATCAATGATGCAATTTCTTAGCTTGTGACCATTTATCAATAGGGAAACATAGAAAGGCTCTATTTTCTCAGGGGCAGCAAGAGGAGTAATGACAAGGTTGTTTGGGATAGACATGTTCCTTGGGGGATCACGAGTTACCTTCTTAGCTTCTTGTCTTACAGGGACGGCTATATTGTTCACACACTCTACCAACCTGTCCAACTACTTAGGGTTGGCTTGTAGGAATTCAAATTCAGTCATTTGGATTTTAGTTTTCTTGACATGGTCGACTATGTCAAATGACTGAAATGGACTAGGAAGAGAGAATGGGAGTTCATCCTTTTGGTTTTTAGGAGGCGAAGACTGGCCTACAAATTTGAAGTAGAAGTTGTAGGGATATTTGAGGCACTTACCTTTTTGGCAATCACCGGGTCCTTTGGCTAGAAAGGCAGAGTGGTTCCATGCTTACCAATTGAAATTGCTGGTTGAGGTTACTCCTTTGTCTTCTCTTTGTCAGCCTACTAGGCTGACTGGTTCTTGGACTGGGTGAACATAGCATATGATCCCTTAGCTGCATTGCCTTCACTTTTGGGTTCATCCTGGTAATTCAGGAAACTAATGTGGGAGTCACCAGTTGATTCTTCTTGATCCTCCATGAAGAGATCAACGTCATTTTCTTACTCAAACTCAGGTTGGAAAGAGAAATGTTCTATTTCTAGATATCCAACTACTGAGTTGGTTGGAGGCACTTCAAGGGCAAGGTTCCTCTGTGGGGGAGGAAGATGATTTGGTTGCCCTTGATTCTTGGCAACATTGCCTTGATATGGCTAATTTTTAAATGTCCTCCTTGGCATATCCTGATTAGGAAGAGCAGACATACCTTGAGCCATTTGCCTTTTCAAGGCTTGCAGTTCATTTGCCAACTTTTACACCATTTAATTAGTGGTGAATGTAGATGGATACTCAGAAGATGAAGAGGATTTTCCTTTATTAGGATCTCTCCTTATCTTTCCTACCAAGATAAGGTCATCTTCTACTTCAGTAGCCAAGTCTTGAGTAGCCTCAAGGTCTATGTGGCCAACACGTCTTAGTAGAAAACTCACTTTAGGCAGCTATGAGTTGATGAAAAAGCATTTGAGGTTTTTAGGTGTTGGCTGAGCAATAGCAAGAATTCAATTCCTCAGCTTATCAAACTTTGCTATGAAATCCCTCATATGTTCATGAGGTTCATTCTTCATATGTGTGAGTTGGGCCAGCAAAGCATGTGCATCTTCTGCAGGCTTGAACCTGACTTCAAATTTAGCTTTGAGTGTGTCCCAATCAGTCACTGACTAAGCTTGCAGATGGTAAAACTAGTCTATAGTAGCACCTTGTAGGGTTTCCATGAAAACCCTGACTGCCATGTCTTTAAATTCCACCCCTATCACACCACAGGATATGCTAAAGGCTGCAATGTGTTCATCAGGGTGAACTCTCCCATCCCCAAAGAATTTGGGGAAGTTATTTCTTGAGCTACGTGTAAGTTCATGTAGGGGTGGAGTCAAATTGAGTGGGCCAAATGAGTTACCCCAGGGGCCTTGAACTGCCATGACTAGATTATCAAAAAGAGGGATAACAAATATGGGTGGAGGGAGATGGTAAGGCTATAATGATAATGGGTAAGACATAGAACGGAGCCACCAGAGTCTATAATGGATAAGGGTAGGGAATAATTCAATCTGAAACTTGAGGCTTTAGATTTCATGTAAATCCCCAGTAGAGTCACCAAAAAACTATTGTGTGAAGCTGGGAGGAAAAATTAACAATGGGAAAGCACTAGAGCAGCTCATTCTTCCACAGCGGGATAAATGGATAAGGTTATAATGATAATCAGTAAGACACAAGTGATGTTTCAATATAAATCTTGAGGCTTCAAATTACACAAAATTACTATGTCCCTAGTGGAGTCACCAAAAAACTGTTGGGTGAATATTTTGTTAATCAGCTATCTGATTGAGCAAAATAGGTCTTATCATCCACATCAAAGGAGATTGGTCAGCCCAGTGTGCAGGTTTACTACATCAGAGGTGGAAAAATATATCCTCTCATCAAGGGGAGGTTCCCTATAAATATGCAAGAGCTATATACTATATAATAAGTAGAAAATAACACTCAGGGGTAGAATAATACCATCCATCTCTCTTTTTTTAGAGATGATGTTAACAAATAGAGGAGAAAATCCTAGTGAAGACACTAAAGGCACTTCTCTTCTTTCATAAGTGATCTTGCAAGGGACAGTAAGAGTTCTTTTAGGTAATGACAAGTAACTGGTAATAGGGAGCAGTAACTAGCAGAGTGAAGTGTAGCACAAAGTCTCCACTTCAACTGCCCAAAGAGTGAAATACAAAGGATAATGAGGGCACAAAGTCATCACAAGGTCCTTTACATAGGAACAAAAAACAAACACACACTGAAGACAACTATGATAGCACAAAGTCTAAAAGTAACTGGCTTCAGGACATCTTCCTTATCACTCCCACTAGCTCTGTTTGTTAATTTGAATAAACAAGAATACACTCAAGAAATAGACATAAGAATAATCTCCTAGAATGATACAAGCTATAACATCACAAAGTCTAAAAGTAACTTGCTTTTTGATTCAAATAAAGAAATATGATGAACAATCTGAGCTCAAAGTCTCAGTAATGCCTTTCAATTTAGGTAGAGTTTTGCTTATGATAATAAAGAGATCTCCTTTGCATAATGAGAGAAATTACAATGTATAGCCACCAAGCAAGGCTTGGTGCTCTTTCCCATGGGACGGCCCATGCTGCAGCCAATGCCTTCAATGCACCTTCAATTTTGTTTGGAGGGCCATGCTAGGAATAGTGTCTTGCTTTAACTATGGTGTGTCCATTCATCTAATATGTCTTTTCCTAGGTCTGGATCATCTGGTCTGTCCCCTCTGACGTCTATGTAGCTATCCATTTTGTCTTTACTCCAAAGGAGACTAACAAGTTGCACCTTTAATATTTGCAAGATAGAAAATCTACTTTGCAGACTATTCTAGCTACTAGAATAACTACTGCATTGATATTTTCCTCTTTGTCTCTTCTCACTATGATTTGAGCTCCTAGGCTATCTTTTAGGTCTTGCTAGCTCCTTACGCTCTTCCATCAATGGTTATTCCCTTTGGTATTTTGGCCTTTTACATTCAGGTCTGCATTCAAGCTTTTAAAGATCAACGATTATTTCATTTCTATGAATTTGATGTCTTCGGGCCCATCATCATTAGGAAACCAATAGCTAGTTTGTTGTCCTAAATTTGACAACTGCGAGGACATCATCGAACATCTGGATCCCAATGGCTATTTCACAATGCTCAATTTTGACGTTTGCGAGCCTGTCACTTTCCTTGACAATTCTTTCAAATTTCTTGTTTGATCCTTCTTGAAGGGGACCTGCCCTTTGAGGTCTTGAGAAAGGTCCCTTTTTCTCAACGAGAGCCCCCCATAAGGACACATACCCTTCAGGCAGTCTTCGAATGGCCTTCGAGCTTCTTTCTCCTCGACAGATTTTTCCTTCATCAGTGGACTTTCGCTTCAGGATTTTCCTTTGGACAAAAGTCTGAAGGAATTCCTTCAGACATTTTGTCTGAAGGAAAATTTCGAAGTGAAAGTCCGCTGATGAAGGAAAAATCCGTCGAGGAGAAAGAAGCCCGAAGGCCATCCAAAGACCGCCTGAAGGGTATGTGTGAATTCCTTCAGACATTTTGTCTGAAGGAAATGTTCCTTTTCTTAGTTGTTTCTTCCCACTTGCTTCTACTTTCCATCGGGCTTTCTTTCGACGGGCTTTTGTCTTTGCTTCAGGCTTATTTCTTCGAACAAAATTTCAAAATAATTCCTTCAAACTTTTTTCTAAAGGAAATGCCTTAATCATTTTGTCATGTTCTTTTCTCGAAAGAGAATTGTGCCCTCTGCAAGGATTATTCAAGCCCAAAACTATCCTTCAGACTTTTGCAACGGTCCATCTGCTCCTCACCTACCCTCCACAAGGGCTATTTGTCCTTAGTTCACTTTTTTGAAGGAATTCTCTTTGTCTACTTTTGCTCACTACCCTCTGCAAGGGCACTTGGCTTGGTTCATTACCCTCCACAAGGGCACTTTTTCCTTTGGCTTTGGGGAAGCCCCTTGAACCTGCTGATTGAACCGACCGATTAAACCAGCTGATTGAACCAACTTTGGCTCAACAGTTCAATGGTTTTTTTTGTTTAATCTCTTTATTTGGCTAAGTCCTTTGTTTACTTTAACCAACTGCACGTTGAACCTTTAAACCATTGAACCCATCGAACCTTTGAACCAAAATGGTTCAATGGTTCACGCCTTCTTCTCTTTGATAAGTGTTTTGAAGCCGTTGAACCTTGAAGTGGTTGAACTTTGAACCTTGACAGATGTGCTTAACTTTTGCTAATGACATTGAACCTTTGAACCCATTGAACCAAAATGGTTCAAGGTTCAACGGTTCAATGGTTCAATCCTTCCTTTGAAGCTTGTCGATGGACATTTTTTATTTAACCAAGTTGTTGAACCAACCTTGAAATCTCCTAAGTGTTGATAGCTTGTTTCTTTCCTTCAGAGCCTGTAGAAACTAACTTGCAGAGTTCGTAGACCTGAGGGAGTCTATAGAAGTGAGAAACCATCCTATAGAGTCTATAGTTTTGGGTCTATAGAACTGGTAGAGTCTGTACAAACTAAGTCTACTGAGTCTATAGTTTTCAAGCCTTGAAGTCCATAGAAATTGAGTCCGTAGATTTCTCTAACCTTGAAAGAGTCTGTGGTTCCACCTGTAGAGTCCATAGATTTGAGTCCGTAGAAACAAGTCCATAGATTTAAGCCTGTGAAGTCTGTAGAAATCTATCTGTAGGGTCCCTTAACTAAAAAAGTTTTGGAAAATAGAGAATTTGGATGCCCAAAACAATTTTTGAGAAGGGAAGAGGGAATTTTTGCCTCCAGGACCAAATAGTTCAAATGTTGTCCCAAAAATGAGTGACAAATTTTGGGAACAACAGAATAAAAGGGTCATTGGCCACAAAGTTCCTGTAGCTAAGATTATACATGGTCTCACTACGTATGTAATGAGACATATTCAAATCAATGATGAACATTTTATGAATAAGGCCTAGAGTTATATAAACTCTTAAAAATAAGGTCCAAAGTATAAATGGTTTGAACTTCGTCTAACTTGGTCTAACAAATGGTGATGTTTTTCCAAAATGCTCAATGATAAACTTGGTCTAAAATAATCTAACATTAAATATCTTATATAAATGGTCAAGTGGATGAATAAAAACCAAATTACAAAAATAGGTAAAAATTTTTCCAAACAAGTCTTAAACTAGGTCTAAAGAAATAAAGGTTGCTAAGTCTTCTGGAAACAAGGCATAAAAGCTAGTCTTAAAACAAGAATTGGTATGTCTTTTAGGAACTAGGCACACAAGCTAAACTTTAAACAAAACTAGGTTTAAGAGGTAATAAATTTAATCTAATAGATTTGAAACACTTTGACACAAACTACGCACTCAAATTTAAACACACACTTGATCATTTGGCAAAAGACATTTAATTTTAGGCATATGGAAGATAGACCACTTCCCCAAATGTAGGCACAAAATAGTCTATAAATCAAACATGAAACTAGTCTAAGTTTCATAACCCAAAAGTGAAGGGTGAAAACCTAGTCTACAATTATGTTTGAATATGAACTTGTGAAGATTAATTTCAAACTTGATTTAGAAGACTAGGTTCCTCAAAACAAATAACAAGCTTGACAAAAACAAACAACATGACGGTACTAGGCATAGATCCCAAAGGCACACATGTTTCTGATTTGTAATTTGGACACAAGGCAACAATTGTTTGAAATGATTTGAGTAGTGTAATGATGTTATAGTTATATAAAGGTATGATAAAAGGTTTTTTTAAGACTCAAAGGCATAAAACTTGGAATGAAATGGTAGCATAATGACACCCTTTTTCAAATAAATGACATACACACAAAGGTTTGATCAAATGGATAAGACCAAGGTGTGATGTCAAATGGATGGCATAACACCTTCTCAAATACAGGATTGATGTATAACAAGACTCACTTTTTATGTGGCATGACAAACAAATATCTTTGACATAAGACCAGGTAAGTAAAAAGGACAAAATGAGGAAAACACCTAAGTGTAACATCCTAAATCCTAAAACTGACAAGGTTACATCGTATTATCAATTTCCATATATATACTTGGTCTTGAGAGTTTTTTAATTTTTTAATCCAAAAAGTAAAAGTGAATGAAAATTAGGGTTTTTAGGCCCCCTCTTCTCTCAAGAGTTTATACCATGACATGGAATTTTGGGCTACTCACCCTGCATCAACAATATGTCTATGGCAAGTGGGGTTGTCTAAACTATCAATTTTCACTCATTTATAAATGGTACCATATGTGTGGAAAACACTAGGGCACAATCACATCATTTGGATATGCGACAACTGACTTATTATGAAAAGGTCTTGTCCTTTTCACAATCAATACATTTGTCAATTGCTCAGTAGAGTGCGATGTCTGAGTTGCCCCTATATTTTGAGGCCATATCATTAATGGAGCTTGTTTTAACCACTCAAAATAAGAATCATAGTAGGTCACTCTTAATTTATATACCCCACCATGGAGTGGGGTTGAAATGATGCCAAGAGATGAATTCTTAGGTCAACACTTCCTTAGACAACTCATGGGGAAGTTATGAACTCCTACCCACAAGCAAAAAATGCATGAAATAAAGACAAGTGGAAGGACTTTAGGGTCATTTTGGAGTCACCCAAATCATATATATTTTATGTAGGGCCTTAATTAGTTTCCTTCCATACTTTTGGACCAAAGTGATAAATTCAAAGAGTGAGCAATTTTATCACCCAAGTTCTCTAAAGGAGGTGGGGGGAGAGCATACATGCAACACTCATCTTGCTAAACAAACACTTCAACAAAAAATCATAAAAATGAAAACTCTTATGATTATTTAACTAAAGTGACAGTTCATTTTTATAACACCAAAATGAAATATGTAATGAAGTTTGAGTCCCTTGGCGTTGTGTTCAAAACATTAAACAAAATAAAAATAACTCAAGTAAAAGATTTTAAAACACCAAATTTAAATGAGTTTTGAAACTTAGAGTGTTTAAAACCATCTTTTCTTGGCCTTTGGGTCCCACAAAATATGTTAGGGGGTATTTGTGCTTAAAATCAAAACATAAGTGGGAAAATGACATTTGAGTTTTAGCTCTCAATTTCCAAAATTTTACAAAGTACAAAACCATAGAAATATAGAGTAATATTGCCACTTTTCTTACAAACTCACAACTTTTAGGACAAAACCACAAGTTTGCTACAAAATATAGGGTTAACACAAAATTGTAACTATTAATTCAATATCACAACACTTAACACAATATCGCTACTCTTAATGTAAAATCACAACTCTACCTTATAACATAAAATAGTTAGTTAGAAAACTACCATGGTTAGGTAATATCATGACAGTAAATGCAATATTGCAATATTTAAGGCAATATCATGACTGTAAAGTCACAATATTATGAAATATCACTACTTATCATGTAATATCACAACTTATCATGCAATTTCAAAATTGGAAACACAAAACCACAATCAGAAATGCAATACTACAACTGGAAAAAAAAAGTTTCAATTGGAAATACAATACCACAACTCCCTAGTTGAATTTTTATCAATAATACAATTGAATTTGGAATAATTTAAATAAAAATGCAAAATTTCAACTCCCTAGTTGCATTATTGTCAATAATGCAATTGACTTTACAATAATGTGACTGCCTAGTTGCATTATTGTCAATAATGCAACTAGGAATTGCAATATCACAACTTATCACACAAAATCACCACTTATCATGCAATATCACTACTATAAATTTGAGGTATTATTCAATATCATAATTATAGAGAGCAAAATCATGAATATATAGAACAACTTTGTAATTTTTAGAAAAATGTTTGTGAGCCTCCAATTTTCACTTTTTGATCAGCAAGTTTGAATTTTGACATGAAAATTTTTAGGAGGATGTCTTAAAAAACCTTTAGAACAACTTTGTGGGGTGCATGTCCCATCGAGCATGCCATGATGTGGACAAGGAATATGTAGATGGGATGTTAGTCTTGTGTTAGTCTAATAAAACAAATCAAATTAACACACTAAAATGTTAACACTTCTAACCTAGACACTAGGGAGAGCATAGGTAACAAACATGCATATGAAACACAACTAAAACATAAAATAAAACACTTTTTTACCTTCCTTAGAGCATCAAATGGATTGTTGAAGTGGCTTGCTTGACTTATGCATCAAAAAATCTTCATCAATAGAGCTTTATTGGCTTAACCTTTCCTTGGCACCTTGGCTTGATTGCTTGGCTTATGAATTTGAGCATTATAACAATATATTATCAGAGATTTTGAAAAAATTTATGCATAATAACTTTACATCAAAATATATTAAACATCAATGGGTATGGCCTTGTATTTATAGCCTTAAAAGTTAAATCCTACCCAAGGTGAGTTAAGGTTGAGTTTAAACATGGAATGGGTTCAAACTAACCTTAGGTGAGTTGAGACTAACTCCAGTTGAGTTAAAATTTGTCATGTAATTATTATTTTTAATTATTAATCATAGCTCTCAAATTAGATATTTTGGGATATTTTGGAAGAGCTTGACAACTCATAAAGGCAATGATGAAAGGCTTGATATTTTGATTTTTGGATTTTCCATTTTTAAATATTCATTAATTGTAAATGCATAATTAAATGAAGCATTTAATCTTGTTTAACTTGTTAATTTATTTTGATTAGAATTTAAGCTCTTTTAATATTTTAATCAAGTTCCCCACTTAATGGGTCCATAGGCTAAACTACAAGTTGTTATGTCATAAGGTGATTAGGGATGAATCTGTGAGAGGTTATTATTGTATACGAGCTAGTACCCCAAATAGGGATGCCTCAACATGATTATGAGTGTTGATGAATGATGCATGACCAAAATTTGGATGTTTAATGATTCTTAGGCATAATTTGTAATGGTTGGTATGAATCAGTTTGAAGTCTTGTCGGAAGCTAGTTGTGGCCAAAATTGGGTGTCTATAAATGGTAATGGGGTAGAGAGAGGCTCTCTAGAATCCATAACATGTCTCTAATTCATGGGTCTCTCTAATAAATGTCTATGTGAAAGAGTATGTAACCTGGTAATTCTATAGGAATATACTTTACCTACACTAACGGCTCAATTGATACCAGGGGTGTGCTAATAGAAGTTATGTGTGGAGTTGTAATTGGTGACTACTGTATAACTGGCTATGGAATAGGTAAAGGATACTCATATGAAAGGCCCTCAACTATAACTGCCTAATTAACATGTATATAATTAAGACATTTGTGTATAATGGATTAAATGGCATGAAGCTATTGTATCCAAGGCCTACCTAATAACATATCAAATCTATCAGTACTAGGTATGACTAAGAATCTGTTGGCCATATGTGCAAGCCCAACATGTAATATAAATATGATCTCCCCAATGGAGATCTGAACATGGCCACTAAATCCATGAATAGATATATCTGTCAAAGAAATATCTTACTGTGAATAACCCAAGTGTTGTATAAGTGTAATAGTACACATATTAATGCTTAACCCATTGTCAACCATAACACTCTGAATAGGATGATGATTAATGTAAGCTCGTATAAAGAATACATATAAATATGAGTCATCATCAATGATATCTTACTCTAAGAAAGTGATGAGAGGTCTAGTTGGTACTATAATATGATACATACTAATGATATTATTTAAAGGGTTTGTGTTCTATGTATGACTATGATAAGATGTCAGTGGTGAATGTGCTTGATAAGTATAATGAACACCTGAAGTGCATGTTCTCTCATTATTTATATGTTTTAGAAATAGATCTAAAAATATTTCCATTGTTTTTTCTTTAGTTAGTTGTGATTTTATTATCTCTATAGGAGTGCTCACATCAATGATATTAGCATCTATAAAATCTTGTATCTTATGTTGTAAGCTTATGCATCTATTTATATGGCCCTGTGATAATCACAAATGCATTGGAATTATAATTATTTGGAAGAGGTCTAGTAGTATCAACCTCTTTGATTGGAGGGAGAGATATAAAATTGAATTCTAAGAGTTTATGTAGAACACGTGTTGGTAATTCAGGAAGATTCATGAAAGGTCTCCTTCGAGGAGCTAATAAGACCATGTGAGGAGCTGAATCTAAGGTTGAATTAATTTTTATCTTTTGCTCATTCTTGTTTTTAGTGGGCCTCACCTTGTATGGGGTCTTGTTATAATTCTTATTAGTTGAATATGATCTAGTTGTGTACTTTAACTTTCCCAAGGAGAGAAGCTTGACTTTCCATTCTTTCATTATATGTCATAGATCTATGAATGATGGAAACTTCTTGAATAATATAACTTCATGCAATGTTGGTAATAAACTTTACTTGAATATGTCCTAGAGTTCTCTATCTACCATGGGGCTAGTCATCTTCATGCTAAAAAAGTTTTATATCATAATACATTCAACTATTGGCTCACTATATTTTTAATTTAATCGAGCTACTTAAACATAGGAAACCTTATCACTGATGTTGATCAAGAAGTGTGCCAATAACATATCTATGGGTGGATTAAATGTTGTGATGGACTGATTAAGAATATCATAAAACCATTATAATGCATAGTCTTTTAAACTACGAGGGAATAACTTAATCAGGAGCCAATAATTTGACACGTAGTCCAAAATTGTTACATGAAAAGTGTGTAGATGATGTCCTAGGTCACCCTTACCATCATACAAAGTAAGCTTGGGTACCATGAATCCAGATGGCAAAGGAGTTATCTCTATATGTTGTGTCAACGGTGTATGTAGGAGAACATGAGAGTCCAAGGCATGTGATGGTCTAGTGGCACCCTACTCAAGATGTAATACCTTGGCCTACAGAGAATAGATATCATGCATAAGAGATTGTACTTCTAGAGAGGATAAATGCATACTAGCCATAAGAGGTGTTACCATTGGTGAAGTTTATTGTAGAATCTTAGTTGCCCTAATATTAGGTGTAATAATATTAACATCTATAGGATTAGAGGATTGACTAAGTGATGTGTTATTTATTTATAATATAGTTTTCAAAATATGTGCATGATCATGGGGTTGTTCCCAGAGTCTATTGCTTAGAATATGTAATATCTCATTCTTATTTATTATAATTTTATCATCATGGAGGGGGGGAGTGTGTCTCAAGTCCCCTCTTGTATATAATCAATATCTTAGTTACATTTCTCATATTCTGATTGTTATCATTAAATTCCACATAATTTGGATGTGAATTATCAATTAGATGAGTTCTAACTGCTGTTATGTCCATGGTATAAGCTCGAATGGAAGGAATCTAGGTATGCTCAATAGGATTGTTGCTAAGACTAGCACTTCTTCTTGAAGGAAGAAATATAACTTTTTTAGATGACATATAGAGAAAAGGGATGCTAAAATAGAATATATGAAATCTAAGAAACCTAACACAACTAATGGAAATAGGAGAAAGAAAGGTACAAACCCTAGTAGAATCTAGGGCTAGGATTTTAAGCACTATTTGAAGTAAGTTAGATCATCAAATGATTTAACATTTTTAGGATTTATGGAATGTAAAACCCTAGTTTGTTAAAGTGATAAAATAATAAATCAAGGAATATATATAGCAATATCAAAAACCACTGATTTGTATAATAATTTATTTATTTGATTATTCTATAAATAACAATAAACTAAAAAAGGTATACTTAGCTACAAAACTGATTGAGATGGACAAGTGGTAGGCTAAAAATTGGTGCAAAGATAGTGCAAGATGTCACCAATAAGAAACAAGTGTCATAAACCCTCCTAGATAGTATTGTGGTCCTCTGGTCGATAATGCACTGCACTAGTGTCCTTTGTGCCACACTAATGTCCTTTTACAATAGAGATAGTGAATTTATAGGTGGACCTTCACCTTATCTTAAGAATTTTGTGCCTATATGCCTGAGTGTTGGATCATTGTTTGTTCCCTATTTTGATTTATTTTGATGTGAAACCTTATTATCAGAGGTTTATGTTCTAACAGAACATGCTAAGGATGAGGATAGCTAGGTTTTATTAGTCTACGTAGAATAGTGCAGAGAATTCATGTTAATAGGTAGCATGACAATATGAAATGCTCATGTGATAGGAAAAAAATAGGACTAACCAAGATTTCTTTGAAAGATACAGATAATTCATATTACATTATTATAGATAAAACCAAAGCATTAAACATGATAACACAAACAAGGATTAACATAAGAGATTCGACAGGTAACCATGAACCAGAAAGTCTATATTGATCTCAATAAAAGGTCATTAACTTCTTCATACAAGCATACATATTTATAGTTGCTTCAGTTCCTGAATATTCATATTCTTCTTCATATATTGGTGCCAAAATGAGGAGACTGTTCATCTTCTATCCTTTCACAAGCTGACAGGATATGATAAAATACATTAGCTGACAACTTCATATATAATGTATGAATATTTAAAGGAATATCTTGCATAGATTTCTTATCCAATTTTCTTCTCCCAACACTTTTTGGACATAAAAAGTTGTCTCATCCCAAGATAATGCCATAGTTTCATTTGTCTTTGTATTGAGGGCAGAATTTGAAAATGTGGGTAGACTAACCAGAGTCATAGTAATCGCTCAAAGTATCATTTCTAGTTTTCACCTCTTGCACACTACTTAGTCACCCTTTCAAGTTTTCAACTAAGTAACATACTAACCTACTACCCTTTCAAGTTTTTAATAGGTTGGCATAACTAGGTGGCTAGCCTTTATAGGTTTTCAACCATCTTGGCCCTACTTGTCTTCACTATTCATCCCCAATGCAAAAAGTTATTCAAAATTATATAAAAATATTCCAAACTTATGCATTTCATAGTACTCAACTAGTAGGAGGTAGTGTTTCTAATGAGGAAGGTTGTCTAGTAAGATCCTTAACTTATATTTAATCAATCATGCATTATGTAATTACTTATTGCAGTTTAGAAGGTGGTATGTACACAAGCACTTTTAGCATCAAAGTCACTTCACTACAAAATGGAGCCAAGTCAATTTTAAATGCATCCCAGTCAAGCATGACTTCCTGGACCATGTGAATCAAGATTTGCATTAGTGTGTAACTCTTGATGAGTTCTTTCAAGTCCTCATTTTGTGTAGCACTTAGGTTAGCCCTTGTATTATTGACCTTCAATTGGATCTCTATGCTCAACTAGTCTAGCCTTTTTGTATGTCTCTCTAGCTATTCCCCTATAAATGCACTACATTACAACTCCTATTGCTAGTTGAGAAGTTGATCACACACATTATCCTAATAATTAAATGATTATTGGAGGGCAAGTTTAATTTCATCGATTAATGTAGACAGGTTGTGCATGGTTGTGCGGGTGGTGGTAGATGCATTGAATTCTACACTAGAGCTGGCTAGGGAATTATCGAGTTGTTATTTCCAATCCAAAAGACTAGATGCAAGTTGATGTGCTTGAAATATTGTGATGTATATCATACCTTGATACTCCTCTAGTAAAGTAATTAAAGTTGTGATATCATTATTCACATTGTAGCCCAAGTTGTCAAGTGCACAGAGTTGCTGCATGGTGCACTAGTCTTTGGTAAGCTTTGCTACCAAGGTCATTAACCTGTAATGATCAAAAATGATTTATTCATTGATTACTCACAAATCCAAATCTAGACAAGTGTCTTTAATGGCCTTTGTTATTTCATATAATCATGCTTGTAGTTTGACATTCTTAGCCTTTGCTTCATCTTGCTCTTGCTTTAGGGAGGCTGCCTTTTATGTGATAGATTCTTGAAATGTTATGGATCCCTCCAATTGTTTCTTCAGAGGAAAGTGAGAGACATCCAAGGATTCTTCTTGCTTGACTAAAATAGTTGTCAATATGCTAGATGTTATTGTAGGATCTTGTTGTGGCATGGTGGATAGAAGAAAGGAGAAAGTGGTACACTGAGCAGTGACTGGTAGAGCATCCTAGAGCCATACACCTCCTAGTGGAGCCTATGGCAATTTAGTTTGTTCCTACATTATGGCCTTTACTATCAATTTTGCTTACTGCATAACATCCTTAGCCCTTTTCTATCTAGCCTCTTCCTCTTATTTATTATTCCTAGCTTCTTTCTCCATCTTCCTTTTCTCCTCCTCTTCTTCTTATTTCTTCTTCTTCTCTAGTTCCTGATTTCTCTAGTCCTCTTCCTCTCTCTTAGTATTCTCTTCCTCTTTATTTTTCTCTTCAATTCCTTTCTCTCTTTCTTCTTTCTCTATTCTTTTTTTTCCTTCTACTTTTTCTCTTGTTCTTGCTTATGCATGTGTTCCTCTTCTTCTTTCTTCTTCAATTCTTGTTCCTACGTAGCTTGGGCCTGCACTTGAGCTTATGTTTATGCCTGTGCTTGCTTTTGACATAGGACTTCATCATGTTGCACCTTCATCTTAGAAACTTCCTTTGCTTACTGCTATGCTTGGGTTGTTGTGTCTTATTATCATTTTTATTCTTCTCATTTTTCCTTCTCTCTCTCTTCTTAGACTTGTTATTGTATAGTAACTGCTTTCTAAGCTTATTGGGCTATCTGTTGAGCCTTTTGCAAGTCTAACTTTGTATCTTTAGCCTTTTTAGAGGCCTTTTCTTCCTCATCTTCTTGTGTTTCTCATTGTTTCCCTTCTTCCTTTTTTTTCTTCTTCTCTTCCTTTCTGCATTTGTATTTGGAAATGTGGGTGGATTTTTCTATTGCAACCTATTATTCTTTGGCTATGATCTACTCTGGTGTAATTTCTTCCTCCTCCTACACTTGTGGTGATGGTGGAGAGTCATCAATATGTACCTCTAAACTGGGCACCTACTACTTCTTTCTACTTATGGTAACCAGTCTGTGCTAAGGTGGTGGTATAGAAGTTTCTTGGGTAGGTTGCACTTCTTGCTTAGTAGTTATTTGACCAAATGTGCATTATTCAAGTGTAAGCAAGACTCTAGTCTCCAATTTCATTTATGACCTGTGCATAAGTGGTTATGGTGGACTCTCTAGTAGGGGTACGAAGATAATATCTAGTTTAAATGTTGGAGTAGTTGTTGGTGGAAAGAATTCCATTCTACATTGTAGTTGCTCCTCCTCTTCTTTAATTGTATCCACAATTATATAAGGTGGATAGGTGGGGAGTTCCACCCATAGTTCTGGTGGAACTTACTTGAAAATTTGTATGGTGTATACTAACTTCCAAAAAAAGAATTGTTTTTCTTCCTCTTTGTCATAGTAGTCTCCAGCCATGTCTGCCAACATGACTTGGTAGACCTCCTGCACATCATTTCCCATCTCCATGAGATTGCAAGAACCAGCTATCTTGGGTACCTTTGGGTCATCTTTACATGTTATCATACTACATATTGTGCACTTCGAAGGAGGTGACACTAAGTGAAGTTCTACTTTATGTTTCCCCTTCTATTGTGAACTAGATGTTGGTTCTGATGTTTGCACTGTAGGAATGTCTATGCTTGATGGTATGGATTATAGAGGAGTTACTCACCTTGTTGCATGTTCCTTTTATCTGGCCACCTTAACCTATACCATATCCATTATGATGAAAAATGGAAGTGGTTTGAAGGGTGAAAATGGCAGCTCATGGATTGTAATCAAAACTCCCTTTGACAATAGTGAGATGTTAGTATTTTATCCCAGATACTTGAGGACATCTGGTGGGAAATGGGGGTGTGTTGTGATGAGATCCAATCACTCCTCCCACATGCTTTGAACTTGACCTCATGTGTGAGGTCTCCTCCTTCTTATTTCCATATGATGTTGTGAAACTACTGTAATGGCCTGTAGTTTGTATTTAGGTGCACTTCCCCCTCAAATGATTTCTATTATGTGAAATAGAGGAGGATCAAAAACTGGTACTAGAACATCTACCTTAGAGGGGTCTGATAGTTGTTGGTGTTTGTGATCAATTCTTGTATGAAATATTTTTTTCCAATTGAATTGTTTGCCTTGGTGGATCATCTTATGTGTGATGTCCATAACTCCTTTAGGTATCTGTTTGGCAGACTTGGTCATTTTCCAATATTGCTTAGTAAAGGACTGGATAAGGATATGCATAGGTTTGTTTAGGATCTCATCCATCAATATTTCTCTATTCTATCACACATATAAGTCATGGACTTATTACAAAATTAGTGGTATCTTGGTCTTATATGACAATAGTGAATCTCTTCGTGCAGGCATGCCCAATGCTCGATCCATGGCCTATGTTTTAATGATGACCATCTCATTCGATCCTAAATAGATAGCTCCATCATTGTATCATCCAAGTAATACTTGAATGATTTTAACCATGTCACCAAAGGTTGGCATTTGGAGTAGGCTCTCAACATCTATATTATGGAATCTATGAGGAACTACAAGGGTGAGTGGTTATACAGCATCAATAGGGTCTGGTCAAAAGATATTCTACTCAACATTGTGTAGGTATTAGAATGGCTCTTGATCACTATATTTTATCTACCAAATCACCATGTCAAGACCCATGGATTCCTTTTGTGCTTATGAGAGGGGTCGAATTAGTGGTATAATGTCCATGACTGTGTGAGGAAGATTTTGAATACATTTGAGTGATTTGTGAAAAGAAAATGGTTTGGCTCTTTGATAGTTGTAGCTCTTGAAAATGTGCTAAGAATGAAATGCAGACATGGAATTCAAACTTAAATTTTCATAAATTTTGTGCCTCTTGGCTTATGTGTCAAGGTCATGCCTATCTATCCACTCATCTTGAATGTAATGGTAGATGTGGCAAATCAATTTCCTATCTGGCCATTAAAATAGTTAGTCATTAACACGTGTGGAATTACATTATTGTGCCCTTAGGTGTCCATACAAGAGGTACGAGCTACTGATGTTGACTAGCCACTGATTTGTTGAAGATCATGTTCATTGAACTTTGGCTCCTACATTTATTATTTATGGATGACCATTATCCAATGGATAACTTTCAGATGTGACATTTTAGCTACTATTCTAAACTTAATATTTTTCATTAGCTCCTCTTTGACTTTTCCATTGATACACATGGCTCTTCCTGTGCATGTATGGTGCACTCAATGCTCAGTCTATGTATTTTACCATTGTCATTATTGAGATCATCTAAAAACAAACAAAAAATACACACAAAAAAAAAACTTGCAAATCAAAAAAATCCTAATCTACATGGTGCTACTCAGCACCCACTCAACTTGTGGAATGAGATCAAATAGACTATTGGTATTAGGGCTTAAGCCTATAGCCATTTACTTGCCCTAGTAATATAGTTCCCTTTAGGTCCCTTAAAATGACCGATCCTTGTTGCGTTAAGTCATGAATAATATAAGGCCCTTTCCATCTTATTCACAATTTGCTTGGGAATGCTCTGAATTGGCTATCAATAAATAAAACTGGCTTCTCCTTGTGAAATTCCTTATGGCACAAGTTCTTATCATGTTATGTTTTGTGACTTTGCTTATGTAGTTCCTACATCCATGTTGATCTTCTTCTAAACTCATCCATTCTATTCAATTCCAAGAGTTTATTGGAAAGATATTCTCGATCTCCTAAATGCATTACCATAGTGATGCATAGGTTGGGCACTAGATACTCCATTGGCATGACTGCTTCCTAATCGTACATCAACTAAAATGGTGTAAATCATGTAGCTCTTTTATAATTTGTATGATATTCCCATAAGATCACATGAATCTGATTTTCCTAGTCATCTTACTTGACATCATAGATTTTCATGAGCATTTTCCCTAGTACCTTATTTGAAGCTTCAGCTTGGTCATTTGCCTACGAATGATAGGCAGAGCTTTTATGATGCATAATCATAAACTCTTCCATAAAGGCCTTGATGGTATTATTGAGTAAGTGTGTTCCTCTATCATTGATTAGTTTGATCGAGCATCTGAACCTAGTGATGATGTTTTCATATACTCTATTATGTCCTTCACACCGTAATTAGATGTGGCAGCAGCTTCAACCCATTTAGTGAAATAGTTTGTCATAGTAATGATATACCTAGCCTTGTTGTGCTTACTTTTAGGGTTGATTGGTCCTCAAAAGTCAATACTCCACTATTTAAATGGTTGCTTTGATAACAAGGGTTGCAATGGCATCTCTTCTTTTTGGAGTGGTTTTCCTCTACATTGGCAGACATCAAAATGTTACACAACTCTATGTGCATCCTGAAATAAATTTAGCCACTATAGTCCACTCTATAGAATCTTTTTAGAAGTAGCCTTTCTTGTAAAATGTCCTCCTAAAACTCCTTGAGAGATTCCTCTAAGATTTTAGGGCATTCATGTTCGAGGATAACCCTGCATAGGACTTCATCCTTTCCTAAGTGATATAGAAGTCCATTAATGATATTATAGGGTAGTGCTCTAGTCACAAATTGTTTTTTTATCATGTTCTTGAAAGTATGTAGGGAATATTCCTTGCTTAAAGAAATTGGCCATAGCTTCAAAGCTTATAGGAATTGTAGAGATACAAAAGTGGTGCGCATTAAGTGACTCTTCTTATTGTTCTTCTGGCTCTTCACCATTCAAAATTTGACTGAGGTGGTCAAGTCCCACATTTTATCTACCTAGTTTTACATTTATTTGGATTGAAATTCTTGAAACAACATCAACCAGTGAGATATTCATCCTCCTAGCATTGGTTTGTTAACCAAGTGGCATAAATTTTGATGGTCTGTGAAAACTTCAAATGGTATCACCAAAAGATAGTGTCAAGATTTTTATTGTGTGAACACAATAGCCATTGCTTCACATTCTCTGGTTGTATAATTTTTCTCTACATCAAACAATTTTAGGCTATCAAAGTGAATGGGATGATCAAGCATACCATCTTCAAGCTACGTAAGTACTAAACCAACTATGATGCCTGAAGCATCTACATGTACATGAAATGGCTTAGTCCAGCTTAAGAAAGCAAGTATAGACATAGTGACTAGTCATTGGTTTATCTCAATGAAAGTTACTTGGCATTTAGATGTTCATACAAGCTTGGAATTCTTATGTAGTAAGGTTTCCAATGGATATGATATCACTACATAGCCTTTGATAAATTTTTGATAGTATCATGTATGTTTGATAAATGAGCACATTTCAGTGGATCTAATAGGTGGTGGCATACTTAGGATTACTACGATTTTAGCTTGATCCACCAAAAAGCCATCACTACAAATATGTCCAAGTAAAACACCAAAAGGTGTAAATAATAAACATTTCTTTAAATTTAAAGCAATGAGCAAAGCTTAGCATCATTCTAACATCAACCACAACTTAGACAAATGTTCTTTAATTAAGGAGAAGATTTACAAATCATCTAAATAAGCTTCCAAGAAATCATGGATGAAATCTTTGAATGTTGTGACTACTACACACGAGAACACCACATGTGTATTCTTCAAGCTAAATGGCATGACTTTATATACAAAAGAACCCCTCTACTACAAAAGTCATTTTGGCTCGATCCTCTTTTGTGATTAGAATCTGATGCTATCCACTGAACCCATATGTGAAAGAGTACACTTTGTGTCCTATGATAGACCCCAAAACTTCATCTATAAATGGTATGGGGAATAGAACATTTACGCAAACATCATTTAGAATGTAGTAGTCTTCACATACCCAAATTTCCCTTGTTTTCTTAGGTTGTACTACTATTGGGCTTACCCAGTTAGCTTTTTCTACTAGAAAGATTATCCTTGCATCCTGTATTCTATCCAGTTCTACCTTTGCTTTTAGCTTCATATTGGGGTTGAGTTTGTATGGTCATTTCTTGATTGGATGTGCACACTCTTTACATTCAATGTGCATCTCACCAAGAGATGGATCAACTCCTCGAACCTCTAAGAATTTAGTGGGGAATACATCTTGGTAATCCCTCAGAAGTTATAGGGCTTATGAAATTTTAGTCTCCGTCCAATAGTCTCCTACACTTGCCAGTTTTAGAACCTCCTCTATTATGATGTTAGTGACATGTTTCTTAAGAGGCTACTAATATATATTGCATTTTTATTCATCAAATGATTCTAAGATCTTCTTTTACCCTTTCATCTTTGTTGTTTGGATGTTTCACAGCTTATCTTCTTTAGTTAGTGTTGTGCTAGTGTCCTTGAGTGGTTTTATAGGCCACTCAGGTCCAAATAAATCATTCAAATCTAAATCTACATTAAAATCAAAATCTTCATCATTGTTTGCCTCATTTTCGATTTAGTGACAAGGTTGAATCAAAGCTTGTTCTTCAATCCTAGCAGTTTTATATCTTTGAAGTGTTGAATTAAGATTGGAAGCTACATTTTTCTGCACAATTGATTATGTTGTGGTGCTCACATCTTCCACACACCCATGGCATAGAAAGTACTTGATTTTCTTAAGTGCATTATGGAATAATGGATTTTCATCTTCAAAGACAAAAGTTTGTATGAATTCACTTTTCACTTATGCCCAATGTTTGGTTTCTCTCCTCTACTCCTGGTGCATGTACCATATTGCAGGTAGTGGAGCCAGTGTAAAGTGATAAATATGAACCTGATACTTAGGTGCCACATGTTATACATTTAGATAATTTAACACATTTATGTACATGAATCTCAGAGCACTCTCCTTATTGAAATAATGGCCAATTAGTGTGATGGATTATGGGAGCTAAAATTTACTAATCATGAGTTCACATGCATCATCCCATTCTAGCTTATTAATCTGATGAGTTACCCAGCGAGTTACAACAACTCCCTTTAAAGCATAGTTTAGTGTGTTAACCTATTGATTGATAGTCATAATATAAACTTGTAGTCACAGAATAAAATCATTAATGTACCCCATTGTATAATAAATGGATAGTTGACATTCATGTGTAAAGACCATCTTCATGGGCTAAAGTTCATGGTCATTATGGGCCTAGTTAAGGAGATTCATATCTAAATCACTAATGATAGAAGAAGCTACTTCCTAAGGGATTGTGTCTTCCTTTGTTAGCTCTATGTAATCCTACATGTGATCATTGAATTGGTACAAAAAATCAACTTTTGAGTGAGTGGGCAATTTTATAGACATGGAGGCATAGTCTTCACTAATGAACTAATTTATAATCAGCTATGAAACTACTATTTTTAGTCTCCATTATTCTGATGTGTTCAATTTCTAGGTAAGCATCCATTGTATTTGAGGTTTGGCTTGTTGGTATAAGAAATTACATTGTGTTGTGCATAGAGCATTGGGATTTTCCTTCGTGTTGACCTTCATCTAGTTGGTTTCTTATAGAACATGTGGAGAGTTTGGTTAAGTAAGAATTATGTATGGTTTATGTACTCTATTGAGGGGAATGACCATAACCTTATCACCTTGATGTTCTTCAAGTTGGTTGTGTACTGTATTGATAGTCATCTGACCATCATATGCCCATTTCTTTCCTATTAGGGCAGGGTAGTGTGTTGTTACAGTCTTCATGTCTATGACCTCAAAGTATCCTTACAAAGACAAGTCTATGACTTTCATTTCAACATCCTCCAATTAGCCAATACGCTCAACTTGCCCATAGTCAGCCAAGCTCAGAGTTATTGGGCTATAGCTAAGAGTTGGTCATCTAATTACTTCCCATGTGGATTTGGGAATCATATTTACTATACGGCCAAAAATAAAGATAATATTTGGGATTTCATATCTTATAACCTCAATATCAATCCATGCATCCACATCCCATGGTTTCTTTGTCTTGATGTACCATACCAGCTTTTCTATATTTTATTAGCCACGTTGTGCACATTCTAAAATATTATGCAATAGATTCATTATGTTTTACAATATGTCTTCATTACATAGAGTACTCAAGAGTTTCAATAAATTTTTTAGTGCAATGACAACTCCATCTTGTCGTATGATGCACATAATTTGACCATACATTTGTGCATTGATGGTTGTAGCATCACCATTAGTCGTTTCCTGTTGTTAAATGTTTTTTAACAATTACACAACTTTGTTCATAAGACTCTTTTCTGTAGCTAGATCTAGGTATTTGTCTTATCTAACATTTATGATGCCCTAATCCTAAGGCATCTCAAGTGGAGGGAGTCCTTTTTCTACATGTTGTTTTTGTGTCATAACATTTATAAAGGCATTTTATTTAGGTTCTTCACTTACCATGTTTACATTTTAGATAGCTTTCTCCTTCCTCTACTCTAGAATAGGATAATCTTCGGTATCATGTTGATCAAAAACTCTATATTATGAATAATAATATTGTCTCTATGGATTCATTAGGCAATTTCTTTGGACATGATTATACTCTCCACATAGGTAGCATTGTAGAGGAGGTTACTAATAGTTGTTTCCTCTATTGCCTTGGTATCCTCCTCTATATCTACCTCAACCTCCTCCTCTATTAGATTGATATCCTCCTCAGTATCCTCTTTGTGGTTGCATAGAATTCCATTGCTAATACTACTAATTATTTTCTCCCATACTAAAATACTATTGCACAAATGGTGGAGTCTAGGTTGATTATTGTGGTTACATTATAGGTGAATTCCAAGGTGCTACATACTGGTATTAAGGGGGTAGAGGTATCCATCCTAGTGATAAAGGAATCCATCTAGGTGAAGAAGGAGTCCATCCAGATAGGTTGTGGGTTGGTACTATAGTGAACTTTGAATCCACTATGGACCCACTTAGGTCACATAATTATTATCAACCTCTGGGCTTGGGATTATTTACTTTGCATAGGAGATTCACTATGCTACAATGGTAAACACATTTTTGGAGATAACCTCTTTAAGTTTTTACAGAGCTCTACAATTATCATCATCATGATTAGTGGATTTACATAAATTAAAGTAAAAATTTAAAGGTTTTTTGACATATTTTTGTAGTAGATTACATTGTCTCATGTCATGCCCTACTACTCGGTAAAGTTCATAAAATTTTGTCTTTACTTTTGGACAATCATTTTGGTGGTCCCCCTCTTTTTCACACTCTATACACCATATGTTCAATTTAGGTTTTTTATTTCGTGATACTGCTCCATTATTTTCATGGATGAATGTAATGTGTTTTCAAATTTAGAGTTAGTAGTAGGAGTTTCTCAATAGTCCTCAATCTATTCTACTCATAATGCAGTAGCTCTAGCATCTACTTTTATCTCATATTGTGATTGTGTAATGGTAAACTGAATCCTACCTCCTAGTCCTTCAACAAACCCTGTTGCCTTATCCTTATATATCAAAGTGAATTGTACTTTTTTCATTACATCAGAAAATATGTGATCATAGTCACAGACCAACTCTCTAGACTTTTGCCTTATCTCTTTGAGGTCTTATATTATTTAGCTAGTACAATTCTTAATCTTAAACTCTATGATAAGCCAATCTTGCATGTATTTAATAATTTCCTATTGTATATCTCTTTTGTACATTAAATCTAATGCTCTCCCAACTAGAGCCCCTATCAATTTGCACTTTTGTAAGTTTTCATCGATGACACCCTTAACTTGCCATTTTATTTTACAAGTTAAAAGGTAGTGTTTAGGGACTGTGGACCCATCATAGATGGCCAAACTTAAGAATCCTCTTGATTAATTCATCATAGTAATTGGTATAGATGGAGTCTTTTGTGTAGTTGATATTGGAAGTGACTACATCCTAAGTATTCCTACATGTGTACTACTCTATGCACTAGAGGAATTTTCATGTGTACTCTACTTGTCTGTACTTGTTGTTATTGTTCAACTTCACCTAATCATATATACTTCAAAGCCTTCCTAATTAGTTTTATTTGAATATCCATGCCCTAATGGTTCACGTTCTCTAAAAATGATTTTTACCAACTCTTCTCCCCTTGCTCAATTGGTTGAAAACTTCTAATAGGATATATAAGATTGGGTTGCATGGATGCGTACACTTCTAGTGAATAATCATTTCTAATGACTTATTTCTTTGTTGTGATTGAGCCTTTAATTAACCTACAACTAAGTTCTATTTATTTTTATAATTCCTTTTCTTCTGTCAATACCCTTTTCTGTAGCTACACACTACTTCTATCTTCCATCCGTTTTACTCCTAAACTACTCTCATCTTCTTCCTCACACGTCTCTTCTTCTAATCGCTCTTCATCTTCTCACTCTTTCTACTGACATCCAAAATTGATCTCTTTTTTTGACCTTTACTCATCATCTTGCTCATTGATTTTGTGCACTTGTTCATCGTCTACTCTATTACTATTCTGACTTTTATTCATAGTTACTTGGGTATCCATCTATTTTGTCATCATAGTTACTTTTATGAATCTAGAGTTTTCTATTGAGTTTTGGAGCTAAAAGCTTCACCAATGAGCTACATAGTAACCGACATCAGTGGAATCGGTCAGAACCAACTGACATCAGTTAAGGGTCGATCAACATCGGTCAGCATCGGTCATAACCAACTGACATCGGTTAGGGGTCAGTCGGCATCGGTCATCTTCAAACCGACATCGGACTTCTGTGTGTTTCCAAAATTAGACAACATTTCTAATTTTAGGAGAACAGTTAGTTTGCATGTAAAGACTAAAATTAGTCTTGAATCTATTTTTCTAATTATTGTTTGCTTCTCAATTCTATTTAAGAGACCCATGGGGTTGTATTGTAATAGTGTGAGCAAGATCAATTAGATCTGCAAGGAGCAAGATCAAGAAGATCTGCAACACAAAAGGGGTGTGCAAGATCAAGAAGATCTGTAGGGGAGCAAGATCAATTAGATCTGCAAGGTGCAAGATCAAGAAGATCTGCAAGGACAACTCAGTTGTCGAGTTGGTTGTAATTGATTGAGAGAGAGAGAGAACTTTTGAAGGAGAATTATTGTACATCTGAGAGGTGTGAGAAGAGAGAGATTTCTTCATTGTATTTCCTTCTGGAAGATTTTAATACAAGATTGGTTGTTTCTTGTATCTCCAATTATTTGTTGTTTCTGGTTTCTAGTTACTTATTGCTTCTAGTTTAATTCCATGTTTAGTTGCTTATACAAAAGTAATCAATTGTACTCGAAGTAGATCCTAACAAGTGGTATCAGAGCTATGTGTATACACTAATAATTGGTATCAGAGCACAGGTTTCAGAACGTGTTAGTGTTTGTTGATTACAAGATTCACTCACAAGGGTTTCTGATTGAGTGGGAGGAAAGCAATGGCAGAAGAAAGTAAACTAAGAATGGAGAAATTCAATGGCAAGAATTATCAATTATGGAGGATGTAGATTGAAGATTATCTGTATCAGAAAGATCTGTACTTACCGTTGGGTGGGGTTTCAATGAAGCCCACGGATATGGAATCTTGGGGATCAACCAACAAAGTTGATTACTATATGAAAGCAACTAAATGCATAATTAAACCAGAAAGATAAGTAACTAGAATCAAAAAATAGCAAACAATAAAAGATACAAGAAACCACCCTAAAAACTTGTATTAAACTCTTTACAAAAGGAATAAAATTGAAGAAACTTCTTTTCTTCCACACCTCTCTCAGATGTACAGATCTCTTTCTAGATCTCTTTCCCTCAAGAGTTCTCTCTCTCAATTACAATCAATTCCAACAACCTGGATTGATACACATATACAATCTTTTATTGTTCTACAATAAGCTATGAAGATCTAATCCTATATATAATATTAGGAAACATGAGCATACAATTACAACCATTAGATGCACCTCCTAATCAAGGGCTCTAAATAGTCTTACTAAAGAAGAGATGCGGACTTAAGACTAACACTTAATCCTATCATGCAAACACTCTGTTCTGTCCACAGAAATAACATTCTAGATGCACAGGTGACCGACATCGATCTTTGCCTGTCTTCCTGTGATCGATGTCGGCCGAACATAACCGACACCGGCATCTCCTAGTCAACTCCTGACTGATGTCGGTCGCTCTTGACTGACGCCGGTGACTGTGTAACTCTTGCAACTTCTACACTCACTCATTTGATGAAGCTTTTAGCTCCACACCTTAACAATCTCCCACTTGGAAATAAACAGCTGCACCAGTACCTGTACATCAACATCTTCTAACTCCTCCATATTCAAACTCAATCATGAAGACCAACAAAAGTTGAATGAAGATTCAACTTCTCCTTTGTTACTGGCTTGGTTAACATATCAGCAGGGTTCTTATCTGTATGGATCTTCTCCAGCTTTAACTCACCATCCTCCAATACCTGTCTAATGAAGTGGTACCTAAGCTGTATATGCTTTGTTTTTGAATGAAAGGCCAAATTTTTAGCCAAATGAATTGCACTCTAACTATCAATGTATAGTCTACAAATCTCTTGCTCCTTTCCTAGCTCTTCCATGAACTGTGTCATCCATATCATCTCTTTGCTAGCCTCTGTGACTGCAATATACTCTATTTTTGTAGTTGACAAGGCAACAACCTTATGCAACTTTGATATCCAGCTAACTGTTGTTCCACTAACAGTGAAAACATATCTTGTGGTGCTCCTTCTGCCATCCAAATCACCTGCCATATCTGAATCTACATAACCATGTAGATAAGTATCTGAACCTCCATAGCACAAATGCCTACTGCTGGTCCCTCTCAGATATCTAAGGATCCACTGAACTTCTTTCCAGTGCTCCTTCTCTGGATTGGCCATATACTTACTAACAACTCCCACTACTTGGGCAATATCTGGTCTAGTACAAACCATTGCATACATTAAACTCCCTACTGCGGAAGCATATAGAACTCTACTCATGTACTCTACCTCATCATGTGAATTAGGACACTATTCTTTACTCAACTTGAAATGTCTAGCCATAGGTGTACTTACCGGTTTTGCATCCTGCATATTAAACCTCTCCAACACCTTGTTCACATAATCCTCTTGAGACAAAATCAACCTGTGATTTTTCTTGTCTCTCTTAATACTCATGCCAAGGATTTTCTTTGCTACTCCCAAATCCTTCATGGCAAATGTGTGAGCTAATTTCACTTTAAGCTTAGAGATATCCTGCATGTGTGATCCTGCAACCAGCATATCATCTACATACAACAGCAAAATAATATATCTACCATTATCCAATCTCTTAAAATACACACAATGGTTAGATTTACACCTACTGTAGCCATGCTCAGTCATAAACCTGTCAAATCTCAGATACCATTGTCTAGGAGCTTGTTTGAGACCATACAAGCTTTTCTTCAATCTGCACACTAACTTCTCCTTACCTTTGACCTCAAATCCTTTCGACTGATCCATATATATTTCTTCATCCAAATCTCCATGAAGAAATGTTGTCTTAACATCAAGCTGCTCAAGATGCAAATCCTCAATAGCAACTAAAGACAATACAGTCCGTATAGAAGTCATTTTAATAACAGGAGAAAAAATCTCACCAAAATCAATACCTGGTTTCTGTGCAAATCCTTTCACTACCAACCTGGCCTTATATCTCATCTGTCCATTCTCACCTTCCTTCAATCTATAGATCCATCTGTTCTTCAGTGTCTTCTTTCCTGCTGGCAACTCAACCAAATCCCATGTTTGGTTCTCCTTCAAGGAATCAATCTCCTCATTCATGCCTAGCTCCCACTGATTCTTGGATTCCACCTGTATTGCTTCATCAAAACTCTCTGGTTCTCCACCATCAATAAGCAATAAATAGAATAATGAAGGGAAATATCAAATTAGAGGTTTACTTACCCTTTCTGACCTCCTGATGGGCATTTGAGACTCATTCACAACACACTGTCCGCCCAAATTCTCTGACAGTGACCGACCTCAGTCACTTCCAGGCCTATAACTGGCTGACATCGGTTCTCCCTAATCGACGTCGATTCCTGCCTGACTGACGTCGGTCTCTATGTTTTCCTGTCTGTGATTAATTTTTCCCATGAGCTCATTTTGGACCGTCGCCTCGTCCAATTCTCCATTGCTCTGCCTAGATTGATTCAGCTTCTTGAGCTGATCACTATACATCACTTTTTCATTGAAAACAACATCACGGCTCCTAATTATTTTGTTAATTCCTAGATTCCAAAACCTGAATTCGAAATCATCAGAGCCATAGCCAATAAATGTGCATCTCATAGACTTAGCATCCAGCTTCTTTCTATTTTCCTTATCAACGTGCACAAAGGCTTCACAACCAAAAACTTTGAGAAATGAGAGATCTACCTTTTTACCTGTCCATGCCTCTTCTGGGATTCCACCATCCAGAGCTGTAGAGGGTCTTTTATTAATCAGGTAAACTACAGTATCCACAGCTTTTACCCAAAACTCTAAGGGCAAACCAGCATGCAATCTCATACACTGTGCACGCTCCATTATTATTCTGTTCATCCTTTCAGCAACTCCATTTTGTTGAGGTGTCCTTAGAACCATCCTTTGCCTGCATATTCTATTCATATAACAGTAACTTCTAAACTTATAGCTACAGTACTCACCACCATTGTCAGATCTCAGGCACTTCAATCTCCTACCTGTTTCATTCTCAACCATAGCTTTCCAAATATTAAAAGTGTCAAAAACATCAGATTTCTTCTTTATACAATAGACCCATACCTTTCTTATAGCATCAACTATGAAAAAAACATAGTACCGTGATCCTCTAATAGAAGCAACTTGAGTCGGTCCCCACACGTCTATGTGAACAAGCTCCAATTTGTGTTTCTTCTTTGTTGACCCAGTCTTGAGAAAACTCACCCTCTTCTATTTTCCAAAAATACAGTGCTCACAAAAATCTAGATCTATGCTTTTCAAATCTGAAAGCTTACCTTTTGACTTAAGAATAGACATTCCCTTCTCACTCATGTGGCCGAGCTTAGAGTGCCACAACTTTGCATCCACATCTAAAGTAGATAATATAGAAGGAGAATTATTAGTAACATAATTACATAAATAGAGAGTACCTACTCTCTTACCTCTGGCCATTACAAGTGCACCCTTGGTCACCTTCCAAGATTCAGCTGTGAGAGTTACTGTACAACCCTCATCCCCTAACTTTTCTGCAGAAATCAAATTCATCTTCAAGCTGGGAACATGCATGAATCTCTCAACACCCATGTGTTGCCATTTTGCATTTTTAGCTGCACTTTTCCTTTGCCAACAATTTTACAAGGCTCATCATCCCCTAAGTAAACTATTCTAAAATCTCCACGGACATAGTCACTAAAATATTCTCTATTAGGGGTAGCATGAAAAGAGGCACCATAATCTAAAACCCAAGATTCTATATTATTATGCAAAGAGAATATAAGAGCATCTTGTGCAATACCTGCAACTTTTGCTTCTTCCTTACCTTCATGTTGATTGTCTTCTTTAGGCTTTGACCAGTAATCTTTGCTTATGTGCCCTATCTTTCCATAATTCCAGCATTGTGGCTTCCTGCCATTTTTGGATTTTGATCTACCTCTCATCTTTGACTTAGACCTTGATCTCCCTTTCTTGCTCTTCTCTTTTTGCCTTCCCCTGCTCTCAAAACTTAAAGCGTTCCCTGATGTTTCCTCTGTGCTTTTCCTGCAAATTTTTTCATTCAAAATTACACTAACAACATCCTCTACTTTTAAAATATTTGAAGCAGATGCAGTATTACTAACTGCCATTACCAAGCTATGCCAGCTTTCTGGCAAAGAACATAATATTAAAAGAGCCTTAATTTCATCATCAAACACTATTTTGACTGAATTTAATTGATTTACAATTCCATGGAAATCATTTAGATGATTAGATACAGATCTACCTTCCTGCATTTGCAAATTAAATAACTGCTTCATAAGATATACCTTATTTGAAGCTGAGGGTTTTTCATATAAATTTGCTAAATTAGTCATTAACTCTACCGTTGACTTTGCCTATGATAAATTAGATATCACAGTAGATGCCAGACTCAATCTTATAGATCCAAGAGCCTTTCTATCAAGAAATTCCCATTCTTCATCATCCATGTCTTTGGGCTTCTTTGAAACCCCACCTAACGGTAAGTATAGATCTTTATTGATACAAATAATCTTCTATCTGCATTCTCCAATATTGATAATTCTTGCCATTAAACTTCTCCATTCTCAGTTTACTTTTTTCTGCCATTGCTTTCTCCCACTCAAACAGAAACCCCTGTGAGTGCCCTGTAATCAAAAACACTAACCAGATCTGAACCACCTGTTAGTCAACCTGAGCTCTGATACCACTTGTTGGGGATCAACCAACAAAGTTGATTACTATATGAAAGAAACTAAATGCATAATTAAACCAGAAAGATAAGTAACTAGAATCAGAAAATAGCAAATAATAAGAGATACAAGAAACCACCTTGAAAACTTGTATTAAACTCTTTACAGAAGGAATACAATTGAAGAAACTTCTTTTCTTCCACACCTCTCTCAGATGTACAGATCTCTTTCTATATCTCTTTCCCTCAAGAGTTCTCACTCTCAATTACAATCAATTCCAACAACCTGGATTGATACACATATACAATCTTTTACTGTTCTACAATAAGCTATGAAGATCTAATCCTATATATAATATTAGGAAACATGAGCATATAATTACAACCATTAGATGCACCTCCTAATCAAGGGCTCTAAACAGTCTTACTAAAGATAGAGATGTGGACTTAAGACTAACACTTAATCTTATCATGCAAACACTTTGTTCTGTCCATAGAAATAGCATTTTAGACACACAGGTGACCGACATCGGTCCTTACCTGTCTGCCTGTGACCGACGTCGATCGAACATAACCAACACTAGCATCTCCTAGTCAACTCCTGACTGATGTTGATCGCTCCTGACCGACGTCGGTGACTGTGTAACTTCTGCACTCGCTCATTTGGTGAAGCTTTTAGCTCCACACCTTAACATGGAAGATGAAGAATGGAATGTTCTTGATAGAAAGGCTCTTGGATCTATAAGGTTGAGCCTGGCATCTTCTGTGATTTCCAACTTATCATAGGTAAAGACAACAGTAGAGTTAATAGATATTTTGGAAAATTTATATGAAAAACCCTCAGCTTCGAATAAGGTATATCTTATGAAGCAATTATTTAATTTGCAAATGCAGGAAGGTGGATCTGTATCTAGTCATCTTAATGATTTCCATGCAATAGTAAATCAGTTAAATTTAGTCAAAATAGTTTTTGATGATGAAATTAAGGCTCTCTTAATCTTATGCTCTTTACCTAAAAGTTGGCATAGTTTGGTAATGGCAGTTAGTAATATTGCATCTGCTTCAAATATCTTGAAAGTTGATGATGTTGTTAGTGTAATCTTGAATGATGAAATTTGCAGGAAAAGCACAGGGGAAACATCAGGTAATGCTTTAAGTGTTGAAAGCAGGGGAAGGCAAAGAGAGAAGGGCAAGCAAGGTAAATCAAGGTCAAAGATGAAAAGTAGATCCAAATCCAAAAATGGAAGAATAACCTGCTGGAATTGTGGAAAGAAAGGGCATGCAAAGAAAGATTGTTGGTTGAAAGAAAATCAGCATGAAGGTAATAAAGAAGCAAATGATGCAGGTATTGTTGCATAGGATGCTCTTATATTTTCCTTGGATAAAGTAGAATCATGGGTTTTAGATTATAGTGCCTCTTTCCATGCAACCCCAAATAGAGAATTTTTCAATAATTATGTCCATGGAGACTTTGGAAAAGTTTATTTAGGGGATGATGAGCCTTGTCAAATTGTTGGCAAAAGAAAAGTGTAGCTGAAATTGCAGAATGGCAACACATGGGTGTTGAAGGATGTCATGCATGTACCCATCCTGAAGAAGAATCTAATTTTTGCAGGAAAGTTGGGTGATGAGGGTTGCACAGTAACTCTCACAGCTGAATCTTGGAAATTTTCCAAGGGTGCACTTGTATTAGCAAGAGGTAAGAGAGTAGGTACACTTTATCTATCTACTTGTATTACTGATTATTCTCCTTCTATTTTATCTACTTTAGATGTAGATGCAAAGTTGTGGCACTGTAGGCTTGGTCACATGAGTGCAAAGGGAATGAATGTTCTTAAGTCAAAAGGTAAGCTTTCAGATTTGAAAAGCATAAATCTAGATTTCTGTGAGCATTGTATTTTTGGGAAATAGAAGAAAGTGAGGTTTCTCAAAATTGGGTCAACAAAGAAGCACAAGTTGGATCTTGTTCACACAGATGTGTGGAGACTAGCTCAGGTAGCTTCTATTGGAGGATCACAATATTATGTTTCTTCATTGTTGATGCTACAAGAAAGGTATGGGTTTATTGCATAAAGAGGAAATCTGATGTTTTTGACACTTTTAAGAAATGGAAAGCCTTAGTTTTTAATGAGAAGGTGATGTACAGTGATCAGCTCGAGAGGCTGAATAATTTTGAGCAGGGCAATCTTGATTTGGAAAAGGTTATGATCCAAAATGAGCTCGCGGGTAAAAATCATCACTCACAAGAAAACACAGAGACCGACATCGATCAGGTGGAAATCAACGTCAATCAGGTGGAAACTGATGTTGGTCAGGTGGAAATCGATGTCGATCAGATGGAATTGACATCGGTCGGGTGCAGACTGACATCGATTAGAGATGACCGAGATCGGTCACTGTCAGAAAGAAATTTGGGCAGACAGCAAGCTGTAAATGAGTCTCAAACACCCAAAAGGAGGTCTAAAAGGGTAAGTAAGCCTCCAATTTATTATTCCCCTTCTTTATACTACTTGTTGCTCACTGATGGTGGAGAACTAGAAAGTTTTGATGAGGCAATGCAGGTAGAATCTAGGAAACAGTGGGAGCATGGCATGAATGAGGAAATTGATTCCTTGGAAGATAACCATATGTGGGATTTGGTTGAGTTGCCAGCTGAAAAGAAAGCACTAAAAAACAAATAAGTTTACAGGGTAAAGGAAGGAGAGAATGGACAAATGAGACATATGGCCAAGTTGGTGTTGGAGAGGTTCAATATGCAAGATGCAAAACCGGTAAGCACACCTATGGCTGGACACTTCAAGTTGAGCAAAGAACAGTGTCCTAAATCACATGATGAGGTTGAGTACATGAGTAGAGTTCCATATGCTTTTGTAGTTGGGAGCTTGATGTATGCAATGGTATGTACTAGACTAGATATTACCCAAGCAGTGGGAGTTGTTAGCAAGTTTATGGCCAATCCATGAAAAGAACACTGGAAAGCAGTTCAGTGGATTCTCAGATATCTGAGAGGGACCAGTAGTAGGCATTTATGTTATGGAGGGTCAAACACTTCTCTGCATGGGTATGTAGATTCGGATATGGTAGGTGACTTGGATGGCAGGAGAAGCACCACAAGATATGTGTTCATTGTTAGTGGAATGACGATTAGCTAGATTTCAAAGTTGCAGAAGGTTGTTGCCCTGTCTACTACAGAGGCAGAATATATTGCAGTCACAGAGGCTAGCAAGGAAATGATTTGGATGACTCGGTTCATGGAAGATTTGGGAAAGGAGGAAGAGAGTTATAGATTGTACAGTGATAGTCAAAGTGCAATTCATTTGGCAAAGAATTCATCCTTTCATTCAAGAACCAAACATATACAGCTTAGGTACCACTTCATTAGATAGGTATTGGAGGATGGACAGTTGAAGCTGGAAAAGATCCATATAGATGAGAACCCTACTGATATGTTAACAAAGCCAGTAACAAAGGAGAAGTTGAATCTTCATTCAACTTTTGTTGGTCTTCAAGATTGATCTTGAAGAGGGAGAAATAAGCCAGAGAAACAAGCTAGAGGATGTTGTTATACAGGTACAGGTGCAGTTGTTTATCTCCAAGTGAGAGATTATTGAGTTGTGGAGCTAAAAGCTTCACCAATGAGCTACATAGTAACTGACATCGACAGAATTGGTCAGAACCAACCGACATCAGTTAGGGGTCGATCAGCATCGGTCAGCATCGGTCAGAACCAACTGACATCGATTAGGGGTCAGTCGACATCGGTCATATTCAGACTGACATCAGACTTCTGTGCATTTCCAAAATTAGACAACATTTCTAATTTTAGGAGAATAGTTAGTTTGCATGTAAAGACTAAAATTAGTCTTGAGTCTATTTTTCTAATTATTGTTTGCTTCTCAATTCTATTTAAGAGACCCATGGGGTTGTATTGTAATAGTGTGAGCAAGATCAATTAGATCTGCAAGGATCAAGATCAAGAAGATCTGCAACACAAAAGGGGTGTGTAAGATCAAGAAGATCTACAGGGGAGCAAGATCAATTAGATCTACAAGGTGTAAGATCAAGAAGATCTGCAAGGACAACTTAGTTGTTGAGTTGGTTGTAATTGATTGAGAGAGAGAGAACTTTTGAAGGAGAATTACTGTACATCTGAGAGGTGTGAGAAGAGAGAGATTTCTTCATTGTATTTCCTTCTGGAAGAGTTTAATACAAGATTGGTTGTTTCTTGTATCTCCAATTATTTGTTGTTTCTAGTTTCTAGTTACTTATTACTTCTAGTTTAATTTTGTGTTTAGTTGCTTATACAAAAGTAATCAATTGTACTCGAAGTAGATCTTGACAAGTGGTATCAGAGCTATGTGTATACACTAACATTTTCTTCTAACAGTTCTTCCCTCGTGTCTCAAATTTGGATTCAGGATCAAGATCTATTCACTCATTTATCCATCATTCACCATCATATGCACACATACCCATATGCTTAAAGCAACTACTCCATACTAGATGGAATAGGCACCATGGCCTTTTCCATCACCAACATTTTCAATAGAAGAGATAGTCATTGTAGAAATTTCCCTCTGATTCCTTGGATGAAGCGGTCTTATGTAGTCTTGAATGCTATATAGCTTTGCACTATGAAATTAGTAGTGTATCCATCTATAGTGGTTGCAACCCAATAATCTATCGCTCTTGTCCAATCAGTTTCTAGTTTCACTCTAACTGGTCTATCTTTTCTTTAGTCTAAATAATGGTTTCTTCCACTCTGGGATGGAAGTAATAGTACTCTAGTCTTTTTAACCAGTTAGCTAGCAATTTGGGTAGTTTGAACCCAAAAAAATCATATATTTCATCATATATATGTTCTTGAAATAATTCACTCATGGTGAGACCCGTCCTTTTGGATTCTTCTTCTACTAAGTGCCATATTTTCTGGTTTAACTAGGTTTCAATGTCTCATTATCTTGATAACCATCTTAGCATAGCTTTCTCTAGAAGGAGTGTTTTCATGCTCACCATACCATTGTTATCAGAGGTTCTTATTTAAACATAACATGACAAGGATGAGGATAACTAGGTTTCATTAGTTGCACATAATAGTGTAGAGAATTCATGTTACTAGGTAACATAACAATATTAAATGGTCATGCGATAGGTAGAAACTAGGACTAACCAAGAGTTCTTTGAAAGATATAGAGCATTTAGATTACATTAATATAGATAAAACCAAAGCATTAAACATGATAACATAAACAAGGATTAACATAAGAGATTCGATAGGTAACCATGAACCAGAAAGTCTATATTGATCTCAGTAAAAGGTCATCAACTTCTTACAAACATACATATTTATAGTCACTTCAATTCCTAACTATTCATATTATTCTTCATACATTGGTGCTAAAATGAGGAGACTGTTCATATTATATCCTTTCACAAGCCAAGAAGATAGGACAAAATACATTCGCTGATAACTTCATATATAATGTATGAATATTCAAAAGAATATCCTTCATAGTTTTCTTCTCCCTATAAACCCTAAGCCTCTATGTTAGGGTATTTGAGGATCACAAGTAGAAAAGAGTGGTGTTAGTAAGGTAGGATATACATGACGTCAACACCCCATTTTCTAAGCGTTGCCTACATACCAATACCTTGAAAGGGGATTAAGCCTGATGTAATTCTCTCAATCTAAGTGTTAGTGCAGGTACAAGTGAATGCTAGTATAAGTGCCAATTTGAGTGATTTGAGACTAGAAATCTGAGTAATCTAAGCTCTGGGCTATTTTAGATAGGTGTATGTAAAATTAGGGTAGAATAAGGATCAATGACCTTGATTTGCATAACCATTTCTAAGTTTGTTTATGACTATTTGCATCTAATTTCCATCTAGGGGATAAATGACTAAATATGAAATGAGTCTAAGAAAAACCTAAGGTGATTTTAAGAATGTAAAGATATTTATTGGGGGTGAAAAAAGCTAAGGGACAATAATGCTAACCTTGGGTCAATAGTGTAATGTATTATAGTTCAAAGGGTTTCACTAATGTCTAAGTGGTAGGAACAGTTCAAAAAGGGACCTTGGTGCCTAAGTGAAGGCTCAGTGTTACTTTTGGTATATTTTGGAATGGGTTGGACTTGCATAAGAGTTGGAAAATGATAAAGAGAGGCCTTAAGCTAGGTCTAGGCTAAGCTAAGGATAAGGTGGTTTCAAGTGACACTCATTGCACTAAAATAACATTTTAGATGACTACACTTACATTCATTCATGATGGTATATATATTAAAACTTAGAGAAATTACATTAGTGTTAATAACATATAGAAACACTATAATCAAACCCATGAAATAATTACAAGAACATACAAAACATATTGGTTGTATCCTATTATCAAGGGTGGATGAGGACATTGTGAGAGTCATTTTAATTACAACAGGGATCCATATTTCATGTATAACTCCTAAGACCACAAATTTCATAGGGGAAAAAAGAGTTAAGAGGTTATCAAAACCAAGATCTTTCCATGTTACATGCCTGTAAGGGGAGCCCTGAGTAATATAATTGCATATGATCACATTCTAGGATTATTTTCCTTCAATGACATGAATAATCCATTTAACATAGAGGGCCAAATCTTGAAGAGAGACATATATCAATCCCAGATCGACTGCCTCCTAGGGAAGACAACAATATTCCCAAGCCACCTTATGGAAACTTTCGCTAGTGGTGAGGTTATCCCAAATGCAATATCTGAACAATTTTTCAAGTTTTAAACCAACTGCTTGGAAGGCACCCAACAATAATAATAATAATAATATACATGGGTGGTCACAAACACTTTAGATCAAATTTGGAATTTAACATCCAATAATAAGGGTTTGGTGATCCAATACAACAACTTATTTTCCACCATGTGCACCACATATTACCAAAGTCTAAACCTTCAGCAATAAGAGCAGAAAGAGCTGGAGCCAATGAGTAACTCTGCCTAATGTATCTAAAAAGACCAAATTGCTCTGAGCTAGTTCCATTAATGGAAAGAAAGGCAAAGGCATAAACAAAACATATAAACCGATTGTAATAAGGTTGGGCCAAATCCTAGAGCTTAAAACATAGCCAAAATTAATGGCCACTCTACACGGCCATATGTTTTGTTTAAGTTGATTTTGATAAACATGGCCTTCTGATTGGAACAGAGAGCCCATTCCATGCCTTCCCACACATCAATAACATTATCCATGATATATTGGATGAACCATGTTTACTTGAGTTGAATAATCGAAGGAAAAACATGGTGAACCCAAAGAAAATTTGGTGATAATATTGTAGGAGACATTAAACAAAGTGATAGGCCTCCAATTGCATATTAATTCAGGGTCACTATCTTACAGGATGAATTTGATCTACCTTTTGTTAAAACTCAATTACAAGGACTATTTATGGAAGAATTCAAGCTAGATTTGATAAAGATTAGGCCCAATAATATCCCACATTTTAATGTAAAATTCACAAGGAAAACCATCACAATTACGATCTTGTCATTGGTCATTTGCATAACTATCTCATATAAATCCTCAACAAAGAGTTTTCTATCATAGAAAACCCTTTGAGTAGGAGTGACTTTGCTCAAAACAACTGAAAGGCATTGGTCAAGAGATTGTTATCACTCTAGGGAAGGTCCCTAAGCTATAAAAACTTGTTGGTAATGTTTAGTAAAGGCTCTAACCATACAAACATTTTAGAGAGGCAATGACCATCCTCCTAGATGGATTTGATCTACTGGGAGGGAGTTTTGGCTTTGAGCATTTAAAAAAAACTTTGGAAACTCTATCCCCCACTTTAAGCTAGTGTAGACATTATCAAATTTGAGCTCCTTGAACATTGTACATATATGTAATTTGGATATTTTACCTCAATTTAACCACTTGTAATTGTAGAATTTTGCTAAAAGGGGTTTTGTTTGAGCACCACCACTACACAACTAAGCTTGAAGGAGGTGTTAGAGTAGGAGTGCTATCATATCTTGGCCAACTAGTAGCCATAGATATGGAGAAATCTAGTTGTCTAATTAAGCGCATCATCCCACCATTAAATCCAACCTAGCTACTGATTAGGCTAGGCAATGAGGTTCTAAACCTGCCTAATTTGGGCAAAGGTGGGACCATGGTCCATTAGGGTCATTTAGAAAAAACCAAGTATTTTGTATTTTGGGAATTTTGAACTACTAAAGAACGCAAAATTGGTTAGGTGAATGTTTAGAAAGGATAAAATTTGGCAAGGTTTCTACTAGAAAGGAAAAGCTATTGTCGAAGGAGAAGTACAACTCAATGGAAAGCATAGATGATCAAGTTGTTTTAGTACATGATCAAATCCACTTTGGGGCATCTAGATTGTCCATCTATAAACCTCTACCTTTATATTAGATTAAGATTGGGATGGGGGTGAAATCTATATTGAGGTTGGGGGAATCAACAAATATAATAAATGGGGGCCATATTATCTGTAGGGGATTGGGTGATGAGTATCTATCTTAAGGGGCCATAAATAGATTATCTTGGGTGATTGAGCCATCTTATCTATAGGGGATTGGAAGATAGAAGGTTGGTCCAAGTGTACCAAAATTTAGATGTGAGATAATGACTGGTTTTGGGGTCATAAAACCCAATTTTATTTCACATGAAAATCCATGCTTCTCTTTCACCAATGGCCCATATCATTGGTAGAATGTTAATCTTGTCAGCAGGTTGTTCCACCATAGTGAAGTGATTACATATTACCCAGTGGGCATCAAGTAATGGATTGGCAATCCATTACCATATAATTGTCCTTTTATAATCACCTAAAAGTGGTATTTGAGTGCTAAGAGTGGTATTTGAGATAACCTATTCCTAGCTTAGCCTTAGACCTGTCCTAGAGTCTATTATCACACTTTTCTAGCCTTTGTGCAAACCACAAGCATCCCTAGTTAGCTTAAACATAGTATCAAACCCTCATTTCCCAATCCTTACCAGTTGGAAATTAGTTGCACATTAAGGACATTACATCCACGTGATGCTAGTGTCTCCAAAATGGCAGTAATATCTTTTACCCTATATTTATTGAATGGATATATTTTAAAAATTAAAACCCTCTTACGGTTGGCCTAAACATCTTTTATTATTCGCACAAGTTACATAACACTATAAATACATGAATTTTAGACCTTTATCCACTAGATGTAAATTAGATGCAAAATACCTATCCAAACATGAAACAAATTGAGCAAAATCAAGGTTATTAATCCCTATTCTTCCCTAATGCATATTACCATCTATAACTACCCTAAACTTAGATTTTTTAGATTTCCAATCTCAAGCACACTCAAGGAATTCAAGGCCACTATCATTCTATCATCACTTGCACTTATACCACCACTTAGGTGGGGAGAACTACATCAGACTTGATCCCTCCTTAGAGTATTGGTATGTATCCAACTCTCTTCACATCGGGGTGTTGAGGATGTCTAGCCTATCCTACTAATGAACACACTTTTAAGATCATGCCTTACTTTCAATGAAGATTAGGGTTTACATCATAAATCAACTATTACAAGCACAATATAGAGTTTTAGACTTCATGCACTCAAGAACAGAACTAAGAAACATAGGCACAAGTGCACCCAAATTTTTATAGCAGTCCTACACAAAGGACACTATTGCCATTTTTAAGACACTAGAGCCACATGGTTCTACTATCCAAATTTGGCACTATTATATAGGAGGGGTTATAATATAGAGAACTAGTTTATGACATTTAGGCCTATTCATATCTTAGTTTCCAACACTCAAATATCTGTAACAGGGGTTTTCCAAACACGTATTTCTTTACACATATTTATTACTATTTTTAGAAAGTCAAATCTTTTCAAAATTTGTAGCAAATCAATGGTTATTTTATGCATATTATTTCATTGATTTAGACTCCTAAGCCCTTTAATCAAACCTAGGATTTACATTAGCTAAACCCTAAAAGGTTAAAACATTTGGTGAACCCAACTTACTTTGAACATTGCTTAAAATCCTAGTTTTACATAGGGTTTACCTTCTCCCAAATTTTGTGTATAAAATTAGGGTCACAAACTTTTATTTTTCTAAATTTTTAGCATGACCTAACTCATTTAGTCAATTCCACATTAGGGTGTCATTTATTTAATGTGATTTAAATTTTTACAAAGCAACCCTAATTTAAAACCCTAACCCTAGATAACCCTAGGTTTACATTTCTAGAACTTAGATTTTAGATCCATATATATTTTGATTTGTATTTCATATAATCATGATCATAATGATAGAATAAATTAATCACTTTTTGTGGTAAATTTTAATACTTTAATTTGCATGCTTGTTTCTTTTAATTCATAATGAACTCAAAAAAGAAATACACGCATGTATAGATGATGATTTACATCAATTGAAATATACATCATATCTCATAGCATGTTATCTTTCTCCTATGTGGAAGTCAATTAAAAAGCAAACCCATACATACATAGAGGATTTAACACATAATACAACAACTATGTTTCAAGTTTAAATGTCATATCTTATGCACAAGAAATAATCTCCTTCTCCTCATTTCCATGAGGGTGATAGCTACTTTCCCTTTAACTAGGTCCATGATATCACTCCTGTATGAGATGAAACTGCCTACACCAATTTTGCTAATTTCCATACTCAGCCTATTCACACCTCTTCCCTACAGTGTGTGTGCCTACATGTTCAATCAAAAACATCTAGGGTTTCACTTGTGAGACCCTATGTGATCAAACTATCAACATGAGAAAGATAATTGTAGGACTATAAAATCACAATTAATATTCCAAAGCACAATTCAGAAAGGTCAACTCCATAGTATGAGGTGATTCCATCTAGCATTCCAAGTTATTATGATTATGATGATGATGAAGAAAAATAATTAGATTCCTATTACAACAACATTCAACTACAACATAACATTCACACTGTATGAGAGATTATCATTCCTATTTTTGACATAGGCCATAGTGATCGTGAGTCTCCCATGAGACTCATCGGTTATTATGGTTTCTCTATTCTTGTACATATTTTCCTTCTCATTTGCTTCTTGTACATAGCTTATTTATAGAAAACACAAAAATAATATAACATGTCAAAAACACAAAAACATTCAAATATTACTCAGAAAACACAAAATTTATTGATTGTATGCATTGTTATGTTTACACTTCCTTTTTTTTCCAAACACTACATATGTTAATTATCTTAGTATAATCAATTTTATCATACTACATGCTTCACTTGTTCTTATTGAGTGCTTGTAGATTGCATACAAGACTCGAGTCCACTACACTAATCCAAACTTGTTATTATCTACCCATTGGGGGCATTTACATTGATCCATGGTTATTCATTTGACACATTCACTCACTTGGGGGCATCTTATACATAGTTTCTATTACCAGGTTCTATCCTTACATTCTATACATTCCAATTTTAACATTGTTATATCTTGATATTGATCATTATTACTCATACTCAAATTTTTTGCCAACTATTACTACTTTATACTCAACATATGTTTATCCTAGCTCTTACACTTTGTACTACATTCATGCATGCTTTCATTTCTAGCTTTCATACTTTATATTTGATTGTATTTGTATGTTTCTTCTATTTTAGGGCATTTGAATCTGTCATTGTTCTTTGGCTCTAAGCCACTTATATTCACAATATGTATGCCTTAGACATGTGCCCATCTCCCTTGTGTGTCCTATCCTGATTATGTATACAGACATTTGAACATGTACTTCTATGTGGCTCTAAGCCATCCTACTTTTTGCTTGGGTATGTGGATATATGAACATGTACTTGTATGTCTTTTCTCAGATTTAGTGACATGTGCCCATGTCCCTTGTACTATGGCCCCTTGACCTACTTTACGTGCCTCATGTATTTTGTATGTATGCTTTCTTATATGCGTCATAGCCATAATACTTGTCTTCGCTTGTTACACACACTAGTTCTCAATGCCATGAGGAACCTCATGCATATATCCTTCCTACTTGGGTGTCGTGATGGACATCAAGCCCCATCCCCTTAGGTAGTTACTCAGTTATACTCATATTTATTGTTATATACATTGATTACATCTATCTTGACACCCTTGTGCAATGCTAGACATAACATACATCTCACATTACATACTTATGCTTAGATTCTCTTACATTCTGATGTTATGTTTACACATTATATGGGATTATCACTTAGTTATAATATATGCTCTAGCTAACACACATTTTGCAAAGCTATTTCTTTTGAAGATAGTTTTTGCATGGGCTCAATAACTTCCCTCAAAAGAGGGGGCATTCACAAGGGTTTGTCACAAAGATTAGGCTCCTATATTGCATTCATAAAACATTTTTTAGCACATAAGCTCAGTTTCAAAAAATTAGACATAGGTAAACATAGGAAAATACAGTGACTCATATGGTAGTACAACATAAAATTTAGACCAAATAGACATTAGTGTCCAAATAGGAACACTAGCACCACATGGAACTACTGCCCAATATGTGGAACTATTGTCAAGTAGCCCCAGTTTCAAAATAGTTTAGATTGGTCATAACAATGCACCAGGTACAATACATGTTTGTACAATTTTAGGTACAGGTTTGACAATTATGCTCAAATTTTACTCAGATTCATACTAGTTTAGCTCAGATTCATATCAGTTGCTCAAATTGGAGGCATCATACATAACATGATCATCCCCATATTCAATTTAGATATTCAGATACAATTATTACATACTCAATCTAGAATCAATATACTTAGATATTAGGTTAGGGGCATATGTGTGGCACATTATTTCCATATGCTTAGTTACACATAGGTTGATCAGATGTGATGATAAATTCCATGTCATTCTCCATGTTGTATACACTTGACATCATATTTCAGGTTATCGCTAGTTTCATGCCTTACTCCATCTACAATGGTTGGCATTCTTGAGTGGCCTAGAGCTGCCTAATGTACCCGAGTGGCTGCAAAGTTGACATATAAGTTAGATATACTTAGTTAGATATTCATAGTACTTTACACAATTTAGTTTAAGATGCATCTACTATATATGGGTGGGCAATGATGGAGTCATAGCCTACTTGAGTTCTTAAGCCACCCAAATGAGAGGGTTGGACACACTTTCAGTCCAATCTAAGTTATTCACAGGTCATGATACACCAAGCAGGGGTGGGAAATGATGGAGTTAAAATCGGATTGAGTTCTTGAGCCACCCACACAAGAGGATTGAGCAAGCTATCAACCCAGTCCAAACTATTCAATGATTTAATCACTTTATAAATGCACACACAAGTTATCACTAGGTTCATGTATTGGTTCACATACCCAATGAGGTGTATTCATTATTTTTCTTTTTCCCATCTCTTTACTCAAGTTTACTCAGTTACTTATTTATTCAGCATAGTCTTTTGCTTTTTGATAACTCTTAAGTAAGGACTGAATTATGCATGTTTCATTTGTAGGTCATGCTTTAGATCATGCTTCACATATGCAGACCCAACTTCACATACTTAAACTCAGCTTCATGGGCTTCACTTCCTAGGTAAGTCTAGGTATGCTTCTTTTCCTTTATACTAGTCATTTTACTTTGTTGCATTTCTAGCATAAAGGGGGGGGATAAATGTAATCACCTAAAAGTGGTATTTGAGTGCTAAGAGTGATACTTGAGACAACATATTCTTAGCTTATCCCTAAACCTATCCTAGAGCTTATTATCACACTTTTCCAGCCTTTGTGCAGACCACAAGCATCCCTAGTTAGCTTAAATGCAATCTTAGACCCTCATTTCCTAACCCTAGTCCTTTGTGCCCAACAATCTGCCAGCTAGACATTAGCACCACATTAAGGACATTAGAAGCACGTGGCACTAGTGTCCCCAAAATGGCATTAATGTCTTTTACCCTATCTTTCTTGAACAAATATACTTTCAAAATTAATACCCTTCTAAGGTCGGCCTAAGCATCTTTTATTATCTGCACAAGCTAAATAACACTATAAATACATGACTTTTAGACCTCTATCCACTAGATGGAAATTAGATGCAAAATACCTATTCAAACATGAAAAAAGTTGAGAAAAATCAAGGTTATTAATCCATATTCTACCTTACTTCTGCATATTACCATCTACAGTTGCCCTAAGCTCATATTTTCTAGATTTTTAATCTCAAGCACACTCAAGACATTCAAGACCACTATCATTCTAGCATCATTTGCACTTGTACTAACACTTAGATAGCAATAACTACATTGGGCTTGATCCCTCCTTAGAGTATTGGTATGTAGACAACTCTCTTCACAGTAGGGTGTTGAGGATGTCCAACTTATCCTATTAACGAACACACTTTTTAGCTCATACCTTACTTTTAAGGAGGATTAGGGTTTGCATCATAAATCAACTATTACAGACACAACACAAAGTTTTAGACTTCATGCACATAGGAACAAAACTAAGAAACATAAGCGCAAGTGCACCAAGAAGTTTAGAACAATCCTACACAAAGGACATTAGCACCATTTTCAAGACTTTAGAGCCACATGGCACTACTGTCCAAATGTGGAACTATTGTCTAGGAGGGGTTATGATATATGGATCCAGTTGATGACACTCAAACATGTTCATATCTCAATTTTTGGCACTCAGATCATCCATATCAAGTGTTTCCCAAATAAGTCTTTATTTACACATATTTATTACTTATTTTAGAAAGTTAAAGCTAGTCAAAATCTATAATAAATCAGTGGTTATTTTATGTACATCATTTCATTGATTTAGACTACTCGACCCTTTAATCAAACATAATATTTACATTAGCTAAACCCTAAAAGGTTAAAACACTTTCCATGCACATCATCTGAAGTATAAACTTTAATGATAAAAAAAGAGTGGTTCTCAATATTGAAAAGGGCCCAAATGACACCATGTGAAAGATCACATCTAGTTCAAGAATTAAATTTCATAAAGCCACCATGTCCCATGTCATCATCGCTTGTTAGTACTAAACTATCAAGCCATATTACTTTGTTGACAACACAAAAAAGGAAACTCGCCACTTTAATTTCTTGTAGGTAGAGAATGTCCATATTTGCAAAAATTTTCTTAAAATTTCTCACCACATAATTATGAACTTATTTTGTAAGACCTCAAACATTCTATGAGTAACAATTCATAGATTACAAGTATCAAGAGACGTATCCTAAGAATCAAGCCCTTCATATTTGTTCTTCAGGAATTGCTCATTATTGGAAAACAAATTTTTTTGATGCTGAGCAACCCATTTGGCTGCCAACTTGACCACATATTTCATAGCCTCCATATATTCCAAAAGAGTGGAACTATGAGAGCGAGATGGATATTTTTAGGAGGGACGACACAAGCACTTGCTTGCACCTGAACGAGAGAAAATATGTGGTGGGAGAGCAAAACTATTAGGAGAAAATTTTGAAGAAATTTGAGAATTGGATAGAACATTTGTGGCCATGGGAGTACTATAAAAACAGGGTTTTGTCATTTCCACCTCAGAATGGGCATGCTCCTTAGTAGGCTAAGTGCTAGTTGGCAACTGTCTAGTAGGTTGAGTCGTATGCATAGGCACTTGTGGCACAAAACTGGAAGACAACTTATTACTACTCACATGAGTCTGATGAACAACCCCCTTATTACAGTTATTTTTTCATTCCCCAACAATTTGCCATCCATCCTCTTGAGTACTCTTGGAGTTATCCTAAGTGGTATTGGGAGTTAGCCTGTTGTGAGGTAAATACAACGATTAGTCCTTGATCTTGTGATTTGTGGCTTGACAAAATAAACAAGTGTTGGACAAGTTGATATAGAGGACCCACTATGAGTGTTGAGACTCAAAAACTTGAATCTAAATAAACTCTTTGAGATCTTTTGATAAAACTACTTCGATGTAGACGTATTTTTGGGGGCGGGCAAAATAGAATCTTGCAAGCTCATGGCAGACAACATGGCCAATGGAAGCCACAATTTGGTTGATGAAATGCCAACAAAGAAGAGGCAACCCAAGGAACTCCACCCAGACATGACTTTCAGAGCAACATGCTCTAGGACAACAAAATCCTGGGTCTAAGAGGAGAGCACCAACAAGGAGTTATAGATGTACTAGGTGGTGAACTTGTTCAATATCACACTCGCATGAGTAGGGTATGTGAAATACAACAAAAAAAATCCCTTCATCATATTTTGGATGCTTTATAGCTTAATGCTATTACGACCCACAAGTCTTAAGCATGCTTTTAGAAGGATATGACCCACATAATACCCTATTAATTATAATTGCTCCAACCATTGATAGACATAATTAAAATTAGTTATAGGAAAAACAACATGAGGTTGAGAGTCATTACCTTGTGGAAAAATTTAAGGATAAATTTTTTCGGTCGTTTCAGGAAGTGGTGTCATGACTCAAAGCTCCTCTTTCATCTATCATAACTTTAACAATTAAACGAGAAGATAAAAAAGTCATTAAATAACCTTTACTTACCCTAAAACGAAACTAAGAAATATCAATAAATACTATTATCCCATAGGTACCAACAAAAACTATTATATAAATATACATTAATAATAAATGACAACAATGACACATAAAATATTAATAAACAAATAAAAAATAAATATTAATATATTTTTAAATGAAAATTTTATAAAATGAAAATTGTATTCATATATTAAATTCGAAAAAAAAATTAAAAAGAGAAAGTATAAATATCTTTTTTTTTTCCCTTGAGTGATAGGATAGGATAGAATAGAATAGAGAGGGAAGAAATGATCCTTTCAAAACCATCATATGAAGGTCATTTGGACCATCTTGCTTGCCCAAAACGGCAAACAATCCACAATAAAGACAAAAGGCTGAAGATGGGAATCGGAACCCCACCCCACCTGCAGTTGTATATATACATAAAGTATAGGCCCATCCCATCCCATCCCATCCCATCCCATTGATTTTCAACTATTCGATCGATATACTTTCCTTTACACCTCAATTGCATCACTTTGTGTATCGATGTATGGATATGGCTCGTTTCCTCCCATTAAAAATTAAAAATAAAAAATAAAAAATAAAGAATAAAGTTGAACAACAGTTGAAGGGAAGGAAAGGGTAATGTAAGTTAACGGCGCCGTTAAAAGGCATTTGACGGCAAATGGAACCGCGGTCGACGTGCAGGTGATTATTTATAATAAGCAGCAAAGGGTTGACAGTCCTGGCAGATGGCTTCCGTCATCGAAGACCTTTAAATCCATTCTTTTCACTATTCATGATCGAATCTCTTTGCTACTTGTTTGTTATCTTTGCCCTTTCCGTTTCTGTTTCCGTTCTCGCTCGGCTTCCAGAAAACCACCATAGCCTCCTCCTACCTTTATACTTTGCTTCTGCTTCTCCTTCTCCAATCCAATCCAGCTCACACGAGAATACTTTGCTTCATCTTTCATATCTTGTGAGTATATAGCGAGAGCGAGAACTTGAGTTCCAGCCATCGTGGTATGTTTGAGATCGCAGGGAGTGAACGATGAAGGGGTGTGTGTGGGTGTGCGTGCGTGTGTGCGTTGTTATATGGTGGAGTTTGAGGCCTGCAGAGGGAGTGGGAGTGAACTGGGGCACAAGGGCGACACACCCACTACCGCCAGATATCGTGGTGAACCTGCTCAAGGACAATGAGATAAGCAAGGTGAAGCTTTTCGATGCAGAGAAGCACGCTCTCAAGGCCTTGGCCAATACAGATATTGAGGTCATGGTGGGCATTCCTAACGACCAGCTTCAGGTAATGGCCACCAGTAATAAAGCTGCTGCTAACTGGGTCGAAGCAAATGTCACCGAATTCAAATTGGACGGCGGCGTCAATATCAGGCAAGTACTCCCTTCCTTAATGCATTGCTATTTGTCATTGTCACTGCAATAAATGATAAAAAAAATGTCTATTACAGAGTTCCAAGGGTGCCACATAAATTGTCCCAAGTTACATAACCTCATACTACTTATGCAAACAGTTTGATTTTAACTTTTCGGTTCTCTTAATCAACTTTCTGCTAGTCATATTCGTGTTACAGAGGACGGTTCTCTTTTTTTGATCGATGGTGGTTAATCTTTAAAGTTTGGCTTTTGGGTTTTATGAGCCCTTGTGTTTGAACAGCCTTTTAGTTTGACAGCCACTCTTGCCTCTCCTCCAACCCCAAGCTTTCCATGTTTGAGAACTTCGGAAAACTTTGGGTTCATCACTTCAACCCTACCTAGCCTCGGGGACAAAAAGTTACCTCATTAGTGTACATCCAACTGTTTTTGTGTTGTACTCAAAGAGGGAAGCCACAGAAGCGTAATGATTCATACATCCATGGTGAGATTTCATTACCTCTTACATTATTTGTATTCTCACATTTCACAACACCATCCAATTGAAATGAGTCCTCATGAACTATAGGTTTTTAACTAACCAAATGACAGCCAACTGGATAGTTGGTAACTAAATTCGTTTGTTTTGTCAATGAGTGTTAGAGCATACTGTCTAAAAATGTCATCAAACCCCTTCTGCCTCCACATAAACATAGCAGATTACAATATTTGGCATGCAAACTACACAGCATCAATGTTGCAAATCCATTCCTACAAACACAGAGCAAAGCTTTACTGATGATATGGTGTGATTTGCATGCCAAATATGTTACCCCTAAATATAGCCTGGCAACACCGGGAAAAGTTTTCCTTCTGGCTATCTGGAAAGAAATCTGAGTTGTTTGATCATTTTCTCCACAACCTGGTTTTGGACAAACTTCAGATTTTTGTTAATTTCCAGTTGTTTCTTTTCTGAAATAATGTGCGGTATCTGCTACGCATAGTGGTATCATTAGATTGAAAGTGTCAGCTTATAAGTCTGCCATCACTAAGATCCATTCCAAAGCTTTAACGTTCTTTCAGTTTCTTCTTTACGGTCCTCTGTTGTGCTCTACAGTGACACCATGGCTTGTGTTTGCTTTATTGTTCTTTGCATTTTATCTCTGCCAAGAGTAAGGGCTGCTTTGCATCTGTTGATTGATAATGGTAAACTATAGTTATTACAGATGATTGTTTTATATATAATTCTGTTAAGCTGATCTGTTTGTCTAATTTATTTTGAAACTGCATTGGCTTTTGTAGACAAGCCACAAATATGTCTATGAGCTACGTTAGGCATTTTAGCCAAAAGAGTAGCCACTTGATGGAAAACCTTAGAAACATCTACACATAACGATGGGTGCGTGAAATGGTCGTGATATGATAATTAACTTTGAAGAGAATTGAAGTGCAATATTTCTAGCTCAAATATAATTTTTGTTAATTGCATTTCATTTTATTACACTATTCTCTTTGTCAGCCTCTACCATAATTTCGACCATCAGTGGAAACCAAAGCTTCTTTGCTACTTTTTGATGGCAATGCAAGCCTTTTCAAAAAAGGACCCTAGGAACTTGATTGTTCCTAGCAACCTAGCACTTTCTTCTATGTAATTTTGGTAGCAACTGGCAACTTGCAATACTGCTTTCAACCATTGAGGTTTTATTTATCTTAAAACAACAATGCGAGTTCACTTTGGATTTGGTTTCCCTGAAAAATATTCATTGGTAGCCAATGTTGTGCTAGATGAATGAATGCCATGAAGACCAGTTTGAGTACAAAAGTATTTCACTTAAGAAAACCTACAAGTTTATGTCTAGAATCTGAAGCCTTAAATGGGTCAAAAATATTATTGTTCTTAACAATAACTGGATGAGATACTCTTAGTTAGCTTCAAAATGTTGCGGGAAATATCTTAAAGGGCTTGTTGGGTGGAGAAGACACACAATTTTAACCAATAAGCATGGTTTGAGTAACAAAAGAGACACCTGATGCTAAACACAAAATAAATCCTTCTGTCGCAACATGTTACATTGGGACCTGGGGGCTTTTCAAACATTATGCTTTCACACAGGCTTATATCTGTATGCAAATACATATGTGCGAGTATTTTATAAATACTACATTGCCGATACGGATAGAGGTACAAGAATCGGATATGTGGATATGGGGATTTTTTCAGGGTTTGGATACGGCTGTACAAAAATATATATAAAAAATTAAATATATAAAAATAAGCCATATAAGCAAAATTAACCACTTAATATGCATAGAGGAAACAAAATAAGTTAAATAACCACAAAACATACTCAGACATAATTCAATGCCAAATATCATAATATTCAATGGTCAAACTTAGATTAGATTTATAACAGGTACATATTGCAAATGTTACAATGTATGGACAAAAACAAAGACAAATCAGCATATTCATGATTCACTATATTCATTTTCATCTTCGGTTGCGATGTCTTCATCATCACGTGGTTCATTAGAAGCACAAGCAGCAGCAGTGCCACTCCCATTTTCATCTTTGGCTGCGATGTCTTCATGTTCAAAATGAGAGTGGAATTTGCTTTTAGGGTTGAGAATCCACTTTAGTTTGTTTTTTATTGTATTTTGAACTCCATGTTTGACTTTTCGTTGGGTGAAATTGAAAAAAACAAAGAAAAAAAACTTTTTTGCTGGGATACGTTGCGGAGATGGTTAGGGTACGTCCTTGGGCCTGTGGATACCCCTGGATATGTCCCAAGACGTATCTGGATGTATCCACAGGCCCATGGACAAACCCTGGCCGTATCCCTGCCATATCCCCCTGTATCCATATCCACTGCTATATCATACCATACCCACGGGTCTGTAGGGGCATATCCAATAAGACGTATCTGGGTGCCAAGATGTATCCAGACATATCCACAGGCCCAGGGACATACCCTGGCTGTATCCCCACCATATCCCCTCTGTATCCATATCCACTGTTGTATCGTACCGTACCTAGGGGTCTACAGGTGTGTATCCGGTAAGATGTATATGGGCGTATCCATAGGCCTAGGGACGTACCCCGGCTGTATCCCCTCTATATCCATATCCATTGCAGTATCGTACTGTACCTAGGGGTCTGCAGGGGCGTATTTGGTAACGTAATACACACACACACACACACATTGCAGTATTGTACTGTACCTAGGTGTCTGCAAGGGCGTATTTGGAAATGTAATATAAATACATAAATATATCAAGTGTGTGTGCGTGTGCGTGTGTGTGATAAGTATTATGAAAATCATTTAACTCGGGCTTGTGAATGACTTGGAAAGCGAATGAGTAAGACTCAATTCACCGCTTGGAAAAGACAGCCTAAAACTCAACAAACAAAGAATAAATATTCAAAATTTAACTAGATAGACATCATCAAATACGTTTGACATAAAAGCTTGTGAATGACTTGGCAAGCTAAAGGGTAAGAGTTAACTCACCCTTTGGAAAAGACAAAGCGTATTACTCAATAAACAAAGAAGCACATAAATATTTAAAGTCGCATGAAGATATATTTTTCACTCCATAATAGATCCACTTCATGGACATCGAAGTAGACATAAAGGCATGTAGGACTAAACTCTAAAGAGTCAAAATATAAATCAAATATTAAGGTACATATAAACTTCATATTGAGTATAGTACAAAAACTCCAAAGCTTGTATGTACAAGGTCTAAACTCCATAGATGAACCATGGTACCAGACACAGTTAAACAAAAGAAGTTTGGTTGCTGCATTGCCATTCATAATCCCAAACTTTAAACTCTATGCATGTGAAGGGAAACACCCTGCCTCTGTATTTGAAGGTGCCATTGGACTCATTTTCCATGTTTTTGTCAGTGTCTAGCCAGTCAAGTTCTTTAAGTGTTGGTTCCTTTGTATGAGAGCTGCAATCTATTGTTGGACTGACCCTGTCCAACTTGATAACATCAACACTCCTTTCTTCTTCTGATTATTTGTTGTGGAGTTGAAGATTCTAGTGCATGAACAGTAAACCATTTGTCCACTTTTGTGTCAATCAGTTGCATTTATTGGAGTGCATGCGCTCAAACATATACCAACTATGCTTGCAAGTAAAAGCACTCTATCAACATGTCTGTCCGAACACCTGGGCACTACTGGATTACAAAACTTTAATGTGATCTTTGCTTAGTTGTGATGCAAAGAAAGCTTAAAAAACTATTCGATAAGACCTTTGTTCCTGGATTGCCATATCATAGCCACACAAGAAATTAACATACTTGCAATTTCAGAAAAGATGATGGATTAAATCTGGATCATTTTATTAGCGCAACATGCTCTAGATGCTTGAGAGTGGGCCGTACATGATATTTGAACGAGGAATGAATGAATTATCATAGGAGAAAGTTGGGTTATGACAGAACTGAGCTGCATGAAAAGGAACACGGAGCTGATGCTGCTACTAGGGTCAATGACTTCCTGCAAAGGCGTGTATTTATCCTCCGTATCTCTTAAATGTAAGTTTGATGGCCTTCTTTGCTCTATCCATGTCCTCATGTATAGAACCGACTGGGGTTTTTAAACCATTCATCATTGCGAGGATTACTTCAACAAAAACTCTTTAAGACTCCATTCACCTCATGTGCATGCCTCTAAGATGTATTATTGAAGGTTAGTGCTGTACCATAAATGCCTTTTGTAGTGCTGGTAATTTTTAAAACTGCACCCATTCCAATTTTCCTGAAAGCTTGTGCTTTATGCATGAAAGATTGATAGAAAACCATTGGGAAAGCGAGTGATGGAAGACATGGAAGTTTGTTGATCTCTCTGTGTTTCCTCATTAAGTTGGGGACTGGTTCACAAATGTAGATGTATTTTTCCTTGTACACTACAAATTTGACTCATATAAGCTTTCTTGATTTCTCAGAACGAGGTTTTACTATCTAGATAATGAGTTGCATGAGGGGTCAAGTCCACAAGATAGTGAGGCATAGGGACCTAGGCTGTTGCATAAGGGGTCAAGTATCTGCAAAGTAGTGAGGCATAGGGCCCTAGGGTGTTGCATAAGGGGTTAATTCTTCACAAAATAGCAAGGCATAGGGCCCTAGGGAGTTTGTCCATGAAAAGTCTGCCAGTGGCCACATAGTTGAAGAATTACTAGTTACAATTTGAACATGCTCTATCCTCACCTCCACCATAACCAAAGTTAGTAGGTCAAAAATAATTTGCATTCCTTACATGGTAGGATGTATCACCAAATTTAATAAACATGATGCCCTTGGGACAAAACACAAGGAAATGCAATATTGTTTTGTTTTTGCACCCACTGGGCATAATGGTGTAACCTGTCTTTGGCCAAGAAACAGAGTCTCGAACAAGGTTATTCTTCACATCCTTTGTACCCTTAGTGAAATTTTCTCTCTCAGAAGTAAGAGCATGAAATTGGGGGCCACAAATGGCAGTAACTTAAACTTTGGCTTTCCAATATGTGGATCCAGTAATGTTGAAACACAAGTCTGATTAGAACAAGAAGTACCCTATACCTTTCTCCACTTGATTATGAACAGATTTTACCTGTTTCTGTAATCTGTAGGATAGGATGTTTTGTTTTAGTATGAGGAGCAAAATTTTTGTTTATAATTTATACTGTCTGCAGTGTAGGAGATTCTTTAGAGGAAATTAGAGGGCAAATGAGTACAGACCATCTGAAGGACTATCAGAAGTAGAGTTAATGATTTTTTTAATTGCAGAACCAGTCGTAGAAGAGAAACCTTACTCTATTTCAGTGTTTGGCCTCAGTGTCTCGTTTTCTTGTTGCTAATGGACTCCAAATTTTTTATTAACATGATGAAACACATTACGTGTACGTTAACACATGGGAGCACATAATGGCCGGTGACTATTGCAAGCAGTATTATAAACAGTTAGCCCACTTATGCACTAGCTTGTTGTGTGTACCTTCTCCTTGTCAATTTATTTGCAAAATGATCTCTCTCTCTCTCCCTTCCCGCCCCCCCCCTTCCTCTTTCTCTCTCCCTCTCCCTCTCTCTCTCACGCGTGCGGAGCCCCCACATCCCCATTATAATGACCTTGGGTCTTAGGCACTTAGAGTTCTATGGTAGAAAGCACCCTTTGAAAACCAAAATAGGTGTGTTTTTGGGAAAGTTGTATTCAAACTGTTTAATGGTTGAATCCCCACCTCAAGGTGCCCTCAAATGCAAATCTTACAAAACACTGCTTGCCAATTTATTTCCAAGTCAGAAGAATTGCTGCCTATGTTTTCGCCTTTCACAAACTTTCAAATATCTGAAAATCGTTGAAATTGCCTTGGAATTTGTCCTATCCTATTTACCTGTAGAAAATGACTTCCCTTAATATAGACAAACGAAAAGAAGAAGAATGATGGTTATTTTCTTGTTTTAGGTTTATATCTATGCCCAAGAAGTCTTCCCCATGAACACGCCAAGTTTTTGAGAACTCTCGGAGTACTTGTCAGATGTGCAGAGTCTTCAAGGCTCACCAGATCTTGATTTTGAATGGAAAGACTCACCCAGTCTTCATTTTGTGTTCTCCTGTTCGACTAATTCTTTGGAAGGGGGTCAAGTTGACTTGCCGCCTTTATGATTGGGCCCATATGGTAAGAAAGATCTATAGGGCTTAAAGGGATTGAATATTAACTTGAAGATTACAAGAGCTTGAGATGATTGTCTGATCATGACAGCTTCACAAAAGCACATTGAAGTATTTCTTGTCTGGTATGATGAACGTCTAAGCTTAAAATTAAGGTTATCAACAACGTTGAGCTCTTCTACAGATTTTTAGTTGTGTGGTGTATTTAGAATCTCCGATTTAATATTCAATTTTGGAAGCTTTCATTACCTAAAAAAGTATTAACAAAAAAATTTCTGGAAAGGGTCTGTGTCAACAAGAAACTAAGAAACTTGATGTGTTGGGTCTAGAAATCCGACTCATCTTGAGGAGAAAACAGCGAAGTGTGAAATTAAGGTCTGGCAATACATGCTGAAAATAATGCTCACAGGTTTGCAAACACATGTTAGAACCATATCAGTTAACTTGGAACAATAAATTATCTGACCCGTCTTCAGTTGTAAATATCTCTGATGGTTTGCACCTAGCAAAAGCTTCAACACTTTGTAGAAATCTTATAATGGAATTCATATCAGTAAAAGTACAAACACGCAGCAGATTTAACCCTGCCTTATTTCTGATAATTTTGTTTTTAGGAACGGTCCCACAGAAACATTGCATCATGTTGCAACCTTGTCTTTGTGAGTGACTTGTAAGTTGTCATTTGCATTTTTTTAGTTTATTTTCTAATTTGTGTATGCTGTTCTATTGAAATGTTTATGAGGGCTTGCCTTACGCAAAAAGTTCCACCGATTGTTTCTAGCAATTTTTTTGAAGTGAGACTTCTGTGATACTTCGTTGAACCTGGATGACTCTGGTTTCTGTTTAAACGGCTTGCATTTTAATACCGATCTTCGACCTGTATGCTTGTCTAGCCAAAATGACTCCTCGCTTTGTGTACGATGAGATTTTAATCTGAAATTAATGTCTGAAATAATTCCTGTTCCCCATATTTGATGGTGCCTAGTAGTGTCTGATCAAGAACTATGGCAGAATAGTATCTGATAATTTGTTTGCGGTATGTTAAAATACTGAGTTGCCTTCCAATAAGAAGTTGGGACATATCTCTAGAAGCCATAGAAAAGTGCATTTGACACCTAAATATGACAAACGACAATGATTGAACAGTAACTATGAATTTTACCAATCATACAGTCAAGGTTCTGATATCACCTCAAATGGTGATTAATTTGAAATTATCAACAATTATAGAATATTAAAAGTATGACTATTACAAAACTTTAGTTAATTTCACTATGTTGGAAACTCCGTAACTGGTACTTGGATTGTAGATAGAGTAATGGCTGTCACAGTGCATCTGCTATCAATTTCTCAAAGAATGTTCATTAAAGGATACTGGAATTTATTAGGTGCAGAAACAAATTGCTTTATTAAACTGCAAGAAATGAACCAGTTTTCCGTGGAGTTAAACATAGCTCCAACCTTCCAAATGTGAAATTAAGGTGTTACTTTCTCTTAGAAAAAGTTCCAACTTTTTACTATTACATATGCCATCCTACCCTGCCTGCAAATGCTGTTATATGGTCATTATCTTGCTGTTGTATCAATCCATGTTTTTCAGTAAGAAGATTTTAAATACATGGCATCAGACGGCATTTGTATTTATCTAATTTTCTCTTCAAAATTTCATTTAGAGAAATATAGACCATCTATTCATTGTAAAGAAACACAGCAAGCTGTGGCATGCAAAACGTTTGGAAGCAACAAAGAACTGTTGTTTCCTATTTGAGACAAAGTAATCCTTTGGTGCAAGAACTTTTCTTCACCTTTTTATTTTTCTATATGGGTTGTTTGGACCTACAGGTGGTGGGAATGTGATTATGGTATTGTTGATGATCGAGTTATATGTTCTTTGACAGTGGTGAGCAATTTGCAGGTATGTTGCAGTTGGCAATGAGCCATTCTTGAAGGCGTACAATGGTACCTTTATAAATTATACATTTCCAGCGCTGCAAAATATTCAGAATGCACTTAACAAGGCAGGACTAGGGAAAGATGTCAAGGCAACGGTGCCTCTTAATGCAGATGTGTATGCTGGAGATGTTCCATCAGATGGAGCATTCAGGCCTGATGTTCGTGATTTAATGATAAAGATGTGTCAGCTTCTGTCTGATAATAAGGCACCTATTTCGGTTAATATCTATCCATATTTAAGTCTGTATACTGATGCAAACTTTCCTGTGGATTTTGCCTTCTTTGATGGTACTGGCCAGCCGGTAGTAGATAATTATAATGGCTTGCAGTATACAAATGTGTTTGATGCGAATCTTGATACACTGGTTTGGGCCCTACAGAAGGCAGGGTTCCCTAATCTGCCCATACTTATAGGAGAAGTTGGTTGGCCAACAGATGGGGAAAAAAGTGCCAATATCAATTATGCACAAAGGTTTAATCAGGGCCTTATGAAGCATATAGTAAGTGGTCAAGGTACACCTATGCGGGCTGGAATTGTTGAAACATATCTATTCAGTCTTATTGATGAAGATGCAAAAAGCATTGCGCCTGGTAACTTTGAGAGGCACTGGGGTATTTTCCAGTATGATGGGGTGCCCAAGTATGCCCTTGATCTCACAGGCAAAGGACAAGCAAATAAGGCACTGGCTCCTGCCCGGGGTGTAAAATATTTGCGCAAACAGTGGTGTGTCCTCAATCCAAATGTAAATCCTCCGTCAATGGCTGCATTAGTTGATAGCATCACCTATGCTTGCACATATGCTGATTGTACTTCTTTGGAGTATTCATCATCATGTGGTAACTTGGATATTCGAGGCAATGCATCATATGCATTTAATATGTATTATCAGGCTCAAAATCAGCAGAAAATTGCCTGTGTGTTTAATAATCTGGCTATTGTAACTGACACAGATCCATCACAACGTACCTGTAAATTTGAGATCCAGATAGCAGTAGGTGCAGCAGGCATGTCTACGAAGAATTGCATACACTTTGTTGCAGTGGTAGTCGGGGCCATGGCAGTTGTTTTGTCATTTTTATAAATAATCTGTGCAGTAATCTGTGTATTCTTTGATATGCGGATGCCAGGAGCATTTCTTTTTAGCCTTTCTGCCACAATGTTTCTGCTACAATGCACCATCGCTTTGACGTTCTCTCTGTCGACAATTTTACAAAGTATGAATGCCATGTAGACACCATTGCTACCTGAATTTCTGTCGGCATGTGCTGAAGTGACAGCTTTTCAGATCTATTGATTGCATACCCAATTTTTTGTGTAGCTGATATCCATGCTTGTAAATGGTGCTGATTCTTACATCGTTTTTGAGTTTCTACCTTGTAATAACTCATGCATTAATGTATTATAGTGAGTCAGATATGAACTATTTTTTTTTCAAGCATCAGTGGCCAGACTCCAAGCAATTTTGTCCTGCTAAATTTCCGTTTGGGCCAGCAAGCAGAATGAAATAACTCATCTTACCTTCTTTTCTGGGTCCAATGGCTTACTGCCTCTGGCATGAACATTTGGGACAGTCAAACAATTTCTATATTTAAATCTGTATCATGCTGCAAAAGTAATCTATCAAATGGCTTCCACCCTGCAAAACTAGTCAATCTCGTTATTTTGCACTTAATTGTAATTTGTACCCAATTGTGTTTTACACACAGGGAACATGTTTTAGATTTTTGTATGTCAAAATATACCCATGATTTGAAGTAGTTGTAGCTAATAATTATGCATAGGTTTATCTGCTTTTACATTTACATATTTTTTTAATACTGTAAAAGATGATCAGTTGTGACTGACATATTTTTTTTACAGTCCATGTTAAACGCATAAATGCACGGGGCTAAGTTGAAGGCTTTGACCAGTAATTTTAATCAGACATTATTTTTTTGTGGGAATTTTATTTGTACACGTTTTAGTCATCACCTTTTTTGTGGGTATTTTGGGGGGCGGGGGAGGGGGTGTTGAGGTGGCCCTCAAAACAACAAAAAAAAGATTTTTATTAAAAACACCAAATGCAGAGATTACAAGGACACCCAAAAAAAAAGAAAAAAGAAAACAGTGACCAAGACGAGGCTATGAAAGACCCAAAAAGCTACAATAAACTCATGATTCCGTTGAAGTAATCAAAATCCAAATGTCTTTGCTTGGTTAGGATTTGCCAATGTGCATGGATTGTGGCAATAATACCTAGTTATAATGACCGTGGGATCGAAGCTGCAATGAACTGCCGTTGACAATGAAAATCTAGGGGAAATTTTCAAATTTTAAATAAGATCTGAAATTTGTGAGCATGCCAAAGCACATTAAGCCTCGCTTGGGAAATATCATCTCCCAACATAACATGATGCATAGAACGAGTAGTACTTTCAAAGTCAGGGATCAGAGCCACCAAAGTCCAAAGTTGCAGAGCAGTGGGACACCGCATAAAAACATGCTCAAAGGAATTTGGGTATTCACAAATTGGGCAATGGGGATCTTCTAGTCCTAGGCATTGCAATCTCGGTCCAAGAGGCAAACCTTGATGTAAGAGAGACCAAGCAAAAAAATTAACTTTAGGTTGAGCAATATGGTTCCATGAATGAAAGTGGTTGCCCCAAAAGCAAGATCATTAGTGCTCCATTGGTGATTGAGTTTAGCTAACGGCAAAACATTATGTTCAATATAGTATATAGCCTTATTAAGGGAAAATTTAGAGAGCACATCCTAATTCGGCCAACACCAAAGAAGTGGAGTGCAACCCAACACAATAAATGTTTACCACTCCTAGTTTGTCCTTGATGACATCATAGGTTCTTTTGTCTTTGGCGGAAAGTTTGAATTTTGCAGGGAATGTGGGCCGGTCTAAAAGAGTGCCATTATTGAGATTAAGAAAATCCCCAACATGCAAAATGTCTTTATGAAGAAATCGAATGCTCTAGCAATACTTGTTCCAAGCTAAAGGCCTTTTGAGGGTAGACAAAGGCGAAGACCACCAAATAGAATGAAGAGAAAGATGTTGATGATCACATCTCAACATATCCCAAGTAAGCAAAGACTTAATTTTGTCCCACCCTTTCCAAATTTGTTGTAACATAAGAGAGCCTTGGATTTTAACTCTTGTTGGAGGAACTAACCAATTCATCCAATGAGTATATCTCCATATCTTGCTTCCCATAGGAAGTGCTTTTGAAAGTCTAAAACGAAAAATAATCTTCCAAGCCTCATCTTGTTCAAGTGGGTGAATAACCCACTTGGCTGCTAACAAAAAACCTTGTAGGTAGGAGTTGGGGAAACCAAGACCCCCTGCCACCTTATTTATCATGCAAGTTTGCCATGCCACTCCGGAGAAATATTTATGCCCATGTTCAATGCCCCAAAAAAAGGTTCGAAGAACTCTATCTAATTTCTTATAAGCATTCTAAGGAGCCATAAAAGCATAATAATAAATATGTACACTATACAAAATCTTGGTGCAAACTATATTTATTGGCCAAAGACAATGTTTTACTACATTTCAACACTTTCATATTAACCTTTTTGAGAACATGCTGCCAAAACAACATTGGAGTATATGAAACACAAATGGTATGTCAAGCAACATGAAATAAGTATTAGGTTTAAGCCATTTTCATTGATATTTAAGACCCCACAAAGGAGGATCAACGTATGACATACATACACCTTGAGTTTTATCCCAGTTTATCATAAACCTCGAGGCCCTACAATAAATGCCCAAACAATTTAGAGCATTATCAATGCATCTTTCTCGGGCTGCGAAATGAAGGAATGCATCATCAACAAATTGACTATATATGCGATGATTAGGATAATGTGGAAGAGAAATGCTATGAATAAGACTAGCCTTAGCTCTACTTTGAAGGAGATGACCGAGAGCATCAGTGGCAACAATAAATAAGGGGTGAGTAGGCAACCTTGTCTCACGGAACGCTGCAACTCAATATGTTGAGATCACTGACAAGATATACAAATTTTAGCATTCATATCTGAAAAAAGCATCTACACATGACGAATAAAGGTTGATCCTAGGCCTAACTTTGTCAACATAGCAATAATGAAAGGCCACTCTATTTTATCGCATGTTTTGGCAAAGTCCAACTTGAGGAAAAATGTATCTTGATTAGAGTCAACCACCCAAGCCATACCTTCAGCAATAGTAATAACATTGTTCAAAATGTACCTCCCTGGTTCAAAATTAGTCTGATTAACCGAGATTATAGTGTGAAGATGGGCTTAAGCTTTAAACCCAATGCTTTAGCAATAATCTTGTATGGAACATTCAATAAAGTAATCGACCTCTAGTTAGTAATCAAAGAAGGATCCCCTGCTTTGGGCATCAACTTGATATAACCTTGGTTAAGGATCTTACCGAGAGAACTTGTAGCAAGCGCTGCTTGATAACCCTGGGAAAGATCATGTCCTAGGACTGGCCACATCCTTTTGTAAAACATGCATGGTAAACCATCTAGCCCAGGGGCTTTATGATCACCTATTGAACACAATCCCCATTATAAATCTTTAACTAACAACTCCATCTGAATTCAAATTATATCAATGTCTAAACTCACCACATGCTTATGAAATTACTAGCAACTCTTTTTCCCATATGATGAAAGAATATGGTAATTCGTATAACAACATTTTGGCACCATATAATCTAGCGTGAGGCACTTTGCGGACAAAGAACCAAATTCCAAATACACTTGACATACTCCCGCATTCTAATATTCTCCAAAAAAGATGTATTAAAAATGAAGGTCTGGGAGGGTACCTTTTGAAACTAAGAACTCTGGGGACCCTAATATAGGGTGATGATTTGATAAGACACTTGAAGGATCAACTTGAATCGGGAGGCCCTCTTTCGCCAGAATGAAGCACCAACTGTTATTTGACATCATCACTCAATCAAGATGACTCAAAATTCTTTGATCTCCCTTCCTGAAATTATCTTAGGTAAACCAACAATAATCAAGAGGCATCTTAAACACAACATTGGGGTCACTAATTGTCAATGTTTGTTTAAACTATAACCAAGCAATTTTTTCATTAGTGGTCAAAGTAACAGGTTGTTGGTATGGGTTTTATACACATCCCAACAATTCCTATGAGGTTGCCTCTAACATTTTAGGATCAGTGAACAAGATCACTCCAAAGCATGAGTTGCAGGGTATTCGATTTTATAACACCCTGTTGGTGGAATAGTAGTGAGCGACACAGATTGTTTATCATGTGTGAACTGGCTATGGGTGAATCTAGATCTATTTGGAGTGGGTGGAAGGATGATGATTATAACTAAGGTGGACAAAATTTTAAAAAAAACTTCAAAAATAAGGAAGAGTAAGGCAGAAAAGAAAACCAGTGGAAAACCCAGAGAAAAAGCCTTTCAACACTAGTATTTGAACTCAAATAGGACAAGGAATCTAGACCAATACTTGCTGCAAGCTGCTGTAGCACACAAAACAATCAAATATAGTGAAGAGTCAAAGGAAAACATAACACAATATACTTAAATATGCAAAAATTAAAGATTGTTTAATTGCTAGATTGCTGTTGCACATCTACAAAGAGAATTATGATAAGCATACAACATATTTTCAAATCAACTATAGCTAAAAGTGAAACACTGTATTTAAAGTAGATCACTTATACACAATTAAAGCACTAATATACAAGAATGATGGAACGCCTCAAGCAATCCACAAAATTAGAGAAGAATGAAGATTTTCACATAAAGATTAAGTCAAACAAAACTTCTTAGAAATTCCTATTAATCTCAATAGCCAAAATCTTCCTCCTTTTGAGACTGGGAGGTTACATGTATTTATAAGCTTGGGATGGGGAAGTTCTCATCTCTTCAAGCTTCACTTAAAATTACAAGTCCAAAAATAGAACCTCTAGTTCCAAATCATGCAAGGATGAATGCTACAATGATAATACTTTGAATAGATTTACCAACTAAAAATAAATTATGCATGCACAATAATAGATTGGGAACTAAAGTCCTACCTTGGTGATAACCATGCAAATATATAATCATTCTAAAATTAGAGTACTGATGCAACACCGTTAACTGGATTAGTCAATGAAGATACTGTAGTTGCAACTGTGGCATGGACTAAGAGCTTCGTGAAGCTAGGGTGCACTAACAACCAGTTATGTGCATGTTGCAGACCTAGAAGCTACTTCTCTAGTCTTTAACACTTCACCTAGTGCATAGGCTGCATCAAATTCTTTATCTATGACTTCAAAATTTAGTAATGAAGGCTTCAAAATTTTGACTGCCTCAGTCATTAACCTTTCTTGCTTTACCTCTGAGATCTTGAACTCAGCTACTAAAGCCTCAACCCTCATCACTTTGTCTTTGAAAAAACTAACTATAATACCTCTTTGTTGGTTTTATACACAATACCTTCCACTTGTGTAAAGTCTTTAGCAACCGAGTGGAGAAGGTTCTTAAAAATGGGTCTGTTGACCAGCTCCCCTGCATGGGTGATCACCCTGGTTACTCACATGTCTCCCAAAATTTACAGTGCTTCACTTTCATGATTAACAAAAAGACTCAACAACGTCTTCATTTGTCTATGCCAATTTAGGGAGGTATTCCTTTTGGCAATCACATAATTTAAACACTAAAAAGCATCCATGCTAGTCATCAAATTGAGTTGATCAAAAGCACTAAACCTAGAACACTGAACCAAGAAATTCAATCTTCTTTCTTTATCCTTCATTATATTCTACAATGTGTGACAATATCTGCTCTATGGGCTTGACTGGCCGCCCTGAACACTCTAATATTGAACAAAATATTAAATAGTGTTGTAGCTGCATTTTGTACATCAGCAGTCACTCCCTGAGGAGCTTGTATAATATGCATCTGCTTCCACCTTTTCAAGGCTTCCTCAGTTCTCTGGGGCATCTCCTTCAACGTTGACCCAGTGGAATCCACAAAAGGGTTGAAATCCTCAATGTATTTAGTAGGATCATTGGGATTTATTGATTCTTTTGGATAATGAGAACAAGTTTTTCTCTTTGTTCAAATTCTACCTCTCTTTTTGTTTTTGTATTTACCATCTTCCTCTTCCTCACTCTCTGTATAGTCCCACTTTCTTTGTCAAACTGAGTGGAGACCATGGGTAGCTCTATCAAAACCATATTTTACCTTTCATCTCTGAAATTATGCAAATAAAATACTTCCATTGTTGTTACCTCGATGTATCCCCAGATTCATTAAGATTTAGATTTTGCACTATAACAATTGTCTTCAACTAATTCACATCGACGAATTGTCGATGCGGATAGAACAATGAATTAAATTATATTAACTACAGGTAAGTCTCAAGAAATTTATTTCAATAGGAAAAAATTTCAGGTATTCATCGAAAGGAAATGCATTCTATTATATTGCAAAAACTTGCCATGCATGATAATTTTCATTTTCAATAAAAGAACAAGTAACCCATTCACCAACTCCTTTCCATTTTCTATGCACATGACATTTCTGATAATTTTTTTGGCATGGTTTTACTGACCCAGACTTTGTGTGCTAACTCATGAGGCTCTCTACTAGAAAAAAAGACAATTATATTTAATATACATAAAATCAAATTAACATTTGGTGGTCAAGGGACAAGTAAAAAAAATCCGAATGTAAAATATTATATAAAGGATAGAGATGCCCTATATAGCCCAGACAAGGAATATCCCCATCTTATAGAATTATTAATGTTATGTCTCTAGTAGCCATATTCACTATATCATGGATAATTAACTCATCATGAAAGAAGAATAAAATTAGATGAAATAGGTTGATGAAAGCATGAATGGGGTCAAGATAATTGATTTAACAAGAGGCAGTCCTAAAAATAACTTACATGATCTTGTTGTTGAAGGCACAAAGACTCTTAGTGACCTTGATGATGTTTAGAAACAATTGTATTTTTATTTCCTTGAATAGGTCAATAAGCTTGACATGGCAACATTAAATGATCAAGAAGAAATTGTAAATGCTAGTGAACTTGATATTATTGTGGAAAGTGAAGATCAAGAAGGTAATTCTAATGTTTTGAGACTTGAAAAGGGTAAATCAAGTTTGATGTAAGAAAAACATGATGAACTAGATCTTGGATGGGCAGATGAGCTTCATTATTCTTCGAGGAAGAGGAAGACCAATATAGCTATCATGAATTAGGTATTGATCAAAGAAAAGATGATCATACAACATTTGAGCAAGTTACATTTGAGCATGAGGTGAGTATTTATGAAGATACCTTAGTTAGTAACCTTGTTGAGCCTGATGAGCAAGAGATAGAGCTTGAAGAATCAAATTTGCAGATATGTTATGATTTTAGTAAAGAGTGTGAAGCATTTGAGTAGCCTATTATTCCTCAATATAATGAAAAGAAAGAGATTGAAGTTGGCATACTTTTAAGTGATCAAGAAGAAGCTACCTTTTGGGAAGAGCTAGAAAAATTTTGCACTAGTTTGGATAGTGAATCTACAACCCATCATGATAATTCTAAGATGATTTTCTTGGCCAATAAGCATGATGAAGACATGAATAAGAGATCTCTTGAAGAGAACATCATGGTTGATGATCTTGTTGAGTCTCATGGATAAGTTCAAGGATACCTTGAAGACACATGGAAATCCTATGTGGACATGTTCAAGGAATTTGAAGATATTGGTAGGATAACACATCTATAAGAACAAGATGAAGTTGTTGATGAGAATTAAAAATATCCTAGCAAGGCAATGTGTATAGTAGATCATCACCAAGAAGTTCAAGTTCATGATGTAGCAACCTATGATGAAGATGACACTTTTCAAGATAAGCAAGAGATGGAGCTCAAATAACCAATAGAAGTTGAAGTTGTTGTTGCCTTCATAAATCAAAGTATGATCACATTGGAGGTCTCTCACATTTCTAAGGATGGACAAAAATATGAGGTAAGAGATGAACTTCAAGATGAATTTATGTTCATTAGGGACATGTTGTTGTTGTAGATCTATTTAAGTTAATCCAAAAATAGTGGCGGTCAAAAATATAGCTGCCAAAGAAAGAACAAATCCTTACCAACAACTTGTACACCATTCTTGCTCATCACATGAAGAAGACTCAAGGAGTTTTCCTTTTTATCCAGGAGAATTAAATCTTAGAGGTTAGTTGTACATAGTAGTTTCTTGTTTTGTCTTCTATAAGTGCTTTTTAGCATAATGTGTGTCTTGTTGGTGTGTTTGCTTCTTGTCTTATTATGTGTGGTGAAGGCAATCAACTATTAAATTAATTTCAATAGGTTTGCAATGAAGTTCTTAAGGTCCAATTAGGTTTGTGTTGAGCATGGGTGACTCTATAGCCCATAGAGGCATGAATGCAACTGGTCTAGATTCATAACAAACATGAAATCTTAGGAGTTTGCCAAATATGTTAGCCAAAATTGGATACCATTGGAGAGGACAATTCAAAACTTTGTTTCTAGTCTTGCTTAGCCTTGTTAATGATTTTTTGTTAGGTTTTATATTGGTCTATTGGTCAAACTTGGTCATATCAAGGTGTCTTGTCAAAATGTTTTTCATATTAAACTCTATTACATGGTATAGAAAGAGTGAATCAAGAAGCTAGTCTTATCATCCATCCCTTCATTAAGGTCTTATTTGAGTTTTGGAGAGATTAAGGTAAGTTTGATAAAGTTAAGGTTACTTTGCAAAGAAGGACATATGTTGATTCACGGTAAAGCATTGTTGTTTTATGTGCAAGGATACATGATGTTGTATGGTGAAGGTGAGCTTATATAGATAAGGTATATCAAAGTGAAAACATTATTATTTCATGTTTAGCAAATATTAAGGTAAATTTGGAGAAATTAAAGTAATGCTCACCTTTGCTAATTTGAAGAATTAAGTGCATTTTGGGGCCTATAATGAATTTATAAAAAATTTCAAAGTTATTTATCCCTCACACATGTTCACCCAGGTTATTTAAATGTGAAAGGAGTGGTGAGACCCTCAAAATATCAATAAAATGAGATATAATGAAGTAAGACACTTGCTAAGGGATTGGAAAGCATTTTTAATTATGGAGATGGTTGATTGATATCATAAATGGATGATTTCAATTCAATATAATGTTTAAAGGGTTAAATTAGGTTTTTTTTAGCATTTAAAGGTCATAATAATGAAAAAAAAGTTTCATCTTCTTCATTGACTCCTTTGCAAGCTTGTGAAGGTCATTTTTAGATGTTCATTCCATGAAGATGAAATGGAGTTGGATCTAGTGATATTGTGGGTGGATAGGGGCCCATATTAACTCAATATTAAATTTATTAATTATAGGTTATAGGGGCTTTAATTTATGTACAATTGTTAACAATTTAAGAAGCCCAAAACCCTCTTAAAACCCCACAAACAAGATTTTTTCTTGTTCCAAAAGGTTTGAAGATTAATGGATTCAAATGAATTATTTTTTGATATCCTAAAGGGTTTTAATATCCCTCTCACATCATCCTCCATCACTAGTTGGAATGTGTGGGCAGTTAAGGTAGAAAAAATGCTATGTTTTTATTGTTTGGAAGGTGTTAGGCAGAGTTTCTAAGAACTATGACATATTTAGGTATAGAATAAGTTTGTATTTGGAATGATAACATTTTAATAATCTCAAAAAATATTACTATATCCTCTTTATGTCTTTTATAATCACCAACAAGGTAAAAATTTAAGGGAGCTAATAAGCATGTTGACTGTGCTTAAGACTGCTTGTAGGTGGTTCTCAAAAATGCATTGAAAATGAGATTCCTAGTGTTGGAGTGAATATTGGAAACTTTAATCTCTTATGATTACTTTTAAATTATTTGGGAGTGTTTAATCCACTAAATAAGTGATCTAGGCAAGTTAAATTGTGTTTTGTTTAAGACTTTGTTGAAGGTGGTTTCAGGGATTTTAAATCTAAAAGGAGTAATGGTACTTTTAGGTTTTGTTACTCAAGAACCAATAGGAAAATTGGTTTATTTTTTATTTTAGTGTGACTTATATGACTTAAATAATCATATTTAAGATTTATAAACTCACTCCATGGGTATATTTTGAATAAGATTACAGGTAATAGTCCTTTAACCATGTTGTTTGAACTCTCTCACAAGGTCTGAAGTGTGAAAAAGCAGGTACTAGACCTAAAAAAGAATCAATAATGGTAATTTTGGACTGTAATGAGGCAATATTCACTCCTATAACTCTTATAGTGCTCCCAAACATAAACTCAATGCATAGACAATCAAATGTTCACATATAGTCATCAAATACAAGCAAGAAAGTCTTATGAGCAAGCAATTTTGAAAGTTTTGATTTACAATATAGGTGAAAGTTTCATTGATATGATTAAAGGTTGATATGAGATAATATGAGTGGACATATACCCATGAACCAAGATCCTAATAACATTCTTTAAGTGGATTAATAGGGTACATACCTATATACAATAGTGTAGTGCTTTATAAGCAAAATTAGGTGTTTGAGAACAATTTGAGATGTTTCAAGGAGTGTTTGATATTGAAATTTTTTCTAAAAGTCCAAAGAGATGACTATAGGGTTTTAATATCTAATAAAAATTCCATTAATGGCTTAGGTTGAAATGAATGTAGACCTATAGGTCTACAAATTTGTAGGTCAACATTCTCAAGTAAGAGATCTAACTTGACATGCGAAAGATAATGTTTGGAGATGAATGAAGTGTCCAGAACCATGAAATATGTTGATAAAGTCTATGTGAGGTATTAAAAAGAGGATAATTGAATAAAAATTCTCTTTCTTGAACCTTACAATCATAAAACTCATGCATGACCTATAAGCCTTCTAAAAAGTCCCTTTTCTAGGCCTATTTTGTGGTTTTAAAGGAAATATGCAATGATTTGCATTGGGATGATGATTTGGATGGATAGAGGAAGTGTGGATGAATCCATTAATGGCCTTTTAATGTTTAAGATGGTCTTTAATTTTATATAAAACCATAAAAAACACCTACAACCATGCATATAGTCCTCTTTTGCACACAAAATTCATCTTTTTTGCTTGGTGTGAGCTCATGGACCTTGACCATGCAAAAATGATGATTGTAAGAGTTTGAGGAAGGTGGGGAAAACCTAAAACAAGTCTTGGTTTGTATTGAAGTACCCCAAAAATCAAAATATGCATTTTTATTAGCTCTCATCCTCTCAGACCTATGTTTTTGCCAACTAGGGCCAAAAATCTTGCAACTCAACTAATTTGAATTGTAACCCATGAAACTTAATGAAACATTGACAATAAACCTTTTTTAATGTGCCCTGAAGGATTTTTTTTGTTTTGAGGTAGTACTGTATGGATTTTTATGGTCTATACGATTGTAGGCTTGTTTTAGGCCTAATTAGGCCTAATTGGGAGAGATGGGTATTGAGAAGCTGAAGGGGATAATGGGTGAATTTGAAGGGGGATAATGGGTACCCAAATGTTCTCTTAGTTTCCATGGAAGTTTTTTTAATATCTCAAACCAAGGAAATTTGTGTCAAATTAGGGCTACAAGGAATAGGCTTCCAAAAGATCAAATGTGAGAATTGATGAAGAAAATTGTAGAATAGAGGTGGAGAGATGATTGATTATGGATGTTCAAAATGTGTCCAAGGTAATTATACCCCAATAATATCATTAGTCACTTCATAATCACAAGAGGCAATTTCAAGTGCTCAAGGTGAGTCATCAAGCCAAACATAACTCCTATGCCACGTTGCTTAAGTTGTCATCAAATGGATCACACACATGTTGAAGAGAGACTTCATAACTATCATTTGGTATTTTATTATTTATTGTAACTTGTTCCATGATTTATTCATATCCATCATTGGATATTGACACCTTTCTTCTCTCTTTCTCTCTTTCTTCTTCCTTCTTTTATATTTTTGCCTGATTTTGGCATTGTTAGGAATCCTATTGCTTGATATGACATACCCATATCCAAATGAACACTTTTAATTTTCATTTGAGATGAATAAAACTAATTTCTAACCTTATCTTCTAATTTTAACTAGTGTATTCTTCATGTTAGTCATTGAATGCTAGTGATGGTGTATGCAACCTCCTCTCATTTGTTCTCTCTCTTACCTATTTACATGTGTTAGTCATCTTTACAGGTTACATAGAGTGATTCAAATATCCTTATGGGGATTGAAAGTGGAATCATTCATTATTGTATTTTAGACCTATTGATCAGCCCCTTAGTCTATACATCATGATATAGCCTATGTGAAACACTCATGTTTATAGACTCCATTTGAGTAGTGTAATTAGATTCAATCCTAGTTAATGTTCTTAGTGCATGATATGTAGGTGGAGGAGATAAATTTGGTGCATCACCTCCCTAATTTATTTTAGTTTTAGTTATCTCTCCCTTTTCCATTGTAAGTTAGTGGGTTTAGTGATAGTTGTTAAGTGATGCATCAAGGGAGCTAGCCCTATCTAGAGGTTATCTTTAGCTGTAAGGTCACCCACAACCTTTGAATATTCCCCATGATATCAATTAAGTGAGTAGGCTTGAAAAACGTCCTCAAGGGTGTAACTTTCGATGATAACAAGAACCAAACACATTGAGGTCTAGTGCCATCACATTCGAGAAGTATTAAACCACCACATTCAGCTCCAGTACTGCCCAATAGATTTATAGATAGTAAATATACTCACCAAGTCACTTAGTAAGGTGAAATTTGATTTTTTTGAAGGTTACATATGTAAAATAATGTAACAAATGAGGGAATGTTATCATAGTTTTAAGTATTACAATGTTAACTTAGCTAGTAGTTATCAATTTAGAGTTATAGTTGGGTAGTTGATTAGATAGTTATGGTTATTCCAAACAATTTTTTATTTTATTTATTCACATGTTGTGTTAATGAATAGACATCAAAGAATTTTATATCTTCTTGTATTTTAACATTCTATCCCTTTTTTATGATTCCAAATTTATTTTCACGATTTAAATTTGAATTTAGTTTCCCCCTATTTCAACCTCAAGATTTTTATAGCTAAAATTCCTCTATTATATACGTCTATATTATCACTATCCAAATATATTGGATGCATAATCCTAATTAATATTATATGAACATAACATTTTCTCAACATATGTGTAATAATGTGTCTAATAATTCTATTATAGATTAGATAGTTGATATGAGGGATTCCATGGAGGAATTCCAAAAACAAAAGTGTCTAAAGATTGCATCACTTGATAATAAGATCACACATGTAAAAAATCATGAATATGTTAATGTCAATTATATATATGCCTCTCCATTCAATAAATTTATGCATCAAAATATTTCATCTCAAATATGGGTTCTAAAATATAATACATCTATAGCTAATGGTTCAAACAATTTACATAAAGTTAATAAGAAACCAAGTGATAGTCTAAGGGATATGCTTCAAAATAATTTGATCACATTCCCTCTTATGTATCACCACAAAATTTTCAATATTATTGTGATTATTTTTGACACTTGGATTCGTACCATTGAGGAGATGATCATCTCTCCTCATCCAAGTGGCACAATGGAAACATCTCTCTTGCTGTGGGTGACAATTTTGGTGAGATGAATCTCCAGATAAGGGGATAGCTCCCCTTGATGTACCCTTAAATCTCTCTCTCTAACTTAACAATTTGTGTATGAAAAAAGGGTAAGTAAAAAAAACTAAGAAACCAAATATTGATGTACCCATATATAATGTCTTCCCAATTGAATGAAACCACTACTTATAGAAAAATAAGGTGTTCCTCACACAAGACTCACAACTCAGGATTCATTTCTACATCAATGTTTCATATGCTAGATTAAAGAAGGTATATGATTCTTATGAAGTGAATGAATGATTCAAAAGAGGGATACAATCATGGACCACTTCTAGGATATCTCTATACTTAGAAAATAATACTATCAAAGACCTACAACAATCTTCTTTTTGCAAATTGGTAGATCATCAAGAGTACGAGCTAGAAAAGATAATCTTTCACTAGACTAGACCAAGAAGATTCAAGTAATTACTCAATATTATAGCATATGAGTGGAAACAACACTTGTATATTTCTTTAAGAGTTATTCAAGTACAAATCTAGCCAGAGTTTTCCCAATAACCAATGGAGGTTGCTAAATAAGCCAAAAGAATGCATATATATAGCCTTTGGGAGGGAGGTCGAGAAAAGGGAGTCTAAGGGTCACTTGGACATGTGTCTTTATGAGAGAATCAGTTACATTTTGATGTGGGAGAGAGGTGGGTGAACTATGCAACATCACCAAATGAATCAATTAAAATTGAATAAGTAACAATTGCACCAAATGAATCAGTTACAATTGCACCAAATTAATCAGTTATAATTGAATCAGTTACGATTGAAATAAATGCTTGGGACATTTTTCCATTTGTTACCTATATATTTTCCTTCAAGTTCCCACTGAACCTTTTGACACCAACGACTATTTTACATAATTTGAAATTGATTTTTTTTGGGCCATCATCCTTCAAGTATTTTCTTCAGACTTTTGTTTCCCTCAGACTTCTCCCAAAGGAATTCATTCCTTAGAATTTTCCTTCAGATAATTCCATGGATAATTTTCTTTGAAAAATCTTTCAAGATTTTTATAAAAGTTCCTTTTTAGAAAAATGTGTTTGGGCCATCTCTCTAAGGAATTGACTCTTTTCAGAATCTTGCAAATGACCCCTTCGGCTTGAGAAGTATCCTTTCGAAACTTCTATTTGGTCCACCTTCTCATGAAAACAATATTTTGGACTTTTTGTAAGTGTCTTTCTAGATTTTTGAAAATTCTCCTTTGGAAAAGTTGAAGTGCCCTTTAGAATTTTTGTAAAGTACCTTTTGGCCTTCCTACAAATGTGCTTTAGAAAAAACTGAAGTGCCCTTCAGAAAAGTTGAAGATGAACTTTTTCTGAAGTGCCCTTTGGGAAAGTTACTTGGGACATTTTTCAAAAAAAGTAACCTTTAGAAAGAATGAAGTGGATCATTTACTATAGAAGTGACCTTTGAAACTTGTAAACTGCCCTTCGAAAAAGTTGAAAATAATCCCTTAGCCTGAAAAGGTCCTTCAGGGAAATTGTTTGGATAATTTTACCAAAGGAATTAGTCTTCATCTTTGGGAAATTTTTCTCAGACAAATTGTCCAAAAGAATTTGTTACTTTTCCTAAATGAAAAGTCCAAAAAAATAACACTTTAGTCAAAAACAAAAGACCCAAAAAGATTACTATGCAAAGGCTTAGCAAAAGACCAAAACCAAACTTTTTGAAAGAATTAGACTTGTACATTTATTGCAGGATTTATATAGAACACTTCTTCTAAATGAAACCTACATACTAGACCTAGCCAAAGGTATAGACTTAGGTGGCTAAGTTTTGAAATAGGGGTGCCCAATTCATTCTTGAAGGGCCAAAATTTGGTTAACAAATTGGTGAATCATAGGGGTAGTATGCCCGCTATACTAACTAGAATATTAGCCTTATCAATCCATTGAGATTATGGAGTCATCTAAGGACTGAAATAAACAAGAAACCTTGACCATGATTCATAACTTGATCAACAAGACAACTAGTTACCACCTCAAAATACACAAGGGAAAGAAGAAACACATACAAAGACCAAATCAAACACACCAGTGCTAATAAACACTTAGGGGAACTGAACACAGTCGAAATAATAATAATTATATACAACTAACTAGGTATGCTCTTCGCCCTCCTAGATCAAAGGGGAAAATTGAAAATCCTCTCACTTCATGGCATGAAGGATTGGATGAGTCAAGAACCCTTTTGTCTCTTATCATTGCTACCACCATGATTCTCACAAAGTCTACCAACCTTATTAGCATGATGCTCATTAAGAACCAAGCAACTCAAAATAATTTGACCAAGGAAATGAACTCTTCTTGTACATGCTCACTTGCTTCATGTTTTTTCCCATTCACTTTCTAATGATCAACTCTCAACCTCTCTATAGGCATGATTTCAAAAGGATTGAATTCATGTTCGTTAGAAACTTTAGGCCAATATGTTCTTTCTCCATCCTTCAAAATATGATGAATTCCTTCTAGAGGGTGATATCCCCTCTTGATGACTTCAAATATATCATTCTTAAATTCACAATCCTCTTGAAAGAATAAACATGAAAGCTTGTTTCTCCTTTGCATACTTACTTGAGTTCTAATGCCACCTTCTCCATTTTTGACCAACTGATAGCTTCCTTGAAGAGGAGTATAACCTACTCCAATGACTTCAAACAAGTCATCCAAAGTCTGATCAAGAACCTCTCCTAGTCCATCCATAGCATCTTGAAAATTAATAAAAGAATCAATGATCATTTCCTCCTCATCAAGTATGGAGGAAAAAGCTTATGAATTGTATTTTTGTTCACCAAGGTGGGTACCTATGGTTATTTCCTCCTTGTATACACTCATGAAGTCTCCTTGATTAGTAATGAATTGAGAATATTCTTCTTCACTTGCCTTTCTCAAGATAGGTTCCTCAACACAAGGAAGACATTCTTCATCAACCAAACAAGGGAATTCAACACAAGGACTCTTAAAATTAGATGGGGAATGGAATGTAAGGGGTTGTTTTGAAAACTCATGAGAAAGAGGGGGAAAAACTTGGGCCAGAATCACTTAATTCTCTTCCTTCCACTTGACCAACACTTCATCCACATTAGATGTAAATTTATAACACTCTTGAAGGGGTGTAGATGGGGTATGTTTAGACATGGGATCTTCTATTGGGTCTAAACCTTCCATTACATATTGACTAAGCAACCTTATTCTTGACTCTAATTCTTCAATCTACTTGGCTAGATTCTCTTGGAAGAGTCTTTCTTGGAGATCATATGCATCATCATGATGAGGAGGAGTATGAGAGGTTTGACATGGAAAAGAAGAGGTTTCTTGAGGAAGGGTGGGAGGGACTTGAGGAGGGCTAGCTTCATTTTCCATTTCAGTCTTGAAAAATACTCTTCTCTTCTTTCTTACCCCATGATTCCACTATTTCATTCCAACTCATGATCTTAGGATTGGAACTCTCTTCTTGAGGATAGGTAGCAAATTCATCTTTCTCAAGGTCTTGAGCTAGTTCATGATAGACACTTATCCAACTTGGAAACTTGACATCATGTTGAAGGACTTGAGGAGGTTGAGGGAGACTACGAAGAGTTTGCACATGAATAAGAAGAGTTGTTTGAGGATGGATGTGTTGGTTTTTAAAGGAAATAGAATGACCTTATTCAAAGGAGGGCTCACAATCTAATTAATTGAAATAGTTAGTCTCCATATAAGGTTGTTCTAATATCCTTTGGTGTTGGATTGCTAGGTGCAAATGATTAACAAGAGTAGTTAATGTATTAGATGGGTTAGAAGGTTGGTTCATTTTATTTTGGTGAGCAAGTGCTATTTGATATAAAGGATTTGATTTACAAGAGGAGGGTTTATTTTGAATAGGAGAAGGCTGCTTTAGGATGGAAAAAGGTATACAAGGGTGATTTCCTTGAATGAATTGACTCCTCCATCTTACTAATTTATCTTTCATGGATAAAATGTCTTGAGATTTCCTAAACAATCACTCCTCCTTGTACATAAGCTCTTGCTAATACCTATTCTACTCATTCAACCTATCTATCTCCAGCATTTGCTTCTCAAACTCCAACATTATCTCCCTAGCACTCTTGGATTGACTAGGAGAAGGACAATTAGGAGAGCTTCTTGAGGTGATTACATGAACAACATGAGCTTGATCAAAACAATATGAAGGAACACAAGGTCCATACTGCTCAACAATGGAATTATACATACCAAATATGATTTCTTGATGCACTAGGGCTACTTAACCAACTAATTCAACTTGGAGTCACCAATGGTGTTGATTGAAATGCCTTCAAAAGGTTGATTGATTGAATAACACACCAAGAATTCTTCAGCTCCTTTGAAAAATTGTCCCATTGGGCATGCCAAAAACTATTGACACTTGGCTTTGCACCTTTGAGGAGATGCTTAGCTCTCCTCATCCAAGTGGCACAATGGAAAAATCTCTCTTATTGTGGGTAACAATTTCACTAAGATGAATCTCTAGATAAGGGGATAACTCCCCTTGATGCACCCTTAAATCTCTCTCTCTAACTTAACAATTTGTGTATGAAAAGGGGGTAAGGAAAAATAACTAAGAAACTGAATGGTGATGCACCAATATATAATGTCATCCCAATTGAATGAAACCACTACTTAAAGACAAATAAGGTGTTCCTCGCACAAGAATCACCACTTAGGATTCATTACTACATCAATGTTTCATATGCTATATTCAAGAAGGTATATGATTCTTAGGAAGGGAATGAATGATTCCAAAGAGGGATACAATTATGGACCACTTCTAGGATATTTATAAACTTAGATAAGAATACTATCAAAGACATGTTTTAATCTCCTTTCTACAAATTGGTAGACCATCAAGAGTATGAGCTAGAAAATATAATCTTTCACTAGATTAGACCAACAAGATTCTATTCATTACTTAATATTACAACATATGAGTGGAAACAACACTTGTATATTTATTCAAGAGTTCTTCAAGTACAAATATAGCCAAAGTTTTCCCAATAACCAATGGAGGCTACTGAATAAGCCAAAAGAATACATATATATAGCCTTTTGGAGGTATTTGAGCAAAGGGAGTCTAAGGGTTACTTGGACATGTGTTTATATGAGATAATTGGTTAAATTTGCATGTGGGAGAGAGTTGGGTGAGCTATGCCATGTCACCAAAATAATAAATTACAATTGCACCAAATGAATTAGTTACAATTGCACCAAATAAATCTATTACAATTGAATACTTTATGATTAAACCAAATGCTTGGGACATTTTTCCATTTATTACCTCTATATTCACCTTCAGGTTCCCATCAAGCATTTTGAAACTAATGAATATTTTCTATAGTTTGAAATTGAATTTTTGTGGGCCATCATCCTTTAGGTATTTTATTCAAACTTTTGTTTCCCTCAGACTTCTCCCAAAAGAATTCATTCCTCGAAATTTTCCTTTAGACAATTCCATGGATAATTTTCTCTGAACAATCTTTTAGGCTTTTTTTGAAAGTGCCTTTTCATAAAAATGTGTTTGGGCCATCTCTATGAGGAATTTAATCTTTTTAAAAATCTTGCAAATGATCCCTTTGGCTTGAGAAGTATCCTTTTAGAACTTCTATTTGGTCCACCTTCCCATGAAAATAATCTTTTGGAATTTTTGTAAGTGTCCTTTTGGCTTTTTGAAAACATCCCTTCAAAAAATTTGAAATGCTGTTTAGATTTTTTGTAAAGTACCTTTCGGCCTTCTTGCAAATGCCCTTTGGAAAAAATTGAAGTGCCCTTCAAAAAATTTGAAGATGACATTTTTTCTGAAGTGCCCTTTGGGAAAGTTGCTCGGGACATTTTTTTGAAAAAGGTATCCTTTGAAAAGAATGAAGTGGACCATTTCTTGTAGAACCACCCTTCAAAACTTGTAAACTTCCCTTTGAAAAATTTGAAAATGATCCCTTAGCATGAAAAGGTCCTCCAGGGAAATTGTTTAGATACTTTTCTTGAAGGAATTAGTCTTCGTCTTTGAGAAATTTGTCTCAGACAAATTGTTCAAAAGAATTTGGCACTTTGGCTGAATGAAAAGTTTAAAAAAATAACACTTTAGTCAAAAACAAAAGACCCAAAAGGATTACTATGCAAAGGCTTAGCAAAATACCAAAACCAAACTTTTTGAAAGAATTGGACTTGTACATTTGTTGCAGTTTTTTTATAGAATACTTATTCTGAATGAAACTTGCATACTGGACCTAGCCAAAAGTATAGACTTAAGCAGCTAAGTTTTCAAATAGGGGTGCCAAATTTTGGCCTAAATGGCCAAATTTTTGTCAAAACTTATGATAGAGTGCATGGATAACATATAGATCATTTTTTGGATTTAAAGAAAAATACAAGATATAATTGGTAGTGGTAGTCATCCATTAAAAATTTATAGGCTTGTTTGGAACCTTTGTTAGCTTTCTTAGATAAAATAATAACGGAGGATATTTTTTGAATGATTATGGTTTCTTATAGTATTCAAAGTATAATATTTCAAAGAAAGATATTTAAAATATAGAGACATAAAGCTTAAATATTTGTTTTTGTTCCTCAAGATCACATGAAGTGGAAGAGAAGAGCATACATCAAGCTTTTGAACTTATGAGACACACTAGATTAACTCTATACCAATGATCTTAGGATCTTACTATCTATGATCTCAAAATGATTAAAAATGAGTCAGGGTATTATTTTTATAGGAGAAGGAAGACATGCTAATTAGGTAAAAGAGAATATTTACATGTAAACCTAAATCACTAGTTATGAAATTTATTAATAAAATAAACAGACATGTGGGGTCTTGATGGAATATTTGGCATTAGTGTCTAACACTATATACTTTTCACAACATACTAATAAAATCAAACCCAATATTAGAAATTAAGCATACAAATATTATTATCATTTTGATGAGATAATTGGCAGAGGAATATTTTAGACATGGATGACAAAGTCAATGTCAAACAAAAACACAATCCACTATCATAAGATATTGGTCATGATTTATGACATCTCCATTAATTAGGAAAGAACTTCTAAATTTGTTTTTGTAGTTGGACTATATATCTTTGACATATTTTACTAGTGTAGAGATAAAACCAATTCTTTAGAGTTCTTCAGATGTCTGTAATTTTCCCATTAGAATCATAACTACCATATTCATTGGTAGATATTAGAGGATTTTTATAAATATGGAATTTCAACCACCTTTTTTTGAGATAATCTAGAATGAGAAGTAATTCCTGGATATCATTTTCTTCAATATACTCCTTAAAAAGATGATGGAAGAAATATTCATAACTATGCTAATTTTTCTTGCTCTTATCAAGGTTTTCAAAATTCTCACATCCTTTATATTTAAAAATTGATTGGATGTTATAGTATCCCAGAAAAAAACATGAATAAGAAATATCAAAAATAAACTATAAGTACTATCATAACCCTGTTTAACCCTAAATCAATATGGGGTAAAATAGTATAGGTTTAAGAACATATAAATGAATAAACACAAGTGTGATAAACATATCTATAGTATGGAAATGACTTGTAAACTTAGATAAATAATATTCTAAATTTAAATATTAAGATGTTAAAAATAGTAAGTATAACTAGTGATTGATATTGAAATAAATGAGAAATAAGAGTACTTATCTGGTTTAATATGCATATATGGATATTATGTCGAATAGGTCAGAAACAAACCAAATTTGTATTTTGGATAAGTCATCAAACTCTATAATTTGACCTTTTTGGCCTTAGACACTTGTGTCAACCTTGGATTACTATGTCAATGCTTCTATTTGAATTGGATACAAGTATTTAATACAAAATACCTACTAGATCTAAATGTAACCACATAGATTATTCTAGGTTCTATGTCACCTTCACTTTAGAGCATTCATATTTGGATCATTCATTGTCACTCTTGTCAAATCATCAAATCCCCAGCTCTTTTACCCTTGGACTTACTATGGAAAAAATGGGTTATTGGGCACACAATGTCAAGATACCCCAAGGAACCCTATATCAATGTGCACTACTTACATAGCCAATACTCTAAAAAGGGCCTTAAAATTATTTAATTATCACCTATGTGTTGGCTTGTGTGTGCACATAGATACAACATATGATAAATAAGTATATAGAGTGACCTAACTTGTAACTTGGAAAGTATTACTCAAGGAGTGATCCTTCAATACTTTAGACCTATATATGGGCTATCCTTATGAATAATATTGAAATATGAGATAATAAGGAAGTTTTATTCACTTGAATGTTTGATTGGGTATCTTTGGTAAGTTGACTTATGAGTTTTTGGGTCTGTGATAAGTGAGGAATGAATGAGGATTGATCATGCATATATACCAATCCTTTAAGGAACTATCCCAAATTAAAGAACTTAGAATGACCATGGGGACATGTTGTACTTTTTAAAATTTTATGAATTTAGGACTCATGACACTTGCATTGGAACATGACACTTGCATTGACATTGGCATCTAATTAAGATGCATGTGTCTAGGAAGTTGGAAACTAAGCACAAGTCTAAAACTTGTAGAGATAGAAGATAAGTAGATTTACAACACTTTGAGAATGATAGAAGGATTGGGTCATTAGAATAACACTAGTCAAACTAAGAGATAATCAATTTGACACAAAGAGATAGCATATGCAAGCCTTTCAATATCAAGAAGGTCTAAAAGTGGAAGGTACATCCATGATATGTATTTTCTAAGTGTATAAGACTGAGGTGCTATATAATTCATATTTAGTGTCTAAATTCCCCCTATTTAATTTAGTAATAAAATTACTAGTTTAAAGGAAAATAAATGCATACATGGGTGTATACAACACACCTTGCCTTTACGTGAGTCCAAATTAAGTGATTTGTTAGTGACTGACCTTCAACTGAGAACATGTTACATTATATAATCAGTGCATATAATCTAAACTCAAAATAATTGAAATGATGAAGAGAACGTGAATTAACTTTTTAGGGTCATGGAGTGTAAACCATAGGTTGTTAAAGGGTCTAAGTATAGTAAATCAAGGTATACAATATGAAATAAATAAAACCATTGACTTGTGAAATAACTAAGCTACAATGATATTTCTAATGATACTCATGAAGGAGATAAATGCATACTAAGCTATAAATTGACTGAGATGAAGGATCCAGAGGCTAAAAAGTAGTACATGAGTTGGTCTAAGTGTCACAAATAGGATACAAGTTTTAAAGATCATCCTAGATAATAGTGACCTAACCTAGATAGTATCATTATGTCATTAGAGTCCACTTATGGCTCTAGTTTCCTTTGTGTAGGAACTATTCTAAACTTCTAAGAGCACTTGTGTTTGAGTCTACCAAGCCTTTTCCTATGCAAAAAAACTTTAATTCACTTTTGGTGACTAATTTTATATGTAAAACCTATACCTTCATGTGATTAATGAATTTGAATTGGCACAAGTAATAAACATGTGGTGTTACTCGGGTAGGTTATACATCCTCAACACCCCGCTATGATGAAAGTTTCCTACATACCAATATTCTGATCAAGGATCAAGCCCGATGTAGTTCTCCCCACTTAAACATTGGTGAAAGTGAAAGTGAAGCTAGTATGAATTCCATTTTGAGTGTTTTGAGTGATGTTTGAGATTGAAAATTTGAGTATTATAATCTCATGAAGGTTTTAGATGAATAAATGCAAAATTAGGGTAGAATATGGATTAATAACCTTGATTATACATAACTTATTTTGAGCTTGTTTGTGTGTATGTGCATCTCATTTCCATTTGGTGGATAAAGGGATAAAATCCATGTATATATATTGATCTGGTGCTTATGCATGATTTGAAAATTGGTATAGGTTGACCTTAGGTGATTTATGAATTGAAAAGACATCCATTAGAGCTCAAAAGAGGGAAAAATGCAACAACACCCAAAAATGACAATAACATTATGGCACTATCATTCACTTATGACACTAGTGTGCAGTGGTAAAACTTAAGGCACTAGGGGCCTAGATGCCTAAATAAGGGTTGGTCTGGGATTGTTTTTGAGATGTCTAGGGATGTGTGTAACCTACATGAAAGATTAATATGTGTCTAAATAGGCCTTAATATAGGTTTAAGGCTAAACTAGAAATGTGTGGTCTCAAGTAATACTCTTGGCACTCAAGTGTTAGTTTTAGATGATTACATTTGCCCTCCATATATTTTATAAATGAAACAAAGTAAAATGACTAGGATAGAGGAAAAATAAGTGTACCTGGATGTACCTAAGAGGTGAAGCCCATGAATTTGAATCTGAATATATCGAGCATGCTCCAGTATGTGTCCTACAAATGAAATGTGCATAGATCAGTCCTTACTTAAGAGATATCAAAAGAAAGGAAAAAATTGATTAAAGAGATAAGAGAGAGGAAATCAATGAATACACCTCACTAGGTACAAAAACCAATGCATAAACCTAATGACATCTTATGTGTGTGCATGTAGATAATGATCAAATTAGTGAATATATTGGATTGAACTAATGGCTTGCTCAATCCCCATATATGGGTAGATAAAGAACTCAATATGATTTTGGTTCCATCATTTCCCATCCCTTCTTGGTGGATCATGACCTATAAATATATTGGATTGGAATGATGGCTTGTCCAACCCTCTTATGTAGGTGGCTTAAGAAATCAAGTAGACTATGACTCCATAATTACCTACCCATGTGTAGTAAATGCATTTGTAGCTAAATTTCATAATGTAACTAAATTTGTATGATTTTAACTAAAACTATATATAACATCTCTATGGCCACTAAGGAACTTTGGAATGAAAATTGGCATAGGGGCCTCCTTGAGCACTCAAGTATGTAACTTAGAGACTATGTGGTAATTCTAATTGCTATAGACTCAATAAGGTATCAATCTATTGTATTGCTTGGAACATGGTTTCTGGTGTGTATAACTTATATAATGACATGGATTTTATCATTTCATTTGATCAACTAGTGCATACGTGAGTATATCAAAATAATGTACTGTGCACATGCCCCAAAGTTTGATATCTAAGCATATGGATTCTAGACTAAGTTTTAATAATCTATATCTGAGTCTTTGAAACTAAAATGGGAGTGCTCATGTCATGAATGATGGCCCCAATCTAAGAAAATTGGTATGATTTTTTGCAAAACTAATTAAAAACTATAATCTGTTACTAAATTTGTGCAAACCTAGACTATTGTTGTGCCTTTTTATAAAATCTAGATCTTTCTACTTCTGGGGCTACTATAAAATAGTTCCATATCTTGGATAGTATTTTTGTGGCACTAGTGTCCACTTTTTGTGTTAGTGTCTTATTGTTATGGATAAAGGAAAAAGAAGCATACCTGGACTTACCCAAGAGGTGAAGTCCATTAATTTGGATCTAAGTATGTGACCCGTGCTCCATTTTGGATCTTACATAAATGAAATGTGCATGGATCAATCCTTACTTAAGAGATATCAAAATGAAATAAAAATATGAGTAAAGAGATAAGAGAGAGGAAAGGAATGAATACACCTCACTGGGTATGTAAACCAATGCATAAACTTGATGACATCCTATGTGTGTAGGTAGATAATGATCAAATCAATGAATATCTTGGACTAATTTGATGGCTTACTCAATCCCCATGTGTGGGTGGCTCAATAAATCAATATATTTTTGACTTCATCATTTCCCACCCATGCTTGGTAGATCATGACCTATGAATAACTTGGATTGGATTGATGGCTTATCCAACCTTCTTATGTAGGTGGATTGAAGACTCAAGTAGAATATGAATCCATCATTACTAACCCATGTGTTGTAGATGTATCTATCACTAAATTATGAAATGTAACTAAATATGTATGATTGTAACTAAAAATGTATATAAAAACTCTATGGCCACTCAAGAACTCTGGAATGAAAATTGGAGTGGGGGCCTCCCCAAGCACTTGAGTATATAGTTGAAGGACTATGCGGTAATAAAAAATAATGCAGACAGAGTAAGGAATTAATATAGTGTATTACTTGAAACATGGTGTTTAGTGTGTATAAGATAGATAATGACATGGATTTTTTCATTCCATCTAATTAATTGATGTATAAGTGAGTATATATAAATAATGTGCCATTCACATGCCCACAAGTTTGGTATCTTAGCATCTAGATTTATGAATGAGTTTTAATAATCTATATTTGAGTATCTAAAACTGAAATGGGAGTGATCATACCATGCATGATGCCCATAAATGATAAAACTAGTATGATTTTGTATAAAACTAAGTAAAAACTGATAATTTATAACAAATTTTGTGCAATCTTGGACTATAATTATTATCACTATAAATTACACCATTGAGAGGTTTTTAAAGCCTCCTCACTTAGGTGATAGTATGGATAAACCTATAGGATATGGATTTCATAATCATTGAGGTTATTCTCTAGATATGGCTAGCTCCCTTGATACTTCACCTTGAAACTACAACTAAACTGCTACTTGCTAGGAAAAAGGTAAGAGATAACTAAAAATAACCTAACTAATTAGGTGATGTAACAAATTTTCTGGTCACTACCACACATTTAAATGTGCAAAATGAACATAGAGCTAACATATTCATATAATAATACTAATCTACTCCTCTTACATCATTATTTCAATATGAAGGTGGTAGATGATGATTAGGCTAGGAGGGCTGATTTTCAAGAGGTCTCAGGACATTGATGGAATATTGCCCCACTTAACCTTCAAAATAATAATTAGACACTCCATATGACCTAAAAGAGTGATTTAAACCTACATATAGGTGAGATAATGAGATAACATGTTAAGGAAAACTAAATCAACACTAGACATGATCAATCATTCATGCACAAACACTAGAATACAATCATCAAAGAAGGTAAAACTAGCTTGTCTATTATTTCAATGGCTTAAAAAAGGAATAGGGATTAGACATACTCAATTGGAGGATACTTACAATGCAAAAATGAGGCATACATATAGAAGAGAATGAGAAGGAGAGAGACGATGGACATTGGAAAAGCCAATGATAAGTGTCATCTCTTGATGAAGCAAGTTACAAATAAGAAAGCTTGTAAGTAGGAAGTTTTATGAATTCTCTCCAACATGTGTCATCTTGGTATAATATTATTCTTCATAAATGTGTCATAGGTGATCATCATTTTACTCTATGACTCATCCTTTCATTCATGAAATTATCCATTCTTGGTTTAGGAGGAGTTAGAATTCTATGTTTTGACACATAGCACTTTCGATCGTGCTTCCAAGTGTCTTCCCATGAAATACTTGGAAAATTCAAGGATTTACTCATTTTTATGGGAGTGATACCTAAAACTCAAGATTATTTATATTATAAATAACTTACACTTTCATTGTTGAGCTTGGTTGATTCAAAAGAGGCCATGAAAATAAGCCCATCTCGTCATCCAAGGTCTAGTCCTTACTTAAGGTCTAAAATAACATCTTGCCAATGTCATAAAGGTTTAGTAAAGGATCATGTTATCAATTTTTATATTATATATTTCCTATAAGGATTGACATGCGGATGCATTTAGTCTCTTGGAGCTCTTGATGACATGTTTGCTTACTAAAAGGTTTCTTGAGCTGGTTGGTAGCCTGTATGTCACTTGAGGAGTCTTAGAGAGATTGTAGGGATACCACCAAACCTCTGCCCATGCTCAACAAGTCCTCAAAACTGGTCAATATGATTTCCCATAGACAAATCCTTTCAAATAATCCTAAAATTACCACTTTCCATGTTGAATGTGCTTCTACAAGTGTCCCTTGTATGTGCAAATAATCATTTTTACTTTGAGCCACTTAACAAGCCTTATAATGAATTGTCAAGGTACAAAATTATTTTGAGAGGGTTATTAAAAACTAATACAAACCAATTAGGACTAATATCACATTTAATACTTTGGAATATCACCATGCCACTCTAACAAATTATATTTGGATTAACCTAGACCTTCATGACTTTTGACAATGAAGTCCTATACAAGGAAAATCTAGAAACAAGCAAAAAATCATAATCCCTCATTACCTTAATTTCTCCAAATTTACTTTAATATTTCTAAAAACATGTCATTAAAATCTAATGAAAGGGATTAATGACAAGACTAGGGGGTTTAATTAACTCCTCTTGATTAGACCCTTCAAGAGACCTTGAAATGACCAAATGCACTTAATAATGCATCTTTTATGAAAAATTCTAACCAATAGAACAAAACCAAAACTCTCAAAAGGATATTAATAAAGTTAAACAAGTCTATAATCAAAGTTTAAAATTGTACCCACTCATGGTGGCCAATTTTGGCTAACATTAATTATTGTGCCTTTCTGGAAAATCTAGATTTTTCTACTTCTGGGGCTACTAGATAATAATGCCATATCTTGGATAGTAAAATTATGGTGATAGTGCCATATTTTGATGTTTTTTTACCAGCTGAGTCTAATCTCTATCAGACTATTTTCCACTATGTTTTCCTAAAATTGAGCTCGGTATTCTATGCTTGCATGATGGAAACTGTACTCTGATTACATTTGGATGGCCTAATCTCTATGGTTCACGTATTATATTTGGATTAAACTAGAATTGGGGTACTTATACTAGTTTTGGTTCACTTGGAGTCACAATTTATGCTTGTGTTCATGCCTCCAAAGGCTAATATATTAAATAGAAACATCAAAAACTCTTTAATGGATGAAATCCTATCCCATTGAGCATGCCAAAACTATTATCACTCTAAATTTCACTCTTGATGAGGTTTTTCAAGCCTCCTCAATTAGGTGATATCATGGAGACATGTCTAGACTATGGGTGGCCTAATAAGTGAGGTGAATATTTAGATATGGATAGCTCTTTTGATACTTCACCTTAAAACTATGATTAAACTAATACTTACTGGGAAATGGGTAAGAGATAACTGAACAAACCTAAGGTAGTCATGCAACAAATTCATTGTAACTACCACACATTTTCAAATGCACAATGAGCATAAATCTGATCTATTCATACACTACTCCTAATCTACTCCTCTTACATTATTTTTTCAATATAAAGGTGGTAGATGATGATTAGGCTAGGAGGGCTGATTTTCAAGAGGTCTCAAGACACTAATGGAAGGTTGCCTCACTTAACCTTCATAAGATGACTTAGACACTCCATATGACCTGAAAGAGTGAGTTCAAACTTCATATAGGTAAGATAATGAGACAACATGTCAAGGAGAACTGAATGAACACTAGATAAGATAAATCATTCATGCATAAACACTAGAATATAGTCATAAGAGAAGGTAAACATTGCTTGTCTATTATTTCAATGGCTTAAAAAGGGAACAAATCTTTGCCATAATCAAGTGAAGTATCATTCTAATTCTAAAATTAGTCATACATATATAACATAATGAGAAGGAGAGAGAAGATGGATGTTGGAGAAGCCCATGATAAGTGTCATCTCATGTTGAAGCAAGTTAAAAATAAGAAAACCTGCAAGTAGGAAATTTTATGAATTCTCTAAAACATGTGTCATCTTGGTCTAATATTCTTCTTCATCAAGGTGGAATATGAGATCATAATTTTCCTCTATGACTCATCCTTTTATTCATGAAATTTTCTATTCTTAGTTTAGGAGGAGTTACAAGTCTATGCTTTGACACATGACACTCTTGATCATGCTTCCTTAAGTCTTCCTACACCATCCTTGGACACTTAAATGAATTTGTCATATTAATGGGAGTGATAACTGAAACTCAATCTTATTCATATTTGCAAGAACTTGCACTTTCATTGTGTGAGCTTCATTGATTCAAAAGATGTCATGAAAACAAGCCCATATCTTCATCCAAAGTATAGTCCTTGGTTAAGGATTACAATCACATATTTCCAACCTCATAGAGGTTTATTAAAGGATCATGCTATATATGTTTAGCTTGTATACCACCTACAAGGACTAACATGTATATGTATTTAGTCTCTTGGATCTCTTGATGCCATGTTTACTTACTACAAGGTTTCTTGAGCTTGTTGGTAGCCTATATGCCTTTTGAGAAGTCTTAGAGAGATTGTAAGGAGACCATCAAACATATGCCCATGTTAAAAAAGTAATTCATAACTGGTCAAGATGCTTTCACATATCCAAATCCTTGAAATTAAGCCTAAAAATTCCACTTTCCATGTTGAATGTGCTTTTAAAAGTGTCCCTTGTATGTACAAATCATCATTTTTACTTTGAGCCACTTGACAAGCCTTATAATTCATTGACAAGGTATGAAATTATTTTGAGAGGTTAGTTCAAGATAATACAAACCAATTAGGCATAATATCAGTTTTTATACTTTGGTGTTGACCATTCCACTACAACTTGTATTTGGATTAACCTAGACCTTTATGACTTTTGAAAATGAAGTCCTACACAAGGAAAAGCTAGAAACAAGCAAAAAATCATAACCCCTCATTATCTTAATTTCTCTAAATTTACCTTAATATTTCCAAAAACATGTCATTAAACTCTAATGAAAGGGATTAATGATAAGACAAGGGGGTTTGATTTACTCCTCTTGAATAGACCCTCCATGAGACCTTGAAATGATTAAGTACACTTGATAATGCATGTTTTATGACAAATTCTGACCAATAGACCAAGACCAAAAATCTTAAAAGGCTATCAATAAAGTTAAACAAGTATAGAAGCAAAGTTTAGAGTTGTATCCACTCATGGTGGCCAATTTTGGCTAATAATAACTATTATGCCCTTCTAGAAAATATAGTTTTTTCTACTTTTAGGGCTACTCGATAATAATTCCATATCTTGGAACATAGCACTATTGTGTTGGTGTCCTATTGTGCTTATTTTATACCAAATGAGTTTGATCTCTATCTGACTATTTTTCCACTATGTTTTCCTAAAATTGAGCTATGTATTTTATGCCTACATGATGAAAAATGTACTCTAAGTACATTTAGATGGCTTGATCTTTGTGATAATCCTCTATGAATGCCCCCTCTTTTGAGGGGAGTTGTTGAACTGATGAAATAACTATCCTCAAAATAAAAGTACATGATATGTATTATCCTGAGCATAAATGATATCTATGTAATAAACCAATATAATGTGTATATATGATATTAAAATGTAAGATAATATAAGCATAAATTTGTAATGTATGATGTATGTTAGATATAACATTCACAAGGATGTCAAGCTAGATATAACAATGTATGCATGTGTATAAAAAAAAAATATGAGTAATAAATAGAGTAACTTCTTAGGGGGATGGGGCATGATGTCCATCATTAGATCCATGGAAGAAGGGGAGATGCATGAGGTCTATCATGGCATCTAAAACTGGAGTATGCAATATGCAAGAGATAAGTGTCATGACCATGACACATACATGAAAGCATACATATAACACACATGAGGCACACAAAGTAGGCAAAGGCGACATAATATAAGGGACATGGGCACATGTCACTAAATATGATCAAGCAAAACATATAAATACATGTTTAAATGTACACATACGCATAGTGCAAATAAGTTGGATTAGAGACACATAGAAGGACATGTTCAAATGTCTACATACACAATCAATAAAGCACACACAAGGACATGGGCACATGTCCAAAGCATAAGCATATATATATATATATATATATATATATATATATATATATATATATATAAATGAAAGGAAGTGGTTTAGAGCCATAAAAGAATGGTATATTCATATGCCCTTGAATAGATGTAGAAACATAGATGTAAAATCAAGTCTAAAATAGTAAATCTAAAAATGAAAGTATGCATGAATATGTAGTATAAATCTATATAAGAGCAAGGATTTACATAAACTGAGTCTAGAGTAGTAGTAGTCTGTAATAAATGTGAGTAGTGTAGGATGATCAATATCAAGATATAATAATGTTAGCTCTATGATATAGAGTTTAGAAAGACGTAACTTCTACAACATAATTATGTATAAGATGCCCCCAAATGGGTGAATGTATTGAATGAGGAAGCTATGTATCTATGTATATGCCCTTAGTGTGTAGATAGTTAAAAAAAATTAGATCTATGTGGTGGACCTGGGTCCTATAAGCATCAAAAAGTGAAAAATGTGTGTGTGATAAAACTAGCTACATTAACATAGATAACATATGTAGTACCTAGAAAGTATAATAAATGTAAACATGAAAATGCATACAATCTATAATTTGTATTTTTTGAGTAAATATTTGAATGTTTTTAGGTTTTGACATATTATATTATTTTTGTGATTTTGGATATAATCTATATATAAGTAACATGAGAATTAAACTATATACAAGGACAAAAATGAATGACACTATGTATAAGTATATGCTGAAAATAAATGAGATAATGTACAAATGAAGTCTAATGTCTCTATAGATGTAAGAGCACATCCATGAGATGTGGATAATCAAAAGGTAAATCTGGTGGGAAGTCATCTAGTGTTAGATACTGAATCTACCCAAACTTAAATAAATCATCATCATCATGATAATCATACCATGCTATCTGTATAAGTGTAGCCTTACCCTTGGTGTTAGTCTAGATTATGTGCATCCAAATAACATGTTGATCTACTATGTAAGAAATATCCCATGTAATCCTAGGGTAAACCACATCAAGCCATGGGGTATCTGTATGAAATTTGTGATTCTCATCTGAGCCATCATGTAAAATGAAAAATGTGTGTCCCTCATGATTGAAATCTAAACATCTATCTATGTGATCAATTGTGGCATCCATTGCCTATAACCATATACTTCCAAAGGTAACCTATGTATGTGTGCCTATGATTATGATAAAGAGTAATGTGCTGGCCACCTTTAGGCCACATGCAACTAGTAGTGTGATATGTCTTAAGGAATCTTGATAATGTATAACTTGTTTTAACTCACTCTCCTAATGTCTTATGTTCTATAAGAATTCCAATGTGTAAGTGTTGGGATTTGAATCCTCATCTATAGTAACATGAGGGATGTATTAGTCCTATATGAAAACTTAGAGAGGCAAGGGATCATTCCAAGAATATCTATGTTGGTGAAGATTCCATCATGGTGCCTGCACTGGTGGAGGTGGAGGATGTGTAATCTAAATAGTGCCCTGAGCCTTTAACTTATTCAAGTTATGTTATAATGTTGAGTATGTATATATATCATGTCCTATAAGCCTATGAAAATGAACAAAAGGTCTACCATCCTGATATGATAATCTATTGATGGATATGTGATGTTTTATGGATAATGCCATCAATCCTCTATCAAGTAATATCTATAAAATTTATTATGGTATATCCTATCAAATACCTACCTAAATCTATATAATTGAGTCAATATCCATATATGTAACCATATATACTAAGTTAATAGAGGAATATACCTCTAAATGTAACTAAGTGGGTGAGATGTAATATAGGGGGACTATGAGCTAGTGGTGTTTCCTATGTGGGAAAAGGCATGAGTGCCTTAGAATCATCTCTATACTCTCTAAGGCCAATTAGTTTTAATCTCAATCCACATAAGTAATCATCAATGTCAATGCGTGTTAGATCATTCTCTATGGTGTCTTACAAATTTGTATCAGAGTTGTGGATATATATTTCCTCTAAATTAATAATTAATGGTAATTGTGATGTGAGAATCCCATCATCCACTATGGGTGGGGATAACTATACTATAGTTGGTTCCTCCTCTATCATGGGTGAATGTAATTATGATGTAGGAGAATCTAGAATGGGTGTCATAATAGTAGTGCTAGATTGCTCAAACTCATATGTATGCATCTACTCAATCAGAATCTTATGAGGTGAGGACTCTATAAGAACATGAGGTGTCCCATCTAAATATGTACTTAGGGTGGTAGGTGTATGCAATAAAAAATGCATCATGTTTATAAATCAATCCTAACTCAAAAAGGATAGATCATACCATACACTTCCAATTAGGGACACATTAAATAATCAGTAGCATGACCAATATAGGGATCCAATAGAACCAATTATAGGATCTATTATCAAAATACATAATGCTAGAGAGGGTTCCATAGTATCCAATCAAGCACAATCATGTAATAACCCTAGATAGGTCCTATGTTTGATTTTTTGTTGGAGGTCTAGATTACACCCTAGCTTAATAAAGGATTCTTCAGATCCCCTACTCAAATATACTCTAACATGGGAACAACCCTAGGTTATGGGTCACCTATGGTGGAGTTGGACTCCTAGGGTATTTAGTGAGGCTAGATCCTCTGATGCATCACTTAGCTCATTTACAGTAAAACCTACTCACTACTGGGAAAAGGGAGAGAAAGATAAGTAAAAGGGAAATCTAAGCTAATGTTCATGATGCACCTAAAATGATTGTTCATCCACTCTTGAGATTTTTAAAACACTAATAAGATAAAACAAATGATTGGATATATAATTCCAAAGTCTTTCATGCATTAGTATTTCATGTAGAGGTTCACCAAGTGATCAAAACCTAATGGAAGTGATGGAGAGGCCTAATTCAAGGCACTAACTAGTCAATGTATCCACATGATAGCTTCAACTAAATGACATTAAACACTTAACATGCCCTACATAAAAAGATGACTAGTGTCTAGGTGAGATAAAAAACTTGACAAGGGAGATATTTCTACCATATATACAAATCAAACTAGCATTGACACACTATACCAGAACAATAAAATCTAAAATTAATCTTTTATTAATTTCAAGAGGTTATAAATCTCAATCTTGGTAGAGTATATTCATGCCCAAGAGAGGGATGTATTTCAAGGCTTAGAAGCCTATACATATAGTATAATGGGAATAAGATAGCTAGGAACATGCGTGGGAGAATGGAGGAGTCATTATTGATAAATAAGTGTAGTGGCATTTCATTGATTTTTTTCTATATGCATGCCTTCTTCCAATAAGAAATAATCCTTTTAAACAAGTTAACCTACATTTGGCTCCAATAATATTCAAGATTTCTAATTGGATGAGAGATCCACTAAAAGATAATGGTTTATTTTGCATAATGATTCATAACTAAGTCTATTGGAGAAAATATCTCTAAGATCTGAATAACATTGATTACTCTAACTACTTATCTAACCACCAGATCTCTTTGTTTTGATCTCTCACTCCATCTCCACTTGCTTCATTATAAGGAAAAATTCTTCACATATCCATATTTTATTTTAGCGGTTGTTTGTTGGATATATGAATGTATCAAAAGATGAGACACTCTTTCATTAATCACATATCTACCCCATTTCAATATCTGAGCATAGATCCATTATATAGATTGAAAAATAATCTACTTTATTGGTCTTTTGATAGTTATTATATCAATGCAAACTTATAGATCCCATATCTTCTTTATTGATCTATATGTTAGGTATAAAATAGATCTATCTTGCATTTGGACCATATGGAAGATAAGAAATCCTTATATGCATAGTCATAGAATAATACTTCAACTTGGAAAATGGGGTCAACAAGTTCTAAATCTTTGACCAGAGGCCCTGAGCTATCCTTTAATGGTGACAAAGCCTTATTAGGAATAAAACTTCACCATTAATAACCTTGACTGTATAACTATGTTTTTTTAATGGTATTTGACTGAGATCTAATGGCAATATATACTCTTTGAAAAATTATTCCTGGTTTAACCTATGGTCACATTTGTTCTCTATGGAAGTCCCTAGATTTTGAATTTTAATTTTAGTCATTGATCTTGATTCAGGACCTCTCATATTATGCCAAATGTCAATTCTTCATTTGATCTGTAGGATCCTACTGACTATTTGACCTATCATGCACCATTGATCTACTTTTGTACAATTAAACATGAGCCTTAGATTTTTTAATAGTCTAATGCACTTGTGACACTTGGTAGCTTCTCATTTGGCTTTGAGATCTATTGAATTATTGATTGAATACTCATTATTAGATATTTGTGTATAATTGCACGCTCACTATTCATTTGTCTAGACCCAATGACCTTGTCAGTCACCATGCACCATCAAATATCAATAAGGACACCTGATATCTTACCACTTTTTAGCTTCTCACTTACACTGACCTTTTGACTTGATGCTCATCATTGATCTAATCTATATAAGTAAATACATGCCATTAGATCTTGGGACCCACTAACATCTATTAGATTGATGCTTGCCATTGAAGCTTGACCTTATCTCCCAAGTTTAGGATAATTATTTATCTCATGTTAAGCCTAGGAATATTTGAACTTAAATGGATATTTTCCATAGCTTTATCTTAACATCTGCATGAGCGTCTCACTCTACTTGCTTAACTTTGAAGGCTTATATCTATAGATAGAAATTGTACCAAGGCACCAAACTTGAAAATCATGATTTAGGCATGAAATACTTCATGTCCATGTGATCATTTGGATTTGAGAGGATTTTTAAGAATATTTATAAAATACACAAGAAAACTAGTCTATTCATTTTTCTGTGACATGCTTATAATGATCTAGATCCTTAAAATCACCAAGTTCACACTTTAAGCTTGCTTAAAGTGTTTTAAAAGCTTGTAAATTCTATGTGATATCCTCTTGAAGTTCATATACTCCTTGTTACATTGAATCACTCTTCAATCAGGACCCTGATCAACTTATTATTTTAGATTAGGCACATGTAAGCCAAAATTGGCCAACATATTTGGGGACTCAACTGCGGAGCATGCCCGTTATGCTTGAGAAATTAGACCATATACATGAATTTGGAATTACCAATAATGAAATTAGTACAAGAAACCTTTTGACTTGTGAAGATAATGAATTCCACCAAAATAGGGAAGGAAATAAACAAAAAAAGGAAGCTAACTAAACAAATCAAAATCAAATAGACTAATGTGCTAAGGTAGCACTTGGAGGAAAGAAAGACCAAGTAACTATGTACATGGAACTTAACTTCCTTAATAATGTTTCAGATGTATCCCATTGACTGGGATATAAAGCTCCTCACCATCCACTTTGCAAGTTAGAAGGAATTATGGGACTTGTAGCTAGAGATTATGTATAGACCTCTCTAAAGGGAGTCAAACTTTGTATACCTTTCTGACTTAGCTCTATCCTCATCCCACTTGAGGACCAAATCTCCTTCTTTGAAACTTCATGAAGAATATCCTTTGTCAAATGCTCTCTTCACTTTTTCTTGATGGTTTTACATGGCTAGCATAGCTTGATGTCTTGTCTCATCCAAATTCTTAAGCTCAACATATCTTATCTCCATAGGTTCATTCTCTAACAACTAAAGTTGATGCATTAGTTCTAAGGTAGGAAATTCAATAGAAATAGGCATTCTTGCTTCCTTACCATATACAAAATTATAGGGGGAGTTGGCTATTCAATTTTTATAGGTGACCTTATTATCCCATAGAGTTGACTTCAACTTCAGATGACATGACCATTGATTATATTCAATAGTTATTCTTATGATCTTCAATGGGTTTTTATTAGTGGACTCATCAAGACTATTTCCTTGGGGATAGTAGTTAGATGAAGTATTGAGATAAATCCCATGTGGAAATGCCGATTGGATGATTCTAGACCCCACAAAGGCCATAACATTGCCAAAAATAATAGTTGAAGGGGATCCAAACCTAGTAATCAAACCTTCATAGAAATCTAGAACATTGGTCTCATTTACTTCCTTAAATGCCATTGCTTCAGTCCATTTAGTGAAGTAATATATAGCAATCAATATCCATTTATGACAAGATATTGATGGGGGGTTAATGAGACCAATAAATTCTAATACCCATTAGACAAATGGCTAATCCACTATAATTGGATGGAGAGGTAAGGTTGAAAGCTTCACTTTTCCAACAAACATAACACATTGTCCGCATTTCTTAACCCATGCATGACAATCACCAAATAAGCTTATCCAATAATACCCACCTCTCATGATCTTGTGGGCTATGGTCCTTGCTAAATAATTCCCTCCACCATGTCCATCATGGAAATCTTTAAGTAACCTTTCCTTTTGATGTTATTAATGCATCTTAACAACATACCATTTATATATTTCTTGAGCAAAACACCATCAACAAAAATAAATGGAATAGATTTCATTCTAAAATATCTTCTTTTTGAAGGAGTTAAGTGAGAGGGATAAGTTCCATAATAGAGATATCTTACCAAATAATGATACCAACTAGAAGGTGAGGTATGATCAGTTACAATTTTTTCATAAGTTGACACCATAACCACCTCATTGGCTTCTTGTAATTCTTGGGATATATGCTCACAAAGTCCCTTTCCTCTAACTAGATTTGTGACCTTCATCTCCACATCATAGTCCATTACTTTTGTTATCCAACCATCTCTTTGTTCATTTATATCCTTGTTTAAGATAAATTCTTTGATACTTGGATGGGCAACCAATAGATGTATCTTATTGTTAGACAACAAGCATCTAAATTTCTTGAGAGACCTTATGATAGAAAGCACATGATTTTCAACAAAAGAGTACCTCTTTTTATATTATTCTAAGGCTTGACTAAAGAAGGATATTGGCTGCTCTAAGGTCTCATGATTCTACTACATAATAATGCCTAAAATTGTGTCAATGTTAACATAGGTGTACACAATGAAATCCTTTGAGAAATTTGGGTTCATGGGCATAGGAGCACTAGCCATAGCTTTCTTAGTTTCCTAAAAACTCCTTACTCCTTCCTTAGACTAGTTGAATCTCTAATTATTCTTTAGCATTGCTATAATTGGTTTAGCTAAAGTGGTAAAATTTGAGATGTATCTTTTAATAAAATTGATCTCCCCTAAGAAACTTTGCAAAGCTCTTTTGTGCTTTGGAAAGGAAAGTGAAAGAATTGAAGCTATTCTTTTAGGATCTATGCTTAAACCATGTTTTAAAACTATATGTCTAAGAAGCTTACCTTCATGAACTAAGAAGACACACTTTTTGGGATTCAAAGATACCCCAAATTATCTACATATTTCAAACACTTGCTCAAGGTGAACCATGTGCTCACTTGAATTCTTTGAAAACATTGTTATGTCATCCAAATAGACCAACATAGACTTATTAAAAAGGCCCTCGAACGCCATATCCATGGCTCTCTAAAATTTTTCTCCAACATTGGATAGACCAAAGGGAATTTTTATATATTTAAATATCCCCCACTTTATGGGGAAGACTATCTTGAATTGGTCTTATTCCTTGACCAAAATTTGGTTGTAGCCACTATAGCCATCCAACAAGGAGAACCTTTCTTAACCTACAACCAACTATAAAATTTGTTCCACAGATGGCAATGTATAGTGGTCTTTAAGGGAAGCCTTATTCAAGTCATAGAAGTCAACACATAGTCTAATTTCACCATTCTTTTTCCATACTAGGACAAGGTTTACCATCTAAGACGAGTACTTGATTAGAAATATAATAACTAATTCAATGAGCTTATGAAGTTTATCTCTCATCAAAGGCTCAAGCTTAGGATTAAAATTCCTTTGTCTTTGTCTTACTATATCAGTTTCATTTTCTATCTCAATGGTGTGTTGAGATAGACTTGGGTCAAATCCTTTGAGATCACTATATTTCCATGCAAATACACCATCAAAATTTTCACATAACTTAATGAAATCTTCCTTTTCTAAATAAGTACATAACTTTTTACCAACTTAGGTTCTTACTAGGTGAAACTTACACATTGGCATAGTGTTCTTTTTTTGACAAGGTTGAATTTTCTTTCCTTAGCTCATTATCACCATTGAATGTGATTTAAAGTGTGACCAACCCATTGGGAAACATTTTTTTTTAGTTGTACATTTTGGTGACTATACTACTGTAAGTATTTTAATTGATTTCTTCTGGAAAACTCAGCTTCCTCTTGCAAGAATTTAACAATCTAATTATCATCTTTAAACACTTACCAATTATCATTATTATCTAGAATATAAGGCATTACCACCACCTTAATGTGTAATTAGACCTTTTCACTTCTTAAATTTGTTGGGATACAATATCATGCCCCAATGGTAGCCAACTTGTCTGCATGTTTGTTCTCATCTCTTGGTATTTCTTGAATGTTAAAGGACTATAAATATTCAATTAAGTCCCATAACCTATGCTTATAGGATTTAAGCAATGGGTTTATGCATACATTAAGACCTCTCACTTGGTGAACTACAAGTTCACTATCACCAAAGACTTGTAAGGTGTTGACTTTCATCTTCCTAGCCCATTGTAAACCATGAGCTAGTGCCTCATATTCTAAAACATTATTTTAACAACCAAATTTAAACTTAATATATGAGAAGTACCTTGATTTATTAGATAAAACAACATCATTCCAACCCTGGTACCATGCTTATTCATTGACCCATCAAAGTATAATTTCTAAAGATCATCACCAGACTCAACATACTTCATCAAGGTTGGGATTGGTGTATCTTTCTCATGTAATAAATAAAAACCAAGTCCTTCCTCTTCAATTAAATTATAAGGATCATATTCATGTGAGATAGAGGCCCACTCATTAAGGAATAAATTTGGGATTTCATCTAAAGGTGATTCATTTTCCTTTGCACTATCTTCTATCACCTCATCTGAGATGAGGCAATTGGTATTCACAACACTTGACAAGGGATATATTTTTACAAAATATGCAAATAAATTTGGAATTTACACACTATACTAAAGCAATGAAATTTTAAATCAGTCTTCTATTCATTTTAAGAGGTTACAAAGCTTAATCTTGGTAGAGTTTAGTCATGCCTAAGAGAGGGATAGATTTTAAGGCTTAGAAGACTGTATATATAGTAGAATCAGAATGAGAGAGATGGGGAACATGCATGAGAGAATGGATAAGGAGTAATTAATGATCAAGAAGTGTGGTGGTAGTTAATTTATTGTTTTCTATACACATGCCTTATTTTAATCAGGACTAATCCTTTTCAAAAAGTTAACCTGCATTTGGATCCAATAATATTTGAGCTTTCTCATTGGTTGAGAGATCCACTAGAAGACAAGGGTTTGTTTTTCATTATGATTCATGACTAAGTATATTGGAGAAAATATCTATAAGATTTGAACAATTTTGATTACTCTAACTACTTCTCTAACTATTGGATCTTTTTGTTTTGATCTCTCACTCCATCTCCACTTACTTCACTATAAGGACAAAGTCTTCAAATATCCATGTCTAATTTTAATGGTTGTTTATCAGAGCTATGAACATATCAAAAGATGAGAAACTCTTTCATTAGTTACATATCTTCCCCATTTCAATATCTAAGCATAGATTCATTTTATAGATTTAAAACCAATCTCTTTTATTGATTTTTTGATAGATATTATATTGATGCAGACCTATAAATCTCATAGCTTCCTTATTGATCTCTAAATTAGGTCTAAAATAGACCTATCCGACCTTTGAACCCTATGGAAGATGAGAACTTATTATATGCACAATCATAAAATAATACTTCAACTTGGAAAATAGGGTCGATGGGTTTTAAATCTTTGACTAGAGGTCCTAAACTATGCTTTAATGGTGACAGAGCCTTATCAATAATAGAGATTCACCATTAACAACCTTGAATGTATAACTATGTTCACTCAATGGTGTTTTATTGAGCTCTAATGGAAACATATTCTCTTTAAAACATTGTTCCTTGTTCAACCTATGGCTGTATTTGTTCTCCATGGAAGTACTTAGCTTTTAAATTTTAATTTTAGTCATTGATCTTGATTTAGGCCCTCTCATATTGTGCCAAATGTTAGTTATTCATTTGATCCATAGGATATTGATGACTCTTTGACATTGTATACACCATTTATCTAATTTTGTATGATTAAACCTGATCCCTAGATTTTTTGATAGTCTAATGTGCTTATGACACTTGGTAGCTTCTCATTTAGCTTCAAGATCTATTGACTTATTGACTCAATTCTCACCATTAGATATTTGTGTATGATTTCATGCTTAACATTGATTTATTTAGACCCATTTACTTTGTCAATTTTTGTGTACCATTATATCTCTATCAAGACACCCAAGATCTTGCCACTTGTTAGCTTCTCACTTACACTGACCTTTTGACTTGATGCTCACCATTGATATTCTCTGTATAAGTAAATACATGCCATTGGATCTTGGGACCCATTATCATATATCATATCAATGCTAGCCATTGGATCTTAACCTTAGCTCCCAAGATTTGGAACTTATTTCTATCACATTAATCCTAGGAAGATTTGAACTTAAATGGCTATTTGCCATAGCTTTAGCTTGATGTCTTGCTTAAATTTCAAGGCTTATATCTCTAGATAAAAATTTCACCAAGGCACCAAAATTTTAGATAATGATTTAAGAATGAAGGATGTCATGTCCATGTAATCCTTTAGCCCTAAGAGAATTTTTGATCATATTTATAAAATGCACAAGAAAAATAGTCTGTTTATTTTTCTATGATATGATTGTGATGGTCTGGTTCCTTAAAATCACCAAGTTAATAATTTAAGATTGCTTAAACTGTTCCAAAATTTTGTAAATGCAATGTAATCTCATCATTAAGTTTATATGATCCTTGTGAAATTTAATCACTCTTCAATCAGGACCCTGCTCAACTTTTCATTTTGGATTAGGCACATGTAGGCCAAAATTGGCTAACTTCTTTGGGGACTCAGCTAGGGAGCATGCTTGCTATGCTTGAGAACTCAGACCATATAAATGAATTTGGACTTATCAATAATGAAATGACTATAAGAAACCTTTTGACTTGTGAAGATAATGAATTCAACCAAATAGGGAAGGAAATAAACAAAATAGGGAAGCTAACTAAACAAATCAAAATAAAATAGACTAATGTCCTAGGTTAGCACTTAAAGGAAAACAAGACCAACTGACTATGTATAAGGAACTTAGCTTCCTTAATAGTAATGTTTCAGATGTATCCCATTGACTAGGATAAGAAACTCCTTACCATTCACCTTTGTAAGTTGGAAGGCATTGTGGGACTTGCAACTAGAGATTGTGTATGGACCACTTTTAAGGGAGTCATACTTTGTATGCCTTGCTAGCTTAGCTCTATCCTCATCCCACTTGAGGACCAAATATTTTTCTTTGAAACTTTTTGAAGAAGCTCCTTTGTCAAAGGCTCTCTTCACTTTTTCTTGATGGCTTTCCATGGCTAGCAAGGCCTGATGTCTTATCTCATCCAACTCTATATTATTAGCATATCTGATCTCCATAGGTTCATTCTCCAACAACTAAAGTTGATGCATTTATTCTAGGTAAATAAATTCAATACAAATAAGCATTCTTTCTTCCTTACCATATACCAAATTGTAGGGGGAATCAACTATTGACTTCTTATAGGTGACCCGATTAGCCCATAGAGATGATTTCAACTTTAGATGCCATGACCTTTGATTATCTTTAATATTTATTATTATGATCTTAAATAGGTTCTTATTAGTAGACACAACAAGACCATTTCCTTGGGGATAATATTTAGATGAAGTGCTAAGATAAATCCCAAGATGAACTACCCATTAGATGATTCTAGACCCCATAAAGGCCATATCATTGTCATAAATAATAGTTGAAGGGGATCCAAACCTAGTAATCAAACTTTCATAGAAATATAGAACATTGGTCTCATTTGCTTCCTTTAATGACACTACTTCAGTCCATCTAGTGAAGTAATATATAACAATTAGTATCCATTTATGACCTGAGCTTAATGGGGGTTTAATGAGACCAATAAATTCCAATCCCCATTGGACAAAGGGCTGATTCACTATAATTAGATGGAGACGTAAGTTTGCAAGCTTCACCTTTCTAATAAACATAACACATTATCTACATTTCCTAACCCATGCATGACAATAACCAAATAAGCTTAGCCAATAATACCCACCTCTCATGATCTTGTGGGATATGGTCCTTGATGAATGATTCCCTCCATAATGTCCATCATGGAACTCTTCAAGTATCCTTTCCTTTTGATGTTGTTCAATGCATCTTAACAACATGTCATTGATATATTTCTTAAGGAAAAAATCATGAACAAGAAGAAATGGAATGGATTGCATTCTGAAATATTTTTGTTTTGAAGGATTTAGGTGAGAGGGATAAGTTCCATCCTAGATATATCTTACCAAATAATGATACCAACTGGAAGGTGAGGTATGATCAGATGTAACTTCTTCATTAATTGGCACCATAACCACCTCATTGGCTTCTTTTAAGTCTTAGGATAGATGCTCACAAAGTCCCTTGCCTTTAACCAAATTTGTGACCTTGATCTCCACATCATACTCCATTAATTTGGTTATCTGACCAAATATTTTCTCATTTACATCCTTGTTTAAGAGAAATTCTTTGATACTTGGATGGGCAACCATCAAATGTATCTTATTATTAGACAACAAGTATATAAATTTCTTGAGAGACCTTATGACATAAAGTACATGATTTTAAAAAAAGATTACCTTGTTTCATATTCTTCTAAACTTTGATTGAAGAAGGCTATTGGATGCTCCAAGGCCTCATGATCCTGTTCAATAAGAATGCCTAAAATGGTGTCAATGTTTGAATAGGTGTACAAAATCAAAATGAATTCCTTTGAGAAATATGGGTTCATGAGCATAGAAGCACTAGCCATATATTTCTTAATTTTCTCAAAACTTCTTACTCCTTCCTTGGGCTAGTTGAAGCTCTGATTATTGTTTAACATTGTTGTAAGTGGTTTATCTAAAGTGGCAAAATATAAGATGTATCTTCTGATAAAATTCGTCTCCCCTAAGAAACTTTGAAAATCTCTTTTGTACTTGGGCAAGGAAAGTGAAAGAATTGAATCTATTCTTTTGAGATCTATGCTTAAACCATGTTTTGAAATTATATGTCCAAGAAGCTTACCTTCATGAACTGAGAGGACACACTTTTTGGGATTTAAAGATACCCTAAATTGTCTACATCTTTCAAACACTTGTTCAAAGTGAACCATGTGCTCACTTGAATTCTTTGAAAACATAGTTATCTCATCCAAATAGACCAACATAAACTTATTAAGAAGGCCCTAGAATGCCATATCCATGGATCTCTAAAAAGTTTCTCTAGCATTGGATAGACCAAAGGGCATTATTTTATATGAAAATGTCCCCCACTTTGTGTGAAGGCTGTCTTGAATTGGTCTTCTTCCTTAACCAAATTTTGGTTGGAGCCACTATATCCATCCAACAAGGAGAACCTTTCTTAACCTGCAACCAACTATAAAATTTGTTCCATAGATGTCAGTGTATAGTGGTCTTTAAGGGAAGCCTTATTCAAGTCATAAAAGTCAACACACAATCTAATTTCACCATTCTTTTTCCATACTAAGACAAGGTTTGCCATCTAAGATGAGTGCTTGATTGAAAATATAATAACTGATTCAATGAGATTCTGAAGTTTAGCTCTCATCAAAGGCTCAATATTAGGATTAAAATGCATTTGCATTTGTCCTATTAGCTCAATTTCATCTTCTATCTCAATGGTGTGTTAAGCTATACTTGGGTCAAATCATTTGAAATCAATATATTTCCATGCAAATACATCAACAAAATTTGCACATAACTTAATGAAATCTTCCTTTTCTAAATAAGTGCATACCTTTTCACCAACTTTAGGTTCTTACCAGGTGCAACTTACACATTGGCATAGTGTTCTTACTTTGTTGACAAGGTTGAATTTGATTTTCTTAGCTCATCATCACCACTGAATATGATTTCAAGTGTGACCAACCCATTGGGAAACTTGTTTGTTTTTAGTTGCACAATTTGATGACTATACTACTACAAGCATTTTGAATGATTTCTTGAGGAAAAACCAACTTCCTCTTGTAATAATCTAACAATCTGATTGTCATCTTCAAACACTTGCCAATTATCATTATTATCTAGAATAGAAGGCCTTACCACCACCTTAATCTATGATTGGACCTTTTCACTTCTTATGTGTGATGGGATATAATATTATGCCCCAATGGTAGACAACTTGTTTGCATGTTTTTTCTCATCTCTTGGTATTTACTGAATGTTAAAGGCTTGGAACTCTTCAATTAAGTCTTATAACCTATGGTTATAAGATTTAAGCAATGGATTTCTGCATACATTAAGACCTCTCACTTGGTGAACTACAAGTTCACTATCATCAAAGACTTGTAAGGTGTTGATTTTCATCTTCCTAGCCCATTGTAAACCATGAACTAGTGCCTCATATTCTGTAGCATTTTTTGAAAAACCAAATTGAAACTTAATAGATGAGAAGTAACTTAATTTCCCATAGAAATAAACATCATTCTAGCCCTATTACCATGCTTATTCATTGACCCATCAAAGTATAGTTGCTAAAGATCATCACTAGACTCGACATACTTCATCAAGGCCATGATTTTTGAATATTTCTCATGGAATTAATAAACACAAAGTCATTCCTCTTAAATTAGCTTATAAGGATCATATTCATGTGAGATAAAGGCCCACTCATCAAGGAAAAAATTTGGGATTCCATCTAAAGTTGATTCAATTTTCTCTGTACTATCTTTTATCACCTCATTTGAGATGAAGTAATTGGTGTTCACAACACTTGGCATATATGGTTCCAAATGAACCATGAAATAGGTTTAGAATGTATGGTTACCTCAGTGCCATACATGGTTATAAATGTCAAATATGTCCAATCAGCTAATAAGTATCCTCCAATCTTTGATGTAATGTCCCTTGATAGACACATGGCAAACTAGGGAGGAAAGTCCACCAGAACTACATCCTATTGAATGGTAAGATTGGGACAAGCATGTAGTGTCAAATTTAGATCTTTAATGATGCCTACTATCTTTTTTTGTGACCCATCTAATTTCAATACTCTTTTAGTATTTGGTTCATAGACAAGGCCAAGCTTGTCTGCAATTTACGTAGGCATGATAGTACTACTAGATCCACTATCCACCATATAATTATGAACTAAATAGTCACCAAGTATAAAATAGAGGTAGAAGGGAGGATTTTTACTTGAATTTACCTTGGATTTGTCCCTTTTTTCCATTTTTTTACCTTTTGTACTTGATTCTTCATAAGCTGGTCTAAATTAGTTAAGACAAATCCTTATTTTTCAACTAATTCTAAAGACAACTTGAGAGCTAAAAGATCTTAAATGAGAAAGTCATTTTGTCCAAAGATATCAAGGGAATCCCACATGATAATTATAACATTGGATTTCTTCATCTAATACACTATACTAAATGAATCTCCACTAACCTTTGGCTGCATCTTTTGAACCACTAGTTACTCATGGACCAGGGGTATTTGAGGGACCTTCCCAACCTCTGCATTCTAATTTTTTTGTGTTATAGGGGGAACAAGATGATCTTGGGTGCTCTTTGGAAAAACCTTAGGAGAATTATAATCATTTCTCACATCTTAAGTCTCATCAATGGCTCTTCTTTTAGCTCTAGTTATAGCTGTAACTTAACCATTTAAACAATTTGTCTCATCACCATGATTAAAAGCAACATAATCATCCATCTACCAGTTTAATTAATAGCATCAGGATTTTCTTGAAATTTTTGAGCTTGACCTTATGATGCTAAGTTTGTCTATTGGTATTGACCTCCTTGAAGAGAAAACTCTTCTTGTGTCATTTGTGGTATAGTAATGTTTTATGATACCAAGGCTTGGCCCTGAGCATCATTGAGATTAGATGTGTTCCAACTTGACTCATGCATAAAATTGTTTTGAGGTGTTGTGGGGACAAAAAAATTTGATGTGGAAGGTGCATTTGGATTAAGATATGCATATGGATTATCTAAAACTATGATTCATTGTGTCTGGTAGTGTGGTTTATTTTCCCTAAATCCTTGATAACAAGGATTTTAATCTCTAAAATATTGATAGTAGGTCTGATTCTATTATTGATAAGGCCTACCCTATTATTGTTATTTTTTAATTTAAAATAGTTCATTCCCAAAATATTGCAATAGACTTTTCAAATCTCCAATCTCGCTAGCCAACTTAGAAGGGTTTGCAACTCACGCTTTAGGAGGTGGAATAAGGGCTAATGATGGGAACTTAGGAACTTGAAGGGGTGGAATAGATTGTAAATATATGAATATAGGTATTAAATACCTAGGAGATAACTTTCTAGCTTGTATCAAACTATTTTCTATTCTTATTCCAACCTCATAAGCATCTGATAAGGTATTACCACCCATGGACTATATCATCACACTGATATCAAAATTGAGGGATTATAAGAAGGCATATTCTAGGGATGGTATAATAAATAAAATAATATTAGTCCATGTATTTTGGAATCTAAGGTTAAAATCAGACATGAACTCATGAGGTGCTCTTTGAATGGTAGTCAATTGCTCCACTAATGATTGGTGATCATATTTATCTTCAAACTGCTTGACTAAGGTTGCACCTAACTCATCCTAGGTATTAATGGAATTCAAAAGAATATTTTTATACAACACTAATGCTTTTCCTTTGAAGGAAGCATCAAGCAACTTAACAACCACATTATCTTCAATAATATTGTAAACGGAGCAAAGGTTGACAACATCTTGGATGTGCTCAATAGAAATTATTTAAGGTTTTCTAGAAAATAATTAGATACTCTTAAGGGTAGACACATTAATGACATCATAATATGATAATTTCAATGGACTACCTCTATTGAATGGAATACATACTTGATTTATGATGGCTATTTGAGTAGGGGGATTACACTATTTGAAATAATAGGATGACCAGGGGATGAATATTGATTTTGGGGATACGGTCTTGTCTTATTAAATATTGATATCTTATATGAAATATAAGGTATCTCAGTGAATTCAAGGGGAATATCTTTACTATCTAACCTTGTAGTAAACTTTGTCATGTGAATGTTGTCTACCAACTTAAAAATTATTCAGCTCTTGATGATGGTGGATGTCTCTTTGCTAATACAAATGCTTCTCCTTATCTCCAAATTTTAGTTATTTACATAAAATAGGTCTCACTAGCCATGTTAGAATTTTGGAGGTCTAGATTGTACCCTAGCTAAGTAAAGGATTGTTTATGTCCCCTACTTAAATCTAGTCTAACATGGGAACAATCCTAGGCTGTGGGTCACCTATGGCAGGGTTAGAACTCTAGGATTTTTAATGAGGCTAGCTCCTTTGATGTATCACTTAGTGTTAAATAATTTTCAATGATGTCATGTAGCTGTCCTAGTGAGTGGATGAAGTGCTTTGATATCCCAAGTAATAATGAGAAAGTGTGCAATGTGCTTGTTCTAGTGTGCTTTATGTTGGCTTGGTTGATCTTTAGTTTTAGCATGTTTAGAGGTGTTTAAGGATGAGTATGGTGATTAGATCATGTGAAAGAGGTCCCTAAGATGTTATATATTATTTGAGAGCTTATGTGCATAAGTGGTAATCATCTAGTTATCCATAGTTTTCATCTAGACACTTCGGGTCTAGTGGTAAAAAATTTGATCAGGCAGTTTGATGACATCACCATTACCATTTAAGAATGTGTCAAGGAGAGCTGGTCATATGGTTTTGATCATAGTAGTTATTGATTATTATGAACTAGATCTCAAGTCATGCATTGAAGTGTGGTAAAATATATGAGGGTGCAAAGTTAGCTTCTAAGATAGATTTCACTATTTTCCCATACTTAGCCAAATTTGCAATATGGATAGAAAGAGACGAGCAAGCAATTTGATGATATAATATATTGCACATGTGGAAATTTTAGGAGAAGGTGATAATATGGGTTTGTTTAGTTTTAGACCTAGTTTATTTTCACAAATTTTTAGATCATGTGATGAAGTTCTTCAAAAGATATGCTTATGGAAATTTAGGCTCCTAGGGAGTTTGACTGTGTTTTTCCATAATCAATTTTGCAATGTGGTAAGAAGATCTGAGTGAGCATTTATATGGTGTTATGTCTTGCACATGTGAAGGTGTCAAGAGAATCTATTTATATGGGTTTGTTTAGTTTTTAGCATAGTTTATTTTATCTAGATTTGAGATCATGCACTGAAACATGACAAAAGTTATACATGAGAAAAGTTGGTCTACCAGACATATTTTGACATAGTTGGCTCTCTGACAGTAGTTTTTGAGAAAGTAATTTAATGGTGTTATATCTCATACATGTGATAATTTAGGGATAAGTGTGACACATGTTTAGATTCTTATATGTGAGGAGATCATCTGGTCCAAATTTGAGATCCTACATCAAAGCACAAAAGAAGTTATTAAGGATAAAAAATGGCTACTCAAGAATATTGAAAGGATCCCCATACTTAGTCATTTTTGTAAGTGTTAAATCTTGAGAAAGATCAATGATGCATATTGCTCCAAGTAGTCAAGAAGTAACGAGATGAGAATAGGTGAATGATGTTTAATGACTAAGAGAAGGTACAAAATAAGGATATAATGGTGAGTGGGTGTTCATGCAATTTGATCGAATGGTGAGCATTGATCGTTAAAGACTTGGTGGATCCATAGAGATCAATGGAGCATGTGGATTCAACATTTCAAGGATGCATGAGATTTAGTTAAAGTGATAGAGGTTTAACATTTAGATTTTGTAGAATATGTGTTAAATTTTAGACAAGATTTATGGTGCAAGATTGATCCAAAGCTGAGAGGACATGAGATGTGAGCATAGTGTTCAAAGTTTAACTGTGACCATTTGCATTTGAATATTTGAATTTGTGAAAGAAAGACCAGTGTCTAGTTTTTGGACTGTAACTTTTGATAGAAGAGACATTTTCTATTGAAGTAAAAATCAAAGTGGTAGAGGACTCTAAGGAAAATCTAGATATATGGTTTTTAAGATCTAGAAGTGTTTACATAAAAATATATTGAGCACCAAAGTTGAATATGTTTTCATATATGTTTTGTAAGTGACCCAAGAAGGATATTGAGCTTATATAGATGTTGTTTTGATGTTTCATGGTTAATTGTCTATTGGGGACTGTTTTAGAATCCATGAGGATGCTATTGAGTGTTTTGGAGGTTTGATCAATCTATATTGAGTACAAAAAATGATTAAGTTGAATGTATGTTTGGTAATGGTGTTCTTATGTATAAGGTCTCTATTTGAGTTGTTTGAGCATATGCAAAGGTAAGCTAAGATGATTGTGATCATTTGAGGATGTCTAAGGGGACATAAAGAGTGGACTTATGTATTTTTAAATGGTCATGTGTTCTTAATTTGTTTGATGGTGTTATAAAAGGGTGAATAGGTCTCCATGAGACCTATAAGATCTACAAGAGCCTTATTAAAAGGTGTAGTTGCTTAAGTGTGACCCAAGTTAGATATCTTAAGGGTGAAGGCATGCATTATGGCTGATAAGGATTATTATGGACTTGATAATTGATAATTTCTCTATATATAGTAAAACCAAATGTGTTGGGTTCTAGAATTGAAATTGAGATACTTGTATGTGAGAGAGTTGGAGAGTGAAGGAAAATAGAGGAGAGTGAGAGTGCCAAGATATTGGGTTGATGAGTAGGGAATATTAAGGATTATTTGTATGATTTTTAGGTCATGTTTATAATGATATTATAGTGTTATTACAATTTTAAGTTATGATAAGATATCTAAATGTGCATATGAGGACTGTTTATGTGAAGAAGGAGAGAGATTGTGGCATGCCTATGTGAGATGCTTGTTTGAAAAAGAGAGAGAGGTTGTGTAGGACTTAGATAATCAAGAGTTCTATCATCATGTTTTGTAGACATTAGTTATAAGGTGGAAGTGTTATTTATAAGGAGGGTCTAAAGGACTTGATCTTACTTAGGGGCAGTTGCTCTTTGTGAAATAGGGTTTCATAAAATACCTTTGATCAGAAAGACTTGAACAAGGCTGTAGGTTACAAGGAGTTGGCCAAAGGTTCCTAATAAGAAGGACTTGATTAGTGTCTTATTTGTGATCATCTTATAGGATAGTAGTCCATGTTTTTATAGGCTTGGTAGTGGGTTTTATTCCCTAAGAGGGTTTCCCATGTAGATCCTGTATTGTGTATATGATCTTGCAATATGTTCATTATTCACTAATATGAATGATATGTATTCTTCATGAATGTTTGTATTGAATGCTAAAGCATTTTCAAGAGTTTGGAAACTAAATTGGATTATTTACCACCACTAATTCATCCCCCCTCTCAGTGGATTATACCTCTAATAAGGTGGTTTATCTACTAAGAAAGCACCAATGCTCAATGGATCCAATTATGCATTTTGGAGTGATAGGATGAAGACATACATTATGTCCCTAGTATTTGATGTATGGAAATTTATTTTGGATGGTTATGTTGCTCCTGATATTCCTCCATCTAGTGTTATAGACAAGAAGCTATTTGAGAACAATTATAAGGCAATGAATGCCATCACTTATGGTCTTATAGAGACTGAGTTCACTAAATTAATCCACTGCACATATACCAAGGAAATATGGGATAAATTGAAGAATGTATTTGAAGGAGATTTAAATGTTAAGTTGGCAAAGTTGTAGAGTCATAGAAGGCAATTTGAAAGTCTCAAGATGAACGAAGAATATATTGTGTCATCTTTTGTATAGAGAGTTGATGAGATTGTGTTTATCATCATAGGTCTTAGAGAGAGTATTGAAGAGACTATTTTTGTTCAAAAGGTATTAATGTCTCTATCCCCCAAGGTTGATCTTAGATTATCTGCTATAGAAGAGAGTCATGACCTTAATCAGTTAAATATGGATCAATTGCATGACACACTTACTGCCTATAAGATGAGGAAGAATGATTGATATACCACCAAAGAAGGAAGCAACTTTTAAGACAAAAAAGAAGACAAAATAATTTCCAAAGTAAGAATATCAATGAGGATGACATTCCTGATATAGATGAGGATGAACTAATTGCTTTGATTTCAATAAAATTGAGAACAAGTTCAGACAAGTATAAAGATAAGCTACCACTCAAATGCTTCAATTCTAGTGAGATATGACATTTTGATAAGAAGTTCCCTCATAAATATAATAAGGATAATGATCAATATCATGATCAAGGTCATGATGATGGAAAGAGATATTTCAAGTATGATAAAAGCAAAAAGGGATTTAGAAGGTTTGATAATAAGAAGAATTACTTCAAGGACAAGAAAAGTCTATACACCAAAGAAGATTATAACTCATTAGATGAGAGTGAATTCATTGACTTAGAATATGATCATGAATATGATGGTTCTGATGAAGATGAATATCTATTCATGGCTAAGGAAGGAAGTTGCCTATATCATAAGGGGTCTACTTGGAGTGATTTAGATGATGAATAAGATGAGGTGGACTATGAGATTGCATTGACAAATACTCATGAAGAATTGAAGTTTGAGAAAAATATCAGTAAGAAGATGAAATCTAAACTCAATAAATTTGAGGATCAATTCAGTGTGTTTGAGGAAATAATGGATGAAGATGCTAAGGAACATGAATATATGGTCAATCATCTCAGTTGTTAATTGGAAATTCTATCTACAATCCTAAAAATTAAAGAAGATAAATGTGCAAGGTATGTAATTGAAAATGAGTCATTGAAATATAAGTTAGAGAAGGTATGCAATAAGATAATGTCATTTGTGATATTTAAAAAGAGCTTAAGTGATCTAGAAAACATTCTGAATGATCAAAAGCATGCAAGTGATAAGACTGGTCTTGGATACAAAGAAGAAATAGTGACTACAACTCAAGACAAGATGAAGACTAATGTGAACAAGGATAATTAACCTTTAAAGATAAATCATCAAATAAGAAATGAAGGTGCTAACAGAATAAAGACAAATTAGATTAGACAGCCAAATGCCATGAGGTATGCAAATTTTAATGGTTACTGCTATATTTGTAATCCGTTTGGGCATAGAGATAGAGAATGTATAATAATTTTTAAGAATGAATTTGCATAGAACTATGATGGAGGTCATCAGTCAAAAGGTATAAGAAAAGTTGAGTGCCTCAACTATCATAATGTGGGACATTTTGTAAAATATTATCTATATAAAGTAAGATAAGCTAAGTTTCCTTCAAGAGATATTGAATGTTAAATTTATTATGAACTTGGACACATTAAAAGATTTTGTCCAAATATGGAAAGGCATAAAGATATTTTTTCAAAAAGTATGGTGTGCTTCAATTGTCAACAGAGAGGTCACATTACTATATTCTTCAAGTAAAGGCTTACAAGACATAATAGGTTTTATCAGGTTCCTAGAATGCAAGATAGAAGGCAAGTAAAATTATGGATACCAAAGGTGGTAAGTAGGAATTATGATGAGACTGTAGGTCCAAGTAATCTATTTTCTATGGTGGATAATGCTTCAGAAGTTAAAGAGTCCCAAGAGGTCTCATTATCTGCTTATGTTAATAAAGAAGAGACTAAGATCAAGGAGAAGACCAAGGTGTAGGTTGAAGATAGTTATGAGGTATGTATGGATCCAAATGAACATCCTAATATCATTGAACAAGTGCTTAGTAATGAGGATCCAAGCTATAAGGAAGATTATTTGGTTGAAGAGGTATGCCATGAATCTATGTTGTCTCCATGTATTGATAATCCAATCATAGAAGAAAAGGAGCATGTTGTAGTAGTTGAAGAAGTTATTTCTATAAAGCCAAAGAAGAAGAAGAAGAAGAAGAAGAAGAAGAAGAAGAAGAAGAAGAAGAACTATAAGTATCATCTGAAAAAAGAGGAAGAGGAATATGAGGAGTTGTATTTTTTTATAACATTGAGGTATAGAGGTTGTCTCTATTTATGCTTCTTAAGAGACTCCTTTCAAATGGAGAAGCAAGTGTTGATGTGTTATTTTTTAGTTAGAATAGTCTACAAAGTTAAATTGAAGGTTCCCAAATGCCAAAGGTGGATTTGTGATCTTTAAAGTTAGTATTTCTACATATAAAGGTCTATTAACCTTATTATAGCATGCTCCAGGTGGTTTTTATGATCTGAAGGTAGGTTAAAGTCTATTTGAGATTTTTGTTTACTCTTGGGTTTCCTAGTTTGTGCTTAAGAACTTGCAAGTCCTAAAATGGGTAATATTAAGTCAAGGTTAATAATGGTGTGAAAGCTCAAATATTGGTCTAGAAGTATGTAATGGCTGTCTCTAGGTGTACAAGAAGTTTCAGAAGTGGATGTTGAGTGGAAGGTGTTGTGTTGAATTTGTTTATTTTAAGATTCTAGGGTTTTGGGCTTTGCTATAAAAGTGGTCTACCTTATGAGTTGATTTATTAAGTGTAATAATTTTTTGAATGGTATAAATGGGTGGTCAAATCAAGATTCACGTAAATTTTAAGGTTTATGGTTCTCTAGTTATTTAAGTTTTTGTCAAATTGAAGGCATAATTAAGTAGTAGGTTTATAAATGAAGTATGATATAGAGGATGAGCTTGTTGTTTAAAATTTGTGTGTTTGAGGGGGGCACATGATATTCCTATAGATATGAAGTTTTAGTTCTTTAAGTTATGTATATTAAAATTTGTGTGCTTTGCAAGTTCTAGGCAGGGCTACAAGAGGACTAGATAGGCCTAGTAAAAAGAAGAGTGCTTTTGTTTAGTTTATTAAAAATTAAAAAAAAACATGAATGTTTCAAGGTGAGTTATCAAGTTGGTTTAGAACATATTTCCTAATTGATAAGTGGTATGATTCTATGTTTATGGTCATGGAAGTGTCTTGAGAGAGAAGGCTAGTAACCCTGTGTGGTGGTTCTTCATGGTGTGTGGAGATCTAAAGATGATCAAATGGTGTAATGGATTAAAAATATTAGAGGGAGTCCCTCTTAAATGTTACTTGATAATTTACATCAATTTTTAGTATTTTTTGTGTTCTATATTCATTGGTTTTAGTACTTAGTTAAAGTGATTATTGACATGAAGCAATAAAGATATTGTCAAGATAAGAAGGGGTTAGATCAAAGTAAAGGGGAGTTTGTATCATATTTATAAGATGGTCCTTTAATATTTTATATTAATTTTAGGTCATTATGATGAGTTGGTGACCACTTTTTCATTGTGTCAAAGGGGGAGAAAGTACCTATTGTGAGAGTGCTTGAAGAGAGAGAAGGTGAGTTATATATTGCTATATTTGATGTTTGTTGACATTAATGACAAAGAGGAATATTTTTAGATAATTTTTAGTGATGTCATGGTGATATAATGGATTTTTCCTAGTTAGTGTATGAATTTATTTTATAGCCCAAGTAATAATGATAAAGTGTGCAATGTGCTTTTTCTAGTGTGCTTTATGTTGGCTTGGTTGATCTTTAGTTTTGGCATGTTTAGGGATCTTTAAGGATGAGTATGGTAATTGGAACATGTGTAAGATGTCCCTAAGATGTTATATATTATTTTATATCTTGTGTGTATAAGTGGTATCCATTTGGTTGTCCATAGTTTTCATCTAGACACTTTGGGTCCAGTGGTAGAAAATTTGAGTAGGTAGTTTGATGGTGTCACCATTGCCACGTATGAATTATTAAAGGATAGATGGTCATATGGTTGTGATCATAGTAGTTATTAATTTTATGAAATATATCTCAAGTCATTCATTGAAGCATGGTCAAATATATGAGGGTGAAAATTTGGCTTCTAAGACATATTTCACTATTTTCCCATAGCTGAATTTGCAATATGGCCAGAAAGAGCCAAGTAAGTAGTTTGATGATAGAATATCTCCCACATGTGGATGTTTTAGGAGAAGGTGATCATATGGGTTTGTTTATTTTTTTACATACTTTATTTTCATTAATTTTTATATCATTTGATAAAGTTCATCAAAAGATATGCTTATGCAAAATTGGGCTCCCAAGTAGTTTGATTATGTTTTTCCAGTCACTTTTGCAATGTGGCAAGAAGAGCTACGTGATAATTTTGATGGTGTTATATCTTTCATAAGTGAGGATTTTAAGATAATCTGATCATATGGATTTATTTAGTTTTGAAAATATTTGATTTGTTCTAAATTTGAGATCATGTGCTAAAGTGCAGTAAAAGTTATGTAGGAGCAAAGTTGGTCTCTTATACATATTTTGACATAGTTGTCTCTATGAAAAATGTTTTTGAGAAGGAAATTTAATAGAATTAAATATCACATGAATGAGAGTTATAAGATTAGTGTCATACATGGTTGGATTATCCTATTTGAGAAGATCATCTAGTCTAAATTTGAGATACTACATCAAAGCATAGAAGAAGTTATTAAGGATAAAAATGGCTACTTAGGAATATTGAAAGGGTCCCCATACTTAGTCATTTTTGTAAGTGTTAAATCTCGATCAAGATAAATAGTGAAAATTTATATAAAAATTTAGGAATAAGCAAGATGAGGATAGGTGGATGATGTTTAATGATTTAGCAAAGGTATAGGATAAGGATCCAAAAGTGAACAAGTATTCATGCAATTTGATTGAATGGTGAGCATTGATAGTTAAACACTTGGTTGATCTATAGAGATCAACAAAATGTGTGGAGTCAACATTTTAAGGATGTATTAAATGTGGTCAAAGTGATAGAGGTTTAATGTTTGGCCTTGGTAGAATATGCATTAAAGTTTGGACAATATTGAGGATGCAAGATTGATCCAAAGTTGAGAGGACATGAGATGCAAACATAGTGTTTGAAGTTTAACTGTGACCATTTGCATTTGAATATTTGAATTTACAAAAGAAACACCAGTGTCTAGTTTTTAGACCATAACTTTTTATAGAATATGAATTTACTATTGTATTAAAAATCAAAATGGTAGAGGACTCTATGCTGCATCTGGATATATGGATTTGAAGATTTAGAAGTTTGTATAGACAAAGATATTGAAAATTAAAGTTGATTGTGTTTTCATATATGTTTTACAAGTGAATTGAGAAGGGTATTGAATTTATGTAGATGCTATTTTCATGTTTCATGGTTAATTTTCTATTGTGGAGTATTTTAGACTCCATGAAGATGCTTATTTAAAAAAGAGAGAGAGGTTGTATACGGGTCAGATAATTAATAGTTCCATCATTAGGTGTTGTTGACATTAGTTATAAGGTGTAAGTGTTCTTCCCAAGTTGGGTTTAAAGGACTTGATCTTCCTTAGGGGTAGTTGTTCCTTGTGAAATAGGGTTTCACTAAAGACCTATGATCAAAAGGACTTGATCAAGGTTGTAGGTCAAAAGGACTTGGTTGAAGGTTCCTAATTAAAAAGACTTGATCAGTATTTTATTTTTGATCATCTTATAAGATAGTAGACCATGTGTTTTTAGGATTGAGAGTGGGTTTTATTCCCCAAGAGGGTTTCCCATGCAGATCTTGTGTTGTGTATGTGATCTTGAATTATGTTCATTATTCACTGCTATGAATGATCTATATGCTTCATGAATGCTTGTATTAAATGATAAAGTATTTTTAAGATTTTGGAAATTGAATTAGATTATTTGCCACCACTGATTCACCACCCCACCTCTTAGTGGATTGTAACTCTAACACTTATCTCATTTATACTAAAACCTACTCACTACTAGGAAAAGGGAGAGAAAGATAACTAAAATGGAAATCTAAGTTAATGTTGGTGATGCACCTAAAATGATTTTTGATCCACTCTTGCTTGATCCTTTTAAAAAACTAATGATATAGAACAAATGATTGGATCTACAATTCCAAAGTATCTTATGTATCAGTATTTCATTTAGAGGTTCACCAAGTGATCAAAACCTGAGGGAAGTGATGGAGATGCTTGATTCAAGGCACTAACTAGTCAATTTATCCATATGATAGCTTCAATGAAATGACATTAAAAACTTAACATGACCTGAATAAGAAGATAACTAGTAGCTAGGTGAGATTAGGAATTAACAAGGGAGAGATTTCTACCACACATGCAAATCAAACTAACATTGACACACTATACCAAAATAATGAAATCTAAAATGAGTCTTCTATTCATTTCAAGAGGTTACAAAGCTCAATATTTGCAGAGTCTAATGATGCCCAAGAAAGGGATGGATTTCAAGGCTTAGAAGCCTACATATATAGTATAATGGGAATGAGAAAGATGGGTAACATGCATGGGAGAATGGAGAAGGAGTCACTAATGATCAAGAAGTGTGATGGTAGTTCATTGATTATTTTCTATATGCATGCCTTCTTCTAATTAGGACCAATCTTTTTCAACAAGTTAACCTGCATTTAGATCCAATAATATTCAAGCTTTCTCATTGATTGAGAGAAGAAGATAAGGGTTTATTTTTCATGATGGTTCATGACTAATTATATTGGATAAAATATCTCTAAGATCTGAACATCATTGATTACTCCAACTACTTCTCTAACCACTAGATCTCTTTGTTTTGATATCTCACTCCATCTCCACTTGCTTCACTATAAGGACAAAGTCTTCAGATCTCCATGTCTAATTTTAGTGGTTGTTTTTCAGAGGTATGAATGTATCTATAGATGAGAAACTCTTTCATTAATCACATATATACCCCATTTCAATATCTAAGCATAGATCCCTTCTATATATTGAAAACCAATATCCTTTATTAGTTTTTTGATAGCTATTATATCGATGCATACTTATAGATCACATAGCTTCCTTCTTTATCTATATGTTAGGTCTAAAAGAGACCTATCATACCTTTAGACCTTATGGAAGTTGATAAATATTTATATGCACAGTCATAGAATAATACTTCAACTTGCAAAATGGGGTCGATAGGTTCTAAATCTTTGACTAGAGGTCTTAAGCTATGCTTTAATGGAAATAAAGCCTTATTGGTAATAGAGATCCTCCATTAAAAATCTTGAATATATAAATATGTCCACTCAATGGTGTTTGAATGAGATATAATGGTAGCATATGATCTTTTAAACATTGTTCCTGGTTCAACCTATGGTCATATTTGTTCTCCATGGAAGTCCCTAGATTTTGATTTTTAATTTAGCTGTCGATCTTGATTCAGGCCCTCTTATATTGTGCCAAGTGTCAGTTCTATATTTTATTTAAAATATCTTGATAAATATTTGACCTATCATGTACCATTGATCTAATTTATATGATTAAATGTGAGCCCTAAATTTTATAACAATCTAATGCACTTATGACACTTGGTAGCTTCTCATTTGGCTTCAAGATCTATTGACTTGTTGACTCAATAATCACTATTAGATCTCTGTGTATGATTGCACACTCACCATTGATCTATCTATAACCAATAACCTTATCAATCACTATGCACCATTATATCTTTGTTAGGACATTTGTGATCTTGCCACTTATCAGCTTCTCACTTACACTAACCTTTTTACTTGATGCTCATCATTGATCTGCTATATTTGAGTAAATATGTGCCATTGGATCTTAGGAACCACTAACATCTGTTAGATTGATGCTCACTATTGGATATTGACCTTAACTCCAAAGATTTATATCATTATTTATCTCACATTAATCCTAGTAATATTTGAAATTAAATAGATTTTTTCCATAACTTTAGCTTGATGTCTGCATAAACGTCTGACTCTACTTGCTTAACTTTGAAGGCTTATATCTACAAATAAAAATTATACCAAGGAACCAAAATTGTAGAGCATGATTTAGGCATGAAGGAATTCATGTCCATGTGATCCTTTGGACATAAGAGGATTCTTGAGCATATTTATAAAATACATAAAAAAACTAGTCTGTTCATTTTTTTGTGATGTGCTTATGATGGTTTGGCTCCTTAAAATCACCAAGTTCACACTTTAAGCTTGCTTAAAGTGTTTCAAAAGCTTGTAAATGCTATGTGATATCCTCTTGAATCTCATATTCTCCTTGTGACATTTAATCACTCTTCAATTAGGACCTTACTCAGCTTCACATTCTACACTAGGCACATGCAGGCCAAAATTGGCCAACATCTTTGGGGGCTCAATTAGGGAATTTGCTTGCTATGCTTGGAAAATCAAACCATATACATGAATTTGGACTTATAAATAATTAAATTAATACAATAAACATTTTTAATTATGAAGATAATGAATTCCACCAAAACAAGGAAGGAAATAAATAAAACAAGGAAGCTAACTAAAGAAAGCAAAATAAAAAAGACTAAGGTGCTAGGGTAGTACTTGGAGGAAAGCAAGACCAAGTAACTATGTACAGGGAACTTAGCATCCTTAATAATGTTTTAGATGTATCCCATTTATTGGGATAGGAAGCTCCTCAACATCTACCTTTGTAAGTTGGAAGGCATTATGGGACTTGTAGCTAAAGATTGTGTATGGACTACTCCAAAGGGAGTCAAAATTTGTATGTCATGATGGCTTAGCTCTATCCTCATCTCACTTGAGGAAAAAATCTCCTTTGAAACTTCATGAAGAAGATCCTTTATAAAAGGCTCTCTTCACTTTTGTGTGATGGTTTTTCATGGCTATCATGGCTTGATGTCTTGTCTCATATAGCTCCATAAGCTCAAAATATCTGATCTCCATAGGTTCATTCTCCAATAACTCTAGTTGATTCATCAATTCTACAATAGGAAATTCAATATAAATAGGCATTCTTACTTCCTTACCATATACTAGATTGTAGGTGGAGTTGGTTATTGACTTCTTATAGGTGACCCTATCAGCCCACAGAGTTGAATTTAGCTTCAGATGCCATGACCTCTAATTATATTCAATAGTTCTTATGATCTTCAATAGGTTCTTATTAGTGGAATCAACAAGAATATTTACTTGGGTATAGTAGTTAGATGAAGTACTGAGATAAATCCCATGTTGAACTTCCCATTGGATGATTCTAGACCGCACAAAGGCCATATCATTGTCATAAATAATATTTTAAGGGGATAAAAACCTAGTAATCAAACCTTCATAGAAATATAGAACATTGGTCTTATTTGATTCCTTCAATGCCACTACTTCAGTCCATCAAGTGAAGTAATCTGTAGTAATCAATATCCATTTATAAATTAATCTTAATGAAGGGTTAATGAGACCAATAAGGTCCAATCCCTATTGGACAAAGGGTTGATCCACTATAATTGGATGGAGAAGTAAGGCTACAAGATTCACCTTTCCAACAAACATAACACATTGTCTACATTTCCTAACCCATGCATGATAATCACCAAATAAGCTTAGCCAACAATACCACCTCTCATGATCTTGTAGTTGGTCCTTGCTGAATAATGCCCTCCACCATGTCCATAATGAAACTCTTCAAGAAGCCTTTACTTTTTATGTTGTTCAATGCATCTTAATAACATGCCATTGATATCTTTCTTAATAAAAACACCATCAACAAGAAGAAATGGAATGGATTGCATTTTAAAATATCTTTATTTTGAAGGATTTTGGTGAGAGGGATAAGTACCATCCTAGAGATATCTTTCCAAATAGTGATACCAACTAGAAGGTGAGGTATGATCAGTTGTAACTTCTTCATCAGTTGGCACCATAACCACCTCATTGTCTTCTTATACATCTTGGGATAGATGCTCATAAAGTCCCTTTCCTCTAACAAGCTTTGTGACCTTGATATCCACATTATACTCCATTAATTTTGTTATCCATCCAACTCTTTTCTCATTTATATCTTTGTTTAAGAGAAATTATTTGATAATTAGATGGGAAACCATTAGATCTATCTTATTATTAGACAATAAGTATCTAAATTTCTTGAGAGACCATATGATAGAAAGTAAATGATTTTCAACAAAAGAATACTTTATTTCATATTATTATAAGCCTTGATTGAAGAAGGCTATTGCCTTCTCTAAGGCCTCATGATTATAATGCATAAAAATGCCTAATATGGAGTCAATGTTAACATAGGTGTACAGAATGAATTCCTTTGAGAAATATGGGTTCATGAGCATAGGATCACTAGCCATAGCTTTCTTAATTTATTCAAAACTCCTTACTCCTTCCTTGGACTACTTGAAGCTTTGACTATTCTTTAACATGGTTGTAAGTGGTTTAGCTAAAGTGGTAAAATTTAAGATGTATCTTTTGATAAAACTGATCTCCCCTAAGAAATTTTGCAAAGCTCTTTTGTGGTTGGGCAAGGAAAGTGAAAGAATTGAAGCTATTCTTTTATGTTCTATGCTTAAACGATGTTTTAAAACTATATTCCCAAGAAGCTTACCTTAATGAACTAAGAAGACATACTTTTTGAGATTCAGAGATACCCCAAATTGTCTACATCTTTCAAACATTTGCTCAAGGTGAACCATGTGCTCACTTGAATTCTTTGAAAACACTATTATATCATCCAAATAGACCAGTAAAAAATTATTAATAAGGCCCTGAAATTACATATCCATGGCTCTTTGAAAAGTTTCTCTAGAATTAGATAGACTAAAGGGCATTTTTCTATATGCAAATGTCTCCCACTTTGTCGTGAAGGCTGTCTTAAATTGGTATTCTTATTTGACCAAAATTTGGTTGTATCCATTATATACATCCAACAAGGAGAAACTTTCTAAACTTGCAACCAAATATAAAATTTGTTCCATAGATGGTAATGGATAGTAGTCTTTAAGGGAAGCCTTACTCAAGTAATAGAATTCAACACACATTTTAATTTCACCATTCTTTTTCCATACTAAGACAAGGTTTACCACCCAATTTGAGTGCTTGATTGGAAATATAATAACTGACTTGATGAGCTTATAAATTTTATCTCTCATCAAATTCTCAAGCTTAGGACTAATTGGCCTTTGTCTTTGTCTTATTGACTTAGTTTCATCTTCTAGCTCAATGGTGTGTTGAGATAGACTTGCATCAAATCCTTTGAGATTGCTATATTTCCTTGCAAATACATCAACAAAATTTTCACATAACTTAATGAAAGCTTCCTTTTCTAAATAAGTGCATACCTTTACCAACTTTAGGTTCTTACCATGTACAACTTCCACATTGGCATAGTGTTCTTCCTTTTTTGATAAGGTTGAATTTTCTTTCCTCGGCTCATCATCACCACTGAATATGATTTTAAGTGTGACCAACCCCCTGGGCAACTTTTTTGTTTTTAGTTGACTATATTGTTCTAAGTATTTTAATTAATTTCTTGAGGAAAACTCAGCGTCCTCTTGAAATAATTTGACAATCTAATTTTCATCTTCAAAAACTTGCAAATTATCATTATTATCTAAAATAGAAGGCCTTACCACCACCTTAATGTATGATTGGACCTTTTCATTTCTTACATCAGCTAGGATACAAAATTATGCCCCAATGGTAGTTGACCTATCTACATGTTTGTTCTCATCTCTTGGTATTACTTGAATGTTAAAGGCCTGGAACTATTCAGGTAAGTCCCATAACATATGATTATAAGATTTAAGCAATAGGTTTTTGCATACATTAATACATCTCACTTGGTGAACTATAATTTCACTATCACCAAAGACTTGTAAGCTGTTAACTTTCATCTTCCTATCCCATTGTAAACCATGAACTAGTGCCTCATAGTCTACAACATTTTTTGAAAAAACAAATAGAAACTTAATAGATGAGAATTCCCTTTGCTTTCCTAGAGATATCAACATCGTTCCAGCCTTGGCACCATGCTTATTCATTAACCCATCAAAGTATAGTTTCTAAATATCATCACCAAACTCAACATACTTATCAAGACTAGGATTGGTACACATTTCTCATGCAATAAATAAACACCAAGTAATTCCTCTTCAATTATATTATAAGGATCATATTCATGTGATCTAGAGGCTCACTCATTAATGAAAAAATTTGGGATTCCATCTAAAGGTGATTCATTTTCCTTTGCACTATCTTCTATTACCTCATATGAGATGAGGCAATTGGTATTCACAACAATTGATAAGGGAAAGATTTATACCATATATATAAATCAAACTGGCATTGACACACTATAACAAAATAATGAAATCTAAAATTAGTCTTTTATTCATTTTAAGAGGTTACAAAGCTCGATCTTGGCAGAGTCAGTCATGCCCAAGAGAGGGATGGATTTCAAGGCTTAAAAGCCTATATATATAGTATAATGGGAAAGAGAGAGATGGGGAACATGAATGGGATAATGGAGAAGGAATCTAATGATCAAGAAATATGGTGTGAGTTCATTTATTGTTTTCTATACACATGCCTTATTTCAATTAGGACTAATCTTTTTTAGTAAGTTAACCTGCATTTGGATCCAATAATATTCAAGCTTTCTCATTGGTTGAGAGATCCACTAGAATACAAGGGTTTATTTTACATGATGATTCATGACTAAGTCTATTTGAGAAAATATCTCTAAGATCTAAACAATGTTAATTACTCCAACTACTTCTCTAACCATGAGATCTCTCTGTTTTGATCTCTCACTCCATCTCCACTTGCTTCAATGTAAGGAAAAAGTCTTCACATCTCCATGTCTACTTTTAATGGTTATTTATCAGAGATATGACCATATCAAAAGATGAGACACTGTTTCATTAATCACATATCTACCCCATTTCAATAACTGAGCATAGATCCATTCTAAAGATTGAAAACCAATCTCCTTTATTGGTTTTTTGATAGCTATTATATTGATGTAAACCTATAGATCACATAACTTCCTTTGTGATCTCTGTGTTAGGTCTAAAATAGACCTATCCTACCTTTAGACCCTATGGAAGCTGAGAACTCATTATATGCAAAGTCATAGAATAATACTACAACTTGGAAAATGGGTTCAAAAGTTTATAAATCTTTGACCAAAGGTTCTGATCTATGTTTTAATAGTGATGGAGCCATATTGGCAATGGAGTTTCACCATTAATAACCTTTACTATATAACTATATCCACTCAATGGTGTTTTATCAATCTTAAATGGTAGTATATGCTCTTAAAAATATTATTCTTGTTTTGACTTATGGTCATATTTGTTCTCTATGGAAGTCCTTATCTTTCAAATTTTAATTTTAGCCATTGATCTTGATTTGGGCCCTTTCATATTGTGCCAAGTGTTAGTTCTTCATTTTCTCTATAGGATCTTGCTAACTCTTTGAGATCTCACACACAATGTATCTACTTTTGTACGGCTAAACATGAGCCCTAAATTTTTTAATAGTCTAGCACACTTGTGACACTTGGTAGCTTCTTATTTGTCTTTAAGATCCATTGAATTGATGACTCAATGTTCACCATTAGATATCTATGTATGATTCCATGATCACCATTGATATATTTAAACCTATTAACCTTGTAAGTCTCCATAAATCATTATATCTCTGTTAGGATCCAAGATATTTCCACTCTTTAGCTTCTTTCTTATGCTAAACTTTTGAATTTATGCTTACCATTGATCTACTCCATATGAGTAAATATGCACAATTGGATCTTAAGACCCACTAACATTTGTCAGATCGATGCTCATCATTGAATCTTGACCTTAGCTCTTGATATTTGGATACTTGTCACTCTATCGTTAATTTTGGGAATATTTGAACTTAAATGGATATTTGTCATAGTTTTTTCTTGACGTCTGCATAAACGTCTCATTTTGCTTGCTTAAATTTGAAGGCTTATATATGTAGATAGAAATTGAACCAAAACACCAAACTTGCAGAGCATGCTTTAAGCATGAAGGACTTAATGTGCATGTGATCCTTTAGACTTAAGAGGATTCCTAAGCATATTTATAAAATTCATAAGAAAACTAGTCGATTCATTTTTATATGATGTGCTTGTGATGGTCTAGATCCTTAAAATCACCAAGTTCACACTTTAAGCTTACTTAAAGTGTTTCAAAATATTGAAAATGCTATGTGATATCATCTTGAAGTTCATATTCTCCTTGTGACATTAAATCACTCTTTAATCACGGCCCTATTTAGCTTCTCATTCTAGATTAGGCACATATAGGCCAAAATTAGCAAACAATATCTCACTAAACTAATAACAAGTAAAGTAAAGAGATTTAATCTAGTACTCACCAAATCTTATGGAACAATATGGTGGTTAGTAAAAAACAAAAAAATCTATATGATAATTTCAATTAAGCTATGTATGAATAAGACCCTAATACATAGAAAGAGAAGAGTAATATTATTTGAAAACCAATACTTATGCTACTTCTATCTACTAAAGAGAGGAGAAAAGTTAGAGAATACTTATCTAAAAGATGAACTAGTTGAGACTCAATCTCTCCCTTGGCCAAAGGGGATTTTTAAGAGGTTTTTGTGGTTTTTAAAGATCTCTAAGAAATGCTAAAAAGTCCAATACTTATTCACAAGACTAAATTCTCCAAGTAGAAACCCTAAGCTAAGATCATTCAATTAGAATGGTGAAAGAGCAGATTATAAATAAGCTCAAGTGAATAATAAATCTTGTCCATTTTTAAAATAATGATGACATCATCTTATATATATATATATATATATATATATATATATATATAGGTAGATTTAACCCTAAGCCCTTCCAAAATTTTCAACTAACAGGGTCGACTAAGTTGACCCAGTATAATTATGGACCAAAATTCACTAGGTCATAGGTTAGGCTAGCCAAGAGACAACCTAGAACCTAAATGAATTTTACCCAAAACTATATAGGGTCGACCCAACCAACCCAATATAGAATACTATCAAAAGGAGCTTCAGGTGAGGAAAAAAGGGATGGAAAGTAGGAAAATATTTGAGGAGTGTGAAAAGAAGAAGTAATAACTTAGGGAATAGTTTTAGGAGTTGGTTGGATTGATAATAAGTGGAAATAAGGGACAACAATCCTGTGAAGCACCAATGGTTTGCCCACCCATTTCTTGGTGTACCCATTAGGGTGTGCACTCATAAAAATTGAGTATCAACATGTTTTTACAAGATGTAAAACATTAATATTTGATAAAATTTGAAAATATTATGTGTATACATATGCCCCACTTGAAGCTCATCATGTGTCACTAAGGTGAAATAGGGGATGGTGCTTTGAGAAAGAACATAGTAACACACAACACTAAGGATTAAAAAAGTTGTAATATTTTAAAGCATAAAATAATTAAAAGTAAATGACTAAAAGGGAAATAACTGAAAAGTAAATGTAATGTGTAGATTGACTTACCTTTATCATTGGATGGTTGTTTGTTGTGTTTATAGTTTTGATTATGTAGGGCATAGAGACTGCTTTTGACAAACCAAAGAATACAAAATTAAAGAGAAAAAACAAACAAACACAAGAAAGCCAAGATAATTGGTGCTATGTGGATGGGATGTACTTGGAAATTTGGCAAGCTAGGGTGACAAGTGCTATGTTAGACAAAATTACCAAGTCAAAATCTAGAGTAATAGAGGTAACCAAAAAGCCAAGGCTACTAAATACCAAAAAAATCAAACAAGTAAACCTTAAGTAAGAAAGACAAACTCACCAAATCAAACAAAAGATACATGTCAAAAATATGGTAATCAAACATCAATGTAAAATTAGTAACAATACTTACTTAAACAAAGATGGGAAATCATAAACAAAATGGTGAAACAATATTGATGAATAAGTAGTAACAATCCTTACTCAATCATCAATGGAAAAAGGTACATGAAAGGTAGAAATAGAATTAGGTGATAGAAAAAAAGGGTAGTACAACAAACGACAAATGGTGAAAAGGAAAGCAAAACAAGTCTAAGAATGTAAATCTATGGTGTAAAGAAAGTAATCCATAGTCATTCAAGCATATTATTTTACTCTAAGGATAGAAAAATTGAAACAAAGTAGTGTTAGCATGTTTTTAAGATGTGAAGAAGAAGGAAGTAGATAAGAGGGAAAACAAATTTAGAATAAAAAATTCATATCAAGGGGGGAAATGGAATGGGTGGAGGGGATAATGAAGGAAAAATAAAGGTAGAGAGAAATCTTTATCAAAGTTAAGACACTCAAATTAGGTTTGCCAAAAAAAGAGGAATTTTGACCTTAAAGACTCTGAAGAACTTTTCTTAGACACACAAGTCTTAGGTCAAAAAGTGGAGTAATTATGCATGAAAAATAAAATGGACCTACTTTCCCACAACATGTTACCCATTTCTTAGGACCTCTTACAAAGCTGTCAGTCTACTATGAATATTAGGTGCTTACATAAGAAGGTAGGTAACACCATAGAGTTTGTTGAATTACCCTATTCTAATCTACTGGCCTACCACACCTCAATAGACCTTGACTCTATTTTGAGGCTAACTATGGAGTTTGAGTTTCAATTGGTGATAGGAGATGTGCTTATAATCATGTCTTTTGGTGTGATATTGACTTTTAAATTTTTTTAATGTTTCCTCTTATATATCATTGCCTTTTATTTCAAATGATTTGGCTTTTAACTTTCTTGATGGTTTTTTATATATTCCTCCTTTATATGGATTTGGAAAACCAAACATGGGTGTTAAAGATAACTTTAATTTGAATACTTGGGACTTGGTTTATAAGAGAGAGAAATTCAAATATCATGGGGTCTAAGAGTCTCATAAATCAAGGTGAAATAAAAGTGCTATCTTGACTTCAACCTTGTTTTATCTAGTGTGGAGTGAAATGAAAGGAAATCAAGAGGAATGACACATGGAAAAATTTGAATTACTTCAAATCACAAAAAATGTGACAAAGGGTGGAAAAGATAATATAATGATAGTTAAGTATTATTCCTTATCATACGAATGAGGGAAATGGAGGAAAACATGCTAACATAGATTATTTGTGCAAATTCCATCTATCAAAAGAAGCAAAAGCTAAAGATGAAAATAATGATAAAAAATTTGTAATTATTATAAAATACATTATATAAAAGGAATGATAATATGGTAATTTTATGAGGAAGGCTAGGTCCTATCAATGGTTTTACATTACAACTCATAAAAGAGAAACCCATGTGGGTGCCAAAAAACATTGAAAAATAAATGAGATAATGAAAAGGATGGTATTTATGATGATGGCCAGGTCCTATCCATGGTCGTATACTACAAATCACAAAATAAAAACATAAGGGGTGACAAAAGTGTGTAAAAAGAGTATGAAAATAAATATTACTATGGTATATCATGAGGAATACTGGGTCCTATCCATGGTTTTATAATACAACTCATGAGAGAAAAGGGGAAACCAAAAGACCAAAAAGGAAGGACTAAATGTTTGTGAAAAGAAGAACTTCTACAGAGGGTGAGACCCATGCAAGTAACCTACAAAAAGTGTTAGATAGATAGCATATATAATGCATGAAAATAAGGGAAGGATTTAGGCAAAATACTTCTTGAGGAATTATGCATTGGTGGTCTCTTTGAAAACATGGCCTTTATTGGTTTGAAGGAGATAGGTACTTAGACCAATAATATCTTTAACTAAACAGGCCCCCCACCATTTGTGGGCATATTTACCTTATTTTTCATGAGTTTAGTCTAATTTAAGGACAAGATCACCAACATTAAATGTGCAAATTTTTACATGTTTATTATGTTGTTTGGTAATACATGATTTATATTAATGGTTGTGTTGTAAAGTAGAAAGACAATGTTCACCAAGAAAATAAAAGGCATGAAGGTGAGATTCATGTAATTATTCATCAAGAATGATATCATGAAGAGTTATACAGAGAGATGGAAACTCAAATTCTAATGGAATAACTAACTCAAAACCATAAACTAGAGAGAATGGTGTTGCCCTAGTGGTAGTACATATATTAGTCCAATAGGTCCAAAGAATAGGATAAAGATGAATGTGCTAATCCATATAGGTTTCATGAATTATACTTTAGAGAATTTTTTTGGTGGCCTCATCTTGACCATTGAATTGTAGATGATAAGGTGTATGAAATTTGTGATTAATCTTGAATTTAGTACAAAGCTGTTTGATGTCCTTGTTTTTGAAGTTATCACCATTGTCGAAGATAATAGTATGGGGAACACTAATTATGGTAAATGATTTAGTTAATAATGAATGTGGCAATGGTTTTACTTGTGACATTAATAAGGGGCATAGATTCAACCCATTTGGTAAAATATTTGGTAGCAATGATGATAAAGACATGCCCATATTGAGAGTGAGGTAATTTATTGATGAGATCTAATCCCCACATGGAGAATGGTTATGCAGATTCAATAGTTTGAAGATTCACTGGAGTTAAATGAATTAGATCATCATGAAATTATCAAGGGGTACACTTTTTAACTAATTTTATTTCATCCTTTTCAAGAGTGGGACAAAAGTAATCCATATATAGGCATTTAAAAGCTATATAATGTCTACTATAGTGGACACCATAAATGCCTCCATGTGATTGTTCAAGAAGATGAGAGAACTCATCTTGCATAACACAATAGAGCAAGGTACTATCAATATTGTGATAATAAAGGATGTTTTATTAAAATACATTAATGCTTATTTATGAATATGAGTCTTTTCATTAGAATTTAAGTTAGGAGGGTAAGTTTGGTATTCCAAAAATTGAATGATGTCTTTATACCATAAGCCTTGTCAAATGGTGATAACATCAATGTGGTAGATAAGTGAATATGGTGGTTGGGTAGAAGACAAATATTTTATTATTTTTGTAAGAAAGTTGAGATCAAAAAGAACTTGGTGGGGATGAAAGAGAGAGGCTGAAGAAGCAAGGGAGTCAATAATGGAATTTTAATCTTAGGGAATAGGCTCAATAGTGAAAGAAATGAAGTATTTAATGAGAGTGGTTGAAATTTGATGATAATTATTGGATGTATAAATCAAGAGAAGCTCTCATGCCCAATATTAGAGCTTCATACTCTACCATGTTGTTAGTGACATCAAATGTTAAGAAAAAAGCTAAAGGAATGATTTTGACAAGAGGAATTGTAAGAATGAAACCTTCCCCAACTCCTTAAAGGCATTTATCACCATCAAAATGAAGGGTCCAATTATCTTCATGTAAGTCAACATTAATTTTAGGAAGCTCTTCAATAACTAATTTAGGTTTAGTAGTATCAAGGGGAATAGTAGATTCATCAAGATTAATAGCTTCAAGATCAGTAGTGAAGTTATGAAAGTAATATTTAAGTGAAATAACTTGATTGAGACATTTAATATAGATAATATTATCATCAAGAAGATTATCTTGAAGGTGATTGGTAGTTAGCACATGAGTTATGGCAAGTTGATCAGCTATGACTTATCCTTTAATAGCTTTTTGAGTTACAATCCAGAGATCAAATTTCGTAAGGAGGACCATCCATTTGAAAATTCTATCTTCAAGAAGAAAGGATTTGGGGAACAAGTGTAAAAGGGGGTTAGAATGAATGATGACATAAGTGTTCTAGTATAACATGTAATGTTAAAGCTTTTTAACTGTGAAATAAATGATGAGGTAATCATGTTCAAATTTTGTATAACATTTATCATAATCGATGAGGCTTTAGCTAATGCAATAGATAACATACTCTCTTCCAAGATCATCTTATTCATCAAGCATTACCCAAATTTATATAGGTGTGAAAAAAGTATATAATATTAAAGGTCGATCATTAGAAGGATGATGAAGTGTAGGGTGAAGCAATGATTCTTTCATATTATCAAAATATTTTTGATAAGGGTCTATACATATTAAGGCATTACCTTTATTAAGTAGAGAATTGATGGAGTGAATGTGGTAAGCCATTTTGGGGATGAATCATCAAATTTCCCCAAGTTTACCTAAGTATGAATGCCTAGAATGGAATGAGGAATGGTCATGTTGATGATAGCACTAATCTTTACTAGGTCAACGTTGATGCCATAAAGAGAGACTAAGAATCCTAACAATTTTCAAAATAGGACACCAAAGACACATTTTTAAGGATTTATATTAACTTATTATTTAATAAGATGATCAAAGATAATGGCAAGATTGAAAAGATGAGTCTTACAACTTTTAGACTTAACAATGAGGTCATCCACATAGGTTTCAACAACCTTGTGGATAAGATCATGAAAGATGTGAGTCATTGCATTTTGGTAAGTGGCTATGAAATTTTAAAGGCTGAAGGGAATTTTTACATAGTAATAGGTGCCCCATTATATGGTGAAAATGGTCTTATATTGGTCCTCAAGGACAATGTGAATTTGATTGTAACCTAAGAAGCCATCCATAAGAGATAGCATTTTGTAAGCAGCTATGGAATAAATAATGGCATATATCAAAGGTAAAGGGAATTTGTCCTTAAAAAAAGTGAGGTAAATATTGTAGAAATAAATACAAGTGTGAATGAACATAGTGACCCTTTTTAGGATGGGATTAATGTTAGAAACCTATTCAAAATAGTCCCCTAGTTTGATAAATTCAACATTGAGTAATTTGATGATTTCTTTGTGACATAAAGTGGAAACCTTAGGTGGAAATATTCTTTGTTTTTGATGCACAAGATTGGCATCAGGATAAGTAATGATGTTATACATAAAAATTCTAGGGTTAACACCATGAATGTCCTCTTAGGACTAAGCAAAGATCTCATAATATTTATCAAAAAATAAGCTAAAATGATTATATTTGGTAGGTGAGAGTTCTTGAGAAACTATAATTGGTTGAGGGTAGGATGGCGTACCATATTAAATGTGAGTGGTTTCTTTGATAAGCATAGCATTTCCATCTTGGAAATGGTATGGTGCATTAGGTAAAGCATAAATTGGATTATTTTTGGGATCAATGCTAGCAATGAAATTGTTGAAACAAGGGGCTTTGGTTTTAAAATTCCCAAATTTATGGTGTTATCAAGGAAGTTGAGGTTCTCGAGCATAAATTAGTTCAAGAATAGATTCATCACTAGGAATTATGGGAAGAGGACCATAATAACCAACATATACTTCAAGATTTAGAATTTGATTACCATGGTGATCATACTCATAATGTATTTGACAAACATTAGTGGCCTTGGCATCTAGTGTAATCTCATGAGTAGGAGAAGTAGATGGATTGGAAGGGAAGGGTGTGTTATTGGTTTCATTAATGGGGAAAGGATTATATGAAATGATGTGATCTATAGATGGTAAAGAGGATGTAATAATTTCCATAGGTTGAGAAGAAATAATTTTCTTTACCACCCAAGGAGTATCAAGAAGTGGAAAATTGGTAAGAGGCACATAACTTTCAAGATATAATTTATGATCTATGGAAATGGTATGAAAATCCATATTAAAATCATGAATTTGAGCTAAGGTTTTTTGATAATATTTGATAACCAAGTCTTGATATTGATCTTGGGACATAATATAATTATCATCATACATGGGAGAAATTGTACATGATTGAGATTCAGGGGGAGTTTCAAAAGGTGAAATCCCAATATTACTAAATGTACATGGAAACATGATGAGATGATCTTGAAATAAAATTTCCACTTCAAATTCATTGCAATTGAAGGCATATTTTGGTAAATAAGGATCCTGAGCATTTAATAGAGGGGGAAAATCAGTGATTTCATTAATGAGAGGAATAATACAGTCTTGAGGTAATAAATAAGGAGGAAGCCACTCAAAAATGTAGGGAGGTAGCTTGGTACCATTGCAAGTATGTTAAAAATAATTAGGCTCATCATCATCTAAATTTTCAAGAGTGACTTGTAAATTAGGATTGATGTTGATGAACTCAAGTAAAGGAGCACTATTGATCTTAGGAATGGTAGGAATATGATACTGAGATTTGGGATTAGCCTCATTATTATATCATTTGTTATGGAATAATTTAATGCATTGGCTACTGGAAGAAGTAATGGAACTCATTCTATGAGTCCATGGGTGACCAAGGAGTATATTATAAGATAAGGGTAAATCGAGGACCATAAGTTTAGTTCAAATGGTCTTAGGTGTGATAGTTAGGGGACGCCAAATACAACCAAGTGGATTTTGATTAGTCTTATCAAAACCACGATAGGTAAGATGGGTTTGCTTGAAATGATCTTTGTTATGACCAAGTTTTTGGATAAGCCATAAAGATTTCACATTAATACCAGAGCCTTCATCAACTAGAACTTTATGGATAAGGGTAGTATTAATGGCTATTTTAATGAAAAGTGACAGATCATCAACATGAAAAATAATTTCATCATTGATCATGTCCTCTTCAAGAAATTAAATAAAAGACTTAGAAGGACACATGGTTTCAATGGTATGCATGTTTGTAGGTTAAGGTTCAATAGAAGGTGGTTCTTCATCTATAGAGGATGGATATTCAATTTCTTGTAATTGCTTCATAAGGAACTTATGATGATAGGGGGAAGTGAGAACTAACTCTATAAGTGGAATCTTTCAAGTCATAAAATTAAGTTAGTCAATAAAGTTCTAATGAGATTTATAAGAATAACCATCATGATGTTCAGGAGGTAAGGTAGATTTTGATGGAATAGAAGTGGTCAGAGGTTTGGAAGGAGTAAGTGGTTCCTCATGAGCTTCCAAAAATAGATTTGTGGTGGTAGTATCTTTGAGAAGTTGTTCTTCTAAATATGGCTTCTTAGGTTTTGTAACATGGTCTTTTTGGGCTAGCTTGTAATGATAATTTACCTTAGCAATGTTAACATATTGAGAATTTTTATAATATTGTTCATAATCAGCATCAATGGCACAAACATCCTTGGTATTTTTTGATTATTATTTGTATAAAAATATTTTTGGGTATTTGAGGTAGAAGCTTTGGAAACTTGTCATTTTTAAGAAGTAACAATGTACTCTTGATGATGAAGGTTGATCATGGATTCATGAGTAAATGATTCACCAATCATATATGACACAACAAATTTAGTGATCCCTCTATAAGATTCATGTGAGTGACCAATGTTGGCATGGAACCAATATAATTGATTAGGGTCATATCACTTAGGAGGATTGTTAAGATAGGTTAAAGGTTTAGAGGGTGGTAAAAATTATTTCATTTGTTGCATTGAGAGTGGTGTGTGAGAAGATGAAGGTATGTCAGTTTTGGCAACTCCTAGTTTGGTTTGTAGAGTATTACTAGTGATAAAATTGGTAGATGTAAGAAAATATCCTTTAAGAAGTTTAGGTTTAGGTTCAAATTGATTCATGAGAAAGTCTTGACATTTATCTTGGTTAAGAGCTTCATTAAGTGTTTTCGGAGCAAAAGTTTGAACCTTATATTGAAGAAGAGTCAAATCAGTTATAAATATTTTGAACAAGTTATAACTAGTCATGTTATGGTTGGATTTAAGGGACAATGAATTACATCTTTTGATAAAATCATGAGATGATTCAGTGGGGGATTGCTTAGCATTGATGAAGTGGCTAAGACAATTTTTGGGAAGATCATTGTGTTAAAACTCTTTAAATAAAGGATTGAAAAAATATTCTAATTTATAAATGGAATGTTGGGGAAGCTGGTTGTACCATTATAATACATCACTCGTAAAGGTTTTTACTAAGAGTTTACTTGTGGAAAATTTATTAGTTTAGATCCACTCTTTATAAAGGTTACCAAAGGCATTGAGAAATGAGGAAATGTCTTTAGTCCCATCATACTTGATAGTTGGAAATATGCTACCAATATCAATGGACATAATGAAGGGAGATAAAGGATCATTTTGAATATTTTGAAGCATCTTTTTATTCATTATGGGTTGAGGAATAACATTACCTGAAGCAACTCTAAAAGGTGGAGGAATATAATTGGGATTAGCTTGAAGATGGATAGTTAGAGTTTGATTAGCTATATTAATCAAATTATGTTGGAGTTGCATCATTTTAGCGGTGCTAGAAGTTTGCATTATGTTCATTTGATTTATGACTTAGGAAAGAAATTGAGTTGTATGAATAGGTTGGTTGGTGTTGGTAGGAGTACTACCTGAGTTTGTATTAGGGGGAGGGTTATTAGAAGATGGATTGTTGGTGGGATTATTGATTAAACTTATGTCAATTTCACCCACATTAGTTTGAAGGTTTTAAATATGAGAGGTGTCTTGATAGGTATAGAAAGGGTCAGACCCATCAAATTCATCTTGAGGTATGATTTGCACCATGTGACAAGTCATAGATGAAGGAGGGGAAGAGGTGCCCCAAGAGTGATGGTGCTCTTGGGAGGAAAAGAGAGGGAGAAATGAATATCCCATAGTCCAAGAAGATTCTAATAGGGGACTTAATGATGATTTGAGATAAATGAACAAAATGCTAAGGAAGAGAAATAGAAAAGTGAGTTGGATAAATAGGGAAAGTAGGAGTATAAAGTTGATTGGGTCAACCTAGTATAGGAAATAAAGTTTGAAAATTGAGAAAATAGGGATACATGGTCTACCTAGTTCTATAACCTAGACAACATATAGGTAGAAAATGATATAGAGTTAACAGGGTCTACTTAGTTCTATATCTTGGGAAGTAGAAAAGAGTACTATGTTGATAGGGTTGATTTAGTACTATAGGTAGTGAAAATAGATAATCTGTAAGAGGCTGTGTTGAGAAAAATGAATATGTACTAAAACAAGAAATTTTTTGAAAGTAATTTTAAAATCAAGAAATTAAAGGAAACACACAATTAATTTGGTCAATGAGGTTGATCCAATTGAGGCACACAACACAAAACCTTACACCAATGCTAGCCAATATAAGTTTTTATAATACGTCATAAAACTAAGCAAAGAGAAAATAATCAACTTAGAAGTTAAATGATAAATAAGTGATCATCCTAAATGTTGTTATATTATTAGAGTATGATTTTAGATGTGATAGGAAGTTGGTTGTAAGCAAGGAACTAGAAAACAATCTATGGATGGTTTCATGATGTTTAGGTTAAAATGGGTATGTGTTGGCAATGGTACTAGTTTGGTATTGGTTCCTACCCCCTCACTTCATACACCACAGTAATAAGGGTATCAAGTGCTTAGCCAATATATACCATTAACCATGTGTTTATACTTGGCCAAAAAACCAAGTAAGATTCCCCCTTGGTGATGAAATGCAAGTAGGTAGGCTTTGGGTAGACAATTGTTAAAATGCATTTTAAGATTATGTGATTTGGTAGTGTGTGCATAAAAGATAAAAATAGTGAAACTAAATGGTATATTAAAAAACCAACTAATTATACTATGCGATCTATTCTAAGCATGAAATCAATTGAAAAATGAAATTATGAGCTAATTACTAGTATATAAGTGTTAATTCCAACTTTGAAACATAGTAAAATGTCATTTCAAATGATAGTGTATGCAAATATTATAGAATAGGTTAGATAGTGTTGCTACTGTACTACTGAAGTAAGGGTCTAAAAAATAATTACATCAACAATGTCGACCTAGTTTTCCAAATAGAAGATAGAATACAAAACTATGTCGATAGGGTCAACCTAGTATACTGTATAGGGGTAATTTTAAAGACTAAAAACTATGAAAAATAGAACTATAATGAATAATACAAATGATAAAGAAGGAGAGAAAGGAACCTTAGTGGGTTGGAAGATTCTTAGAATTTTCAAAATTTATATTTAAGTTGCTTGAAATTTCTACCAATTAAGTCGACTAGATCTACCTAATTCTATAAAAATCTACTGTTGAAGCATGTAAAGTATATTATGTCAATAAGGTTGACCTAGTATGTTTTCTAGAAGTCTTAAAAGTGGACTGTGTCAACCAGGTCAACCTAGTAGCCTATTTAGAAGTATAGAAAATGTGCTATGTTGATAGAGTTGACCTACTAGCATGTACTTGATGAAAAACCTACACAAATCGAATAGATTTGTATTAATGAAATTATGTGTTAAACTTGTGTAAAGGAGTTAAAACTATACAAACATTGTCGTACAGTATTGAAAATATAGATAAATAAAATGATAAAATAATGAAAAATGTGAGATAAAACCTGTAAGGGTTATATTCGCATTGGGTTCACTAGAATTTATGTAATAAAAAATGCATTATGTCTATAAATCAATCCTAACTCAGAGAAGATAGATCATACCATACACTTCTGATTGGGGACAGATTAGATAATTGAGAAAATGACCAATATAGGGATCTATTAGACCCAATTAAGGGATCTCTTATCACAATACATAATGCTATGGAGGGTTACAAAGCCTCCAATCAAGCACAATCATGCAATAACCCTAGCTAAGTCCTATGTTTGGTATCTCACTAAACTAATAAGTAAAGTAAACAAATCTAATCTAGTGCTCACCAAATCTTGTAGCATAATATGGGGGTTAGTAAACAAAAAAATAATGCATAGGAGAATCTCAATTAATCTATGTATTAGTAAGACCCTAATACTTGGAAAGAGAAGAGTAATATTATTCGAAGCCAATAATTATGCTATTTATATATACTAGAGAGAAGAACAAAGTTAGAGAATACTCACCTGAAAGATGAACCCATCGAGACTCAATCTCTCTTTTGGCTAAAGGGGATTTGCAAGAGGTTATTATGGTTTGTAAAGATCACTAATAAAGGCTGAAGCATCCAATACTTCTTCACAAGACTAGATTCTCCAATTAGAAACCTTAATCTAAGACTCCTCAAGTAGAATAGTGGAAGATTAGATTGTAAAAAAGTTCAAGCAAATAATAACTCTTCTTCATTATCTAAATAATGATGAAATGATCTTGTATATAAAGGCAGATTTAACCCTAAGCCCTTCCAAAAGTTTTTTCTTACAGGGTTGACCCAGTTGACCTAGTACAATTATGGACCAAAATTCATTAGGTCATGGGTTAAGTATGCCAAGAGCCACCTAGACCCTAAATGAATTTTACCTAAAACTGTACAGGGTTGACCTAGTAAAGAAGAATGTCAAATGGGCTTAAGTTGAGGAAAAGAGGGATAGAAAGTAGGAAAATACTAGAGGAGTGTGCAAAGGAGGAGTAATAGCTTGGGGAATGGTTTTAGGAGTTGGTTAGATTGGTAATAAATGGAAATAAGGGACAACAATCCTACGAAGCACCAATGGTCTACCCACCTCTTTCTCAATGCACCTCTTAGGGCATGCACTTAGAGAGATTGAGTCTAGATGGGTTCTTACAAGATGTAAAGCCTCCGTATTTTATAAAACTTGAAAATATTATTTGTATATAATAGGCTTAGTGACTCTGCAATATCTAAATGGATGATTATTTGTTGGGAAAGTGCATAAGTATCCACAATGTAAAAATTTTTGGTATCTATGCAAGGTAGAGGGTATAGCCTCCATAGCATGTATCCAAGGTCTCCCAAGTAATAGGTTGTAATGAAAATTTTAGGCATCACCTAAAACTATGTAGGCAGTGTTTTTAGCACAACCATAATATCTAATGTAATAGAACCCAATGTCTACCTAGGAATGTCATCAAAACCTCTAATGTTATTATATGTTTTTTTAATGGATACCATGTCAATTCCCATAACATATAAAAATTTGAGGTTGAAGATGTTAAGTACCGAACCAATATCAATTATAACTCATTTAATAATGGTGGTATTGATTTGTGCCTAAATGAAGAGTGGTAGATTTTGATTAATAATTGACTATGAGGGTTAATCCTCATTAGGAAAATATATAATGTCCTCAATGTACTTGATAGTGTTAATGATAGATACATAGTAAGCTAGATCTGTGTCATGATGAAAATATGTATGATTGAGTGTTTGAAAAAGAATATATTTGAAAATAATTTATTTTTAGAGTAATTCAAATATAGAGATCTTAATCAGTGTGTTTCTCAACTGATCCAAAATATCAAATGCTCTATGCTCATCCCTAGATCTTATTGTAGTGTTTTATAGATGAGGAGGGATGGTGGGGTTAAGTTGTTCTTGTATAGGCTAATGAGGCATCTTGTTCTATTTAGTAACAATTCAAATTATAGGATCTACTATTTGCTGAGGGTGAGTAGTAGAGGCAAGATGTGAGTGAAGGTAATCAATTGGTATAGGTGGACGTAGAACAAAATGAGTCCTTTGAGATCTCTATCATAGATCAGTAACTAGAGGTAATTAAAAGTGAGCCATAGAAAAATGATCCTCACAGAAGGGGGAATCAAGAGAGGGTAAACTAATCTGTGAAATAAGTTGAGTTCTAACATGGTCCATGCGAGGAGTGACATACATGTGCATCTTTCTATAAATGGTGGGTAATAGGCATGCAAGACAAACCATAATAATTTGTACCAAAAAATAGAAAATGGCATCCATCATTACAATCATGATGATAGTTTGTAAATTGAAAACTAAGTATATTCTATAAATAAGAAGGGAAAACCCTAATGGCATATTAGGGATTTGAAACAATGTGCTTGAAGTAAATGAATTAACTTTTTAGGGTTATGGATTGTAAGTGATAGGTTGCTAAAGGGTATGAATATAGTAAACTAGGGTATAAAATATACAATAAATACAACCACTGAATTATGAAAGAACTAAGTTAAACTGATATTTATAATAATAATAATGAAGGAGATAAATGAATACTTAGCTATTAATTGATTGAGATGAAAGATCCAGAGGCTAAAAATTGGTACATGAGATAGTTTAAGTGTTGCAAATAGGATCTAGGTGTCAAAAAACCTCTTGAAAAATGACACCCTACCATTTATAGTAGTATTGTGGTGATAGTGTCCTCTATGCAAAAAATATTTAGAGCTTCTTGGAGAGCCTATGTCTAAGTCTAATAAGCCTATTCCTATGCATTCAAACCCTAGCTTACTATATGTGATCTATTATGACTGATTTTATATAAAAACCCTAGACTTTCATATGATTAGAGCATTTAAATTGGCACAAGTAGTAAATGTGTCATGTTAGTTGGGTATGATGGACATCCTCAACACCCCATTGAGATGAGAGTTGCATACATACCAATACTCTAAGGAGGAATCAAGCCTGATGTATTTCTCGCCACCTAAGTACTAGTATAAGTGCAAGTAAAGCTAGTATGAATGCCAATTTTAGTTCTTTAAGTGATGTTTGAGATTGGAAATCTGAGTATTCTGAGTTAAAGAAGGTTATAGATGTTTGTATACATAAGTAGGGTAGAATAGGGATTAATAAACTTTATTTTTCATAACTTATTATAAGCTTATTTGTGTGTATTTACATCTCATTTCAAACTAGTGGATAAAAGGATAAAATTCATGGATATATATTGATCTGGTGTTTGTGCATGGTTTTAAAATAGGTCTAGGCCAACCTTAGGTGCTTTAAGAATTAAAAATATATCCATTAGAGTTTAAAAGAGGGAAAAGGACAATAACACCCAAATAGGACAATAGTTATATGGATCTATTATTCACTTATGGTGCTAGTTTCTAGTGGAAAAACATAAGGCACTAGGGGCCTAGATGCCTAAGGAAGGGGTTAATACTGATTTTGAGATGTCTAGGGATTTGTGTGGCATACACAAAAGCTAGATAAGTGTCTAAATAGGCACTAAAGTAGGTCTAGGTCTAAGCTAGGAATGTGTGGTCTCAAATAACACTTTTGGCACTCAAGTGTCATTTTTAGATGATTATAATTTTTTTTAATGATATTTACATTAAGAGAGCATATGCATATATATATATGTAATTATGTTTAGTTTAGAATAGTTACCAACCATAATACTTAACCTATATAACCAACCATTTAATCATAAATTAATTAATCAATTTTTCATTTTAAAATAATTTAATACTTATAATTATGCTAGCATTCCCCCTTTATTACATTGTTTTTACAAATTTACCCCTTAATTATATCAATTTTCACCTTACCAAGATACTTGGTTAGTTTATTTAATATCTATAAATCTATTGGGTAGTAATGGAGATGAATTTTGTTGTTCAAGACTTGTTATCAAATGTAATGGCACTAGACCTCAATGTGTTTGGTTCTTTCATGAAACACTAGATTCTTGACTAGATTTAGCATACCTTGATTGTTACAAAAAAGGATTGGTGGTTGATCTTTAAGAATTTCTATGTTAGAAAAAATATAATGTATCTAAATTTTTTCTCACATAGCTCTTCATGTAGAATGATATTATACCTCTTTGGATGAGAGAGAATATATTACTTACTTCATACTAATCCATTAAATCAATCTATATTTGAGATGAAAGATATATACTATAGTTGATATCATGTCTTCAATAGATCCTGCATAGTCCAGGTATGTATAACCCTAAAAAAATAAATGTGAGTTATTATTACAATTCAACCATAATCTCTTGTAACTTGGACATATCTCAAAACTTGATTTTTTGCAATCCAATGACACTTCTTTGGCTCATGCATAAATCTCAAAATATATCTGGCAACAAAGCATATATTTGGTCTATTATATGTCAAGTAAATGAGGCTCCCAATAAGTTTCCTATAGTGAGCTCCACATAATTGAGGTGAATCCTAAAATTGGGATAGTTACAAACCTTTCTCCATTAGATTTGACAATGGTTTAAAAGTTATCATCCTGTATTTCTCAAGTAGTGTCTTGGCATATTTCATCTGTGAGACAAAAATATGATTCTTATTTTGACATATCTCCAAGCCAAGATAGTAATGAAGTAGACCCAAGCATTTCATGTCTAAGTATTTATTCAATTCATTCTTTACTTATTTGATGAGATCATCTAAGATTCTCGTGATTGCAAGATCATCCACATACAAAACAAGAAGGATAATCTTTGTGCCTACCTTCTTGATATACAAATTTGAATCTGAGGGGTTATGAGTATATCCATGATATAATAGATGATCATCTATATTAATGTACCATGCCCTTGGTGCCTACTTAAGACCATAAATTGACTTGATTAGATAGCATAACTCTTGTGGATGTTACTTATTAATAAATACTTCTGGTTGGGTCATTTACACTTCTTCCTTGAGATCACCATTTGGTAAAACACTTTTGACATCCATGTATCGAAGCTTCCATCCTTTTTTACTACCATTGAACACAAAAATTTAATGGTTTTGAGCTTTGTAGTGGGTGAAAAGGTATCTTCAAAATTAATTCCTTCTTGTTGAGGATACCCCTTTATAACAAGTGATGCTTTGTATTTGTTGATGAATCCATTTTTCCTATATTTTATTTTAAAAATATACTTGTAACTAATAGGTTTCTTTATTATAGGTAAATCCACAAGTTCTAATGTCCTATTTTCTATTAGGGAATCATATTCAACAACCATGGCCTTCATCTACTAAAGTTGACCTAATGCCTCTTGAATTATCTCTAGTTTAGTTCTGTCAACAACTAAAATCATCAATGCGATACTAACCTCATTTCTCACCTATCTTCTTGTCTAAACTCCTGATGAACTATCTAGAATAGATTTTAGGTGTGAGTCCCTGATGGTTCTTTTTACCCATTTTAGATGTTGATGTTGTTACTAATTTGATGAAGAATTGTTTTCCAAATTTATAAGATGAATGAATAACTCTCCTTTTATCTCATCTTCACGTTGATAAGATTCATCTTGCTCATCATTTGACTATGGAATCAAATTATGAGAGGTGGTTGGTTTTGACTCATCTTTGTGTGTCAATTAGTTGAATTATGACTCATAAAAAATCATTTCTCAACTATTTAAAATCCTCCATGTCTCAGGATCCATGAGATGATATGATTTTGAGGTAGTAATATACCCCAATACGATACATTGGAGTGTATTCAATTCAATATTATTCATTTTTTAGATGGGACATGCATATATGATGTATAAAAAAATAATATTAGATGGTAAATCTAAGTTTTATGACTATAGCATACTCTTCTAGTGAATTATTATATAATATCTTCATAGGTACCTTGTTGAGAAGATAAATGACCATCTAGACTGGTTCTACCCAAAATGACACCTTTAACTTTACATTGGAAAGCATGAAACAAGCCATCTCCATGATGAAATGATTTTGTCATTCTATAATTCCATTTTATTGGGGATTATAGGGAGCATTCAAGTGATATTTTATGTCATTTTGCTTTGATAATATTGATAAATCCTTTGATGTGAATTCCCCCCCCCCTCTATTTTAGTCAAGGAGATGAAAAGGCCCCCCTAACTAGGTCACAACAAGCTAGTGGAAGACCTTGAAATGAGTAAATAATTAATTCTTCTTCTTGAAAAATAACACCCAAGTATTTCAAGATAAATCATCAACAAATAATTATAATTACTTGAATCCTTGAAAATTAGCAAGCAGGGGTTTGCATAGATCAGTATACACCACATCTAGATTATCCTTGACATGAGAGGAACTCATCTCAAACATAACCCTATGTTACTTTCCTTCAAGGCATATAGGAATATAGGAAAATAATGGGTAAGTTGAGGCAGGCCATGTACTATTGCATTAGAGTTAAACTGGTACATGGAACTAGTGAAAAAGTGCCCATATATATAATGCCAAAGGGATATAAAATCTATCATAGAGGTAAAAAGAGAAACTAAATTAGATGAAAATACATCTAGTGTAAATAAATTATCCTTTAGATAATATCTATCACTTATCTTACCATCTTATGAGATGAGATAGGATTCAGTGCCATTCTTTATTAGGAACTCCACCTTAATCTTATGATTTAAGAGATGATTTACAAATAAGAGATTTGTCTTCAAGTCAAGGCCATATAACATCTTTATGAGAGTATAGATTCTCATCCTAAGATGAATGGTGATAGTCGTAATTCCTTCCAAAACATAATCCTTATCATCCATGATTTTAACCTGATCTCTAGTGGTTTGGCTAGTTAGTTAATAAAAAAACTCCTTGCATCCTATCATATGATTACTGGTGCTTGAATCAATCAACCAAACATTTCTCATTGGTGATGAGGTTTTGGGAGACAAGAGATACATTATTATATGCACTTTAATATTCAATTACTATTACCTCTTATTTAAATGCATAATCTTGCTTTGGTTACTTTTGTGCCACTACATGTCTTTGCTACTTCCATCACTAATGATGAGGATTTATTTTTGATTTCTATGAATTAGCTCAACTGGATGTGCTCTTTCAAATTGATGTGCCTTGAGTCAAGGCATTATAGTATCATTGATAAGTGTCATTATTATTTATGCAATAAATATGACACCACCATTTCATTGTCTGAGACTTTGATTTATGTTGATGCTACATTGGAGGTCCTTTTTGGAGCTTCTAACTATGCTACTTATAAATCAATGATTTGTCTTTGAAATTATCTTACACTGACTTGATGGATTATTATTGTTGGAGCATATTCACCAGGTCTTAAGAATACATGGATTGATTTTTAATGTTTAGTATTATGATGAATGTATGAAAATGAGAATGAAGAGCTCTCAGAGTGATCGGGACTAACATCTTGTCCTCAATCTTTTTCCAAGCATAACTAATTTAGCACGAAGTTCTACCACCTAGGGTAAGAACTCCTCAAATTTATTTCCATATTTCACACTAAGTTTATGAAGATTGGAATAGACATGGGGGATCTTCATTTGGTTCTTCACCTCATAAATAGTGGACAAGTGTCCCAATCCACCTTCGATGTTGAAACATCCCAAATATGTGGTTAAACCTCATCAGTGATACTAAGTTTAATCAACATCAAGGCATTAGAATCAGACTTGTCATACTTCATCTACTCAACATCTCTAGTTGGATGTTGCACACTACTAGTGATGATCCCCCATAATTATTTGAATTGAAGAATCATGCACATCTTTGTCCTCCATGCTACATAGTTGGACCTTTTTAGTAGTTAGGCATTAAAAGGATCAAATTTGGTACTGACATGGAATATGTATCCATTAAATATACAAGGTGGTTATAAATTCCATAATAATAAAGGTAAAAAAATATTTTATTGCTTAAAAAATATGTAATAAAAAATACGTACCTTTTCAAAGGTAACTGATTCCTTTATAGAATAAAGCCTTTCGAAGGCCTTAAGAATGAAAATGGCATTCAGGTGAGATTGATAGGCCTGTGTAGTTAGACATTACCACTTTTGAGGGAATTATTCTTCACGTTCATCATCTAAGACAGACTTATTTTATATTGGCATGTATCTTCCTTGCTTGACACTGTACATCAAACCAAAAATATTCTAGTAGTCCTTACTGTATTAATTCATCAAATTATGGGTTGATAATATTTTGAAAGGTAGATTGGAGAGTAAATTAAATGCCTATGTAATCAACAAAACTCATCACATTATATATGTATTTTAAATATCTTATATATTATATGTTTGATACTTGACACCAAGCTTGAATACCCTTAACACATGAGACTTTCCCTTGAGCCTATTAATTCAACCACCACTATATTTTATTGACTTAGTATTGTTGGATTTGCATTTGGAATTCAATCCCTACCTACTGAGAACCAAAAAATATATTGTATTTTTATGTATAGGTATATGGTAAAATCCTCTTAATCACCATATTGGCTCTTATCTACGCTGATCTTGATATGGATTTCAACTTCAAATACTTTGCTTTGTTCACAAACTCCAACCTTCACTTATGTCTTCCAACCTATTCACTAGGATAAATAGTCTCTTGTGCTATAAACTTATTATCAAAGACTATGGAGCTATATATAATTCTCATTATAGCCTTTATTCATTACCTCATTTAAATCAATTCATTCCATTCATTCATTCACTATTACTTATCTTTCCACTCAACTCACTCTTCCCAATCACACTAGTCACAACTTCAAGGTATAAGCACCTAATCATGTCATTGGTTTTATGGATTCAATAAATAATCATAGATTATTTTAATAGATAAAATTACCCTTCTCTTTATCTCATTTAATTTCTCAATCAACTTGTTTCATCCACTATCACACCTTCACACACTAGTGAGGCTACTTAGCTTGTATCCCTTTTTTCACCTTTTTCATTTATTTGAAGAATATATAAGTTATTTTGAGGATAAAATTCCATATTTCACCACAATATATATTCCTAAAACCTTCACTAAATTTTCAAGGTTCAACTCGATCTATAGATAGTACTTCCTTCATAAGTACTTTACCAATTAGGCCTTTTCACCCTCTATATGCTTACCTAGTCATAAAATATGTACTAGACCATAATTTTTTAGATAAAAACAACCTTAATAATTTTTCATACACCAAAACATGTTATACTACAAATTTTTGTCAAATTTCACTAGTTGTAACTCAAAATATAAGGGTTTTTATTTGGAAACCCTAGGTGGTTGTCTATAGAGGCCGAGAAGCTTCTAAATTCATTTTCTTTAGTTTTAAGGCACTTCAAAGGGATATAATAGCTTCCACATGTATTTATTATTAGTATAGATTTTTTACAATAGGTAAGTGTCATTGATCAACCCTAATATGCTTTATAAACTCAAGACACATAATTCTATAACGCTTTGAGAGGACTGTGTAAGGTTTTAAGGGACTATCTGCACTATAAGGGTTCCTAATGTCCAAATGGAGTATTATCATTAAAAATGTTCTCATAACTTGACCAAGTTCATAACCATTCATCTTCTCAACCGTATATATTATTTCACTTGCATACTAACAGGACAAGAACATGGGTGACTGACTATGCAATAGGGTTCATTCTTTATGGTGGACTGTGTATTGACTTTCACCCTTAAAATTTATTTTATACTATCCAAATTATCATTAAAATAGAGAAACACTTGGTATAGACACTCTTAAATAACACTAAGGTATTTTTTATACAAAGATTTTAAGAAACAATAAGACACACCTTCTTATTTGACTGCCACAGACATAAAATAGGGGTTCATGGACAAAGGTGTCCTTTTCACTAATTTTATCCACTTTGAAACAATTTTATCAATTATCTGAAGGTTTTTATGATATCAACATATTCAATAACTAATTTCATGATAATATTTATCTTCCTAACCTGGAGAAGTCACTCAAATCCTCCTTTTCTAGACTATAACCTACAGTCTACCACACAAACCTACAAGTACACACAAATAATAACATGATCATTCCTCAAGGGCCTATCCAAGAATAGTATGTAAAAAATAAATACCAATGTAAGAAGTTTAAACACACACAATATTTCCTTATTTATTTGAATGATCAACTATTACATTTACAGTCCATTCTTAAACTATCAACTTTCTTAAGGAGTTTATACATTCTTCCTTTCTCTAGTTTCTCCTACTCCTTCTTAGAGCTCTCTCCTCTCTCTCTAAAATTATTGTTACTCTCCCATATACACTACAACTAACTTAAACTTCTTTTCTCATCAAAACATTTACGTTGGTTTTATGAGGTGGTTACCAACAAAACTCTCTCATACCAACCCAACATGAGAATAGTGATTATATTACTAAACATAACTCTTAATGTTCACCCCTAATGACTTAGACATGAAATTTATTCAAACCACTATTTACATTACTCCTTGGACCCTTTTTCACACTTTCTCTCACCTATTCCCTTCCTATCTTACTTATTCCCCTCTATACTTAGTTTCAATATTTGAGTTTTCAAATTTATAATTTTGTAGGGAAATATCCAAACACCTATAAAACTCACTACCATGACTCAAAATGACTTCTAAAGACACAAATGGATCCTAGAGGATCATCACACTCATTTGCACCCTAAAATATACTAACTATGACTACTAGCTATAAAAATTAATTCAACAACACAAAATGGTGGTTAATTTGCTAGATAGTCCAGTGTCATCTTCCTTCTTGCCTTCCAATTTGGTATTTGAGGATCTTCCATGCTTATTTGACTATTCTTCCTCCTTGTTTGTTCCTTTCTCTTCACTGGGCTCTTGTATTTTTTCTTCTTTGCCTTGTCTAGTTTCCTTGTCATCTCTTCCTCTACCTCAATGAGGTGTACCAACTACTGTAACTTCTTGTTTGCTACATGTTTTATTTTATCCAACTTAGTTTGTCCTTCCTCATACCTTGCTCCTAACAAATGATTCTTATCCTTCATTATTTCTCTTGTTCTATGGCCTTATTCATTGATCTCACTTGGTGCATGCATCTTTAGGTTTATTTTCTCCTTGGCATTGCTAACTCCATTTTATAATTCCCTCTTAGTCATATCTATCTTTGTCATTTTATCAAATAAACTCTTTGTTTGATTCCTCTTCTTCACACTTTTCCACTTCTTGACGTCTCTTCACACAATCTTACTCATCTTGCAAGACCAACTTCTTATATCATTCACCTTCATCATAGTACAATGTTTTTTGACATCTTCTTGACTTTACATCTCTATGCATATCAACAAACAACTTAGTTATAACTTGAACAAATGAATAATTTACCTTATTGATCTTTTCATGATCCACTTGCTAGATATCTAGTTTATTTTTTTGTAGATTCTCTTGCATAACTCATTGTACTTACTTATGCTAATTCATTATTGATTATTCTTTGAGCTCATACATGAGATTATATTGATCACATTCACCTAATTTTATCCCTTTTGATGGAATAAAGATCTCCTCGAGTGTATCCATCTCCTCCTTCAACATGAGAGCATCCATCTCTTCACAACCTTCATCAAGTTTTAGAGCATATTATTATTAACCTTCTTTGGCACCTTGATTCACCACTTGTATTTGGACTCCCTCATTAATGAGAGTCAACTAAATCTTATTCTACTTGATAATAAGTTTGTTAAGAACTCTTTGAGGTGCTTCATATTCTCTATGCTGTTTCACAAGCTTATTTAATAATGCCATTATTTCTATGTATAAAATGTCTTCACTATTTTAATTAGTTTCATATGAATCCTGATATATAACATTAGAAATCAAACATAAGGTCTTCTTATCTTATTTACACCCATCATATTGATTACATAGCTACACCTTCATCTTTTTGGCTTTGATTGCATATACCTTATCTTTTATTTGCTTCTTGATTTTGTCATTTTCCTCTTTCACTATGCCTTCTTGAAGTGTACTTACTAGACTATCTTTGTGCACCCATTTCATGTTCTTTTCAACCCATTTTATGCCTTGTACTCCCTTTGGATGAATATTTATTCCTACCTTACCTTCTTCATGCTTCTTGGCTTGATAACTTGGTATGTCATCTTGATGCAATCCACCCTTTTTTCTTTGCCTCCATGTATGCTCTTGTATTTCACTTGAATTGTTTCCTTGCATAACCTCTTGTTTGAGGTTTACATTTTCCTTCTCACCACATGATTGCTCGATCGACTTAGGCCAAACATAACCATGCCCTTGTACTCTATTTTAGGGATGCACTTTCATTTTTACTTGTCCAATCTACATATTAGCTTTTTTTTCTTCATATTTATAATCATAATCAATGATCAAATAGTTATTTACATTCATATGTGACTAATACGAGGTCATTTATTCATTCATGTCTTCATAGTTATCTATTTTTGTCTTCCTTGTGTGCCTCTTCTCTTGCTTCAGATGTAATGCTTTTGAAAGAATCATAGTAATCCTCTTCTATTTCATCTTCAACATGATGAATGCCTTCAATCTCTATCATTTTTTCTTATACAATAGGTTCTCTTTCTTTATCTTGTTTTTTTCTTATTGATGGGTGATGTACTAGGCCCATCCTTCACAAGATTTAAGGCTTTATACTTAGCCTTAATCAAAATGTTCTTCACACCTTCATACAAAAACTTAGATGAAATGTTCTAATATAATATAAGATACCAACAAGTTTCTAGGAATGCCTCTTTCATAGGCATTCTTCTCTTCTTATTCTAGGATTCAGTCTCAAGTGCTCCTCTTATCACTTTTATATCCTTGTTCTCCTCAATGAGAAATATCTTCTCAACCTATTTATTTTGTTTCTCAATTATAAATTCCTCATCTCTCATGCCTCTATGGTATGTATCCTCTTTCTTATTCTCATTCCTTAAGACACTCATTTTGTGTATTTTCTCTCTCATAAGTAGATCTAGTGGCCACTTTACTCTCTTTCTCACACTATAAATAAGCCATTGGATTCCTTGTAATTTCATGACCTTCACCATGATATATATATTTAATAAACTATACTCTAACTCTCTTCTCATAAATTTTATTTTTCCTCTACATCCATCTTGTCTCTTTTTCCTTCACTTTCTAGGCCTTATCTAGACCTATCACTAGCAAGCTTACCAAATTACCTATTATAAATCTATTGGATATTATTTATCTATTTCTAGTCCTTTTATAAGACCTATCTTATCCTTTTTGACTCTCTCTTGGAGTCTTTCCTCTTATCTTTCTCACTTGAGCTTCAATGCTCTTTCTTCAAACTATATTCTCTAGTCCTCTCTTGACTAGTCTCAAGTCCTTCTCATTGGACTTAGGGGATTTAGTTACTCTCTTTATCACCTATACTATTTATCCATAATAACCTCAATAGGCCATAACTTCACCATACTTATTCTCCCACAATACCCTACAATGTTACCTCATACATTCCTCATAACATTCTGTGCCTATCTCAAATCAACAAGCTTTAAAGAATTCAAAACAAACTTGAACCAAGATATTACCTTGATATAATACCAAATGATGTAGAAGTATATGGTAAAATAATATTAATAGAATTATATGGTAAAATAATATTAATCACCATCCTAGCTTTGATATACACTTATCTTGATCTGGGTTTCAACTTCAAATACTTTGCTTTGTTCACAAACTCTAACCTTCACTTATGTCTTCCAACTTGTTCACTAGGCTAAATAGTCTCTTGTGTTATAAACCTATTATAAAAAATCATGTATTCATCTATAACTATCATTAATTATCTCACTCAACTAATTTCATTCTATTAATTCATTCATTCACTATTACTTCTCCTTCTACTCAACTCACTCTTCCCATTCACACTAGTCACAACTTTAAGGTACACACACACCTAATCATGTCATTGGTTTTATGGATTCAATATATAATCATAGATAATATTAATAGACAATATTAACCTTATATTTATCCCCTTAAAACTCTTAATCAACATATTTCATCCACTTCACACCTTCACACACTAGTGAGGCTACTTAGCTTGTAGCCTTTTTTTCACCTTTTTCCTTTGTTTGAAGAATATATAAGTTTAAATAAGGATATGATTCCATATTTCACCATCCTCTATCTTATTATAACCTTCCCTAAAATTTCAAGGTTAAACTCCTTCTGTAGATAGTAATTTCTTCACAATCACCTTACCAATTAGGCTTTTTAACCCTCTATATGGTTTCCCAGTCATTAAATCCATACCAGACCATAATTTTTTAGACCAAACCCACATTAATCCTTAATAATACAGAAAAAAATGTTAGAATACAAAGTTTTGTCAAATTTCACTTGTTAGAACTCAACATATAAGGGTTTTTGTTTGGAAACCCTAGGTGGTTGTCTGTAAAGGCTAAGAGGCTTCTAAATTCATTTTATTTATTTTTAAGGAACTTTAAAGGGACATAAGACATTAAAAAGGTATATATTATCATTATTCACATTATAAAATAGTTAAGAGTCATTGATCAACCCTAATATGCTTAAAACAACTCAAGACAGAATTCTGTAACTCTCTTAGAGGACTATGTAAGGTTTTAGGGGATTGTTTGCACTATGACGGATCCTAATATACTAATGGAATATTATAAAAATGTATTATCATTCCACATGTGCTCATAACTTGACCAATTACATAACCACTCATATTCTCAACCATATATATTATTTCACTTGCAAACTAACAAGAAAAGAACAAGGTTGACTAAATGTGCAATAGGGTTCATTCTTTATGGTGGACTATGTATTGAGTTTCACCCTTAAAATTGATTTTAGATAGTCAAAATTATCATTAAAATAGAGATACTCACTCTACACACCCTCTAAAATATCACTAAAGTATTTTTGATATAAAGAGTTTAGGAAACAATAAGACACACCTTCTTATTTGATTGCTATAAATATAAAACAAGGTTTCATGGACATAGGTATCCTTTTCACCAAGTTTCTCCACTTTTAAACATTTTTATCAACCATATTAAGTTCTATATGATATAAAAATATTCATTAACTAATTTCACTATAATATTTGTCTTCCTAACCTGGAAAAGTCACTCAAATCTTCATTTTATAGATTGTAACCTATAGTATACCACACAAACCTACAAGTACACATAGATAATAACATGATCATACCTCAAGGGCCTATATAATAATAATATATAAAAAATAAAAATCAATTTAAGAAGATTAAACACATATATTCTTTCCTTTATTCATTTGAATAATCGACTATTACATTTAGAGTCTATTCTTGGACTGTCAATTTTTTTGAGGATTTTATACATTCTTCCTTTCTCTAGTTTCTCTTCATCCTTATTAGAGCTCTCTCCTCTATCTCTCTCTCTCTCTCTCACTCACACACACATTATCCTTACTCTCCCATATATGCTAAAACTAAATTCAAATTCTTTTCTCATCAAAATATTTACGTTGATTTTGTGAGGTGGTTACTAATAAAACTCTCTCATACTGACCCAATGTGAGAATAGTGATTATTTTAATAAACATGACTCTTAATGTTCAACCCTTAATGAATTAGACATGAAATGTATTCAAAATACTCGTTAAATGAATCTTGGACCCTTTTTCAAACTTTCTCTCACCTATTCCCTTCCTATCATGTTTATGCCCCTTTTAGACTTAGTTCTAATATTTAAAATTTCAAATTTATACTTTTGGAGGGAAATATCCAAACACTTATAAAAAAAACTGCCATGACTCAAAATGATTTCTAAATACACAAGTGGATCCTATAGGATCATTCAAACTCATTTTCACCCCCAAAATAGACTAACTATGAATCCTAACTACATAAATCACTTCAACAACACAGAATGATGGTTAACTTGCTAGATGCTCATGCATCATCATTCACATGGATTAACACATGGACTAGAGTAAACAACAAACCTTTCTGAGCATGATAAAAACACCTAAATATCCTAACACACTAATTATCCTCCACATAAAAATCTTAATCCCTTCTGCCTATGCATTGAGTTGAATTCATGTTACATTTACATGAGCTCAAACCCTCCATTAGTTTAAAACTCTCAAAAAACATAGTGAGCTCTCCCTCGGCTCGTATACTAGATTGAAGAGAAATCTTCAATGATATTTACATTAAGAGAGAATATGTATATATATATATATATATATATATATATAATTATGTTTAGTTGAGAACATTTACCAACTGTACCAACCATAAAACTTAACCTATCTAACCAAATATCTAATCCTAGATTAATTAAATGTTTTTTTAATTTTTAAACATTGATTACTTATAATTATGATAATAAATGATTGAAATATAAAGAACTATTAGGACCCCTCTAGAATAACCAATAGTTAAGATAATTTTTTATCACATAAATTAATTATAAAAACATCTTTAGTTATCTAGATAATTATTATTTTAATACTAAATGTATCAAATCATTAAATGTAATAATATACTAACCCACTGAATAAAATCCAATCCATCTAGTTTTAAAATAATCTACTTAGATTCCAAGATGAAAATCTTTTAATATAAGTATATGATAAATAATTAGATATAAAAAATAATGATATAATCCATAATTCAACTATGAATAAGCTTACAACCACTACTATTATGATTTTAAAATATTATAAAATTTAAACAACCACTATTGTGTTTAATTATCCATCAAATAATCATGTACAAAATATTATAAAGTTAGATATTCAATAAAATGTGTATAGTTAATACTAATGATATTATCGAATAGCTCCAAGATCCATCAACATAGCCTAGGTATAATCCCAAAGGTTGAATCAACTAACATAGGGAGAGCATCATCCAAGTGATTTACCTCCAACCATAGATGAATGGTCTACTACACACCTCCTTACTAGGAGTGGACCTACCCTTCACAAAAGGGTGTATAAGAACAATGTAGATATTGATAAATCAACCATAACCCATGTGTGTACTATCAATATTACATGAAATAATCATAAATACCACATAATCCAATCCTTTATCTAAACGATATTATAAAACACATGTAAACTATAATTATAATGAAATAACAATGTTTCAGCTATAACATTAATTTGGCCAAATTTTTCATTATAAAATTTAGATTTAATAATCTAAGTCAATTTCATTTCATACAGAACTCTATGCTATTGAATCATGATTATCAACCGATAACATGGGATAGGTATATGATTTACCCACTCGCATACTCATATAACTATATCCTATTATCCTTATATAGTCTAGAAATCTAATATAAAGATTCAAAAATAGAATGATACAAAATTTAGAATACACTTAGTTTGATTGAGAAATAAGTATAACCATTCATAAATATAGAATACCATTGATTTAATTCACTTAATCATTAAGTGAAAACATAGGTTATTAAAATGAACTACATTCAATCCAATTATGAATAAGAGACTAAAATAAAAATCAAGTCATTCTAAATCCCTCTTTCAAACATAACTCATATTCACACACACACACACACACACACACACACACACACACACACACACACACACACACACACACACACACACACACACACACACACACACACACACACACACACACACACACACACACACACACATGGAATGTTTAGTCAATAAAATGCTCCATAAATATAAAATAACTCATATAAAAAATTAATATTATAAGCTACCTTTTCTATAACATTTACCTTAATTAAGTCATCATACTTTAATGTAGAATAAAACCAAACTAGAATATGGTTATATTTTACATACATGATCTACCTTATTTTCAATTACATTAGAGACATTATAACGCTATAAAATTTGAGAATGGATATTAAATGTATATCTATGCTTAATCTTAATCAAATGACCCAAATGTAATCACCCCAATATTTACAATTAGAACTACATAAATAATGTTTACATATTAAATATTATACACATAACCCCAAGTCATCACTTACAATTGCACAAGTTCCCTTGATAAAAAAATGAACTCGTATAAACGTAACTATGTTCAATTTAATACATATTTGCATAAGTAGTCATTTTATATGAATATATATTTATATTAATTCATTTTTTATTTAATAACAACTTAATTTATTATAAATCATGTATAACTTGGTCTTGTCATAATCAATGATATTGTATAAGTCTATAAAATCCCTGATTGTAATTATCTACAAATTCATACAATTTTACTTATCTACATCTATGCTTATCTATAGTATACATGGGAAACTCAAAATCCATTTATAAATTGTATTTTCAACTCACTATCCTTATTACTATCTATAGATAAGACCATAACCATACATACATACATACATACATACATACATACATACATACATACATATATATATATATATGTGTGTGTGTGTGTGTGTATATATATGTATCCATATATATATGTATATATATGTATATATATATATATATATTTTCTAGGTTAATAATTAAAGGTAGATTTTTTCCATATAATTATAGAATGTGTTATTTATGCATAGATTTACATATTCATGAAGACCATATTCAAATAATAATCTTTAGATTTACATTTCATTATATACATTTATGACTCAACATTCAAAACTTACCACTCATAGCTATGCAAGACACTCGATTTATATGCACAAGTCTACAAATTCCATTCTCTTATGCATATACATAAATATACGTGCATATGTCAATTTTTAAATTGACACAAAAGTATTCCACGATACATATATATATTTGATCATACACATAAATGGTTAGAGTGTATGAGTCCTAAATGGAAATCAAAGACTAAGTATACCTTTTACCTTCTATTGATGAAACTTATAGAGTCTATTATTCATAAATATACAACATGGTATTGATAGTATAATCTATTGTAAGTCAAAAATAATATTATTTACACAACTAGGGTCAAACTATATATTTTATAAATACTCAACCAATTAGTTATGGGATTTTTATTTTAATATCTAAACTTATAATATGTGTATTAGCTTCCTTCATATTGAAAGAATAACTTACAACCAAATATGGCTATACCAACCCTAAATGTCATAGTGAAAGGCCATCTGGTAAAAATGAATTTAAACTTACAGATTATATTCCCATTTTACATAGAAATAATAATATTCCCCTTTAATCATACTAATAAATAATATACAAACAAGTTATCATCTCGACACAACCTTATGGCATCCAATCATTAAACTAGGGTTTTATTATACATTTTTATTAAGAAGCTACTAATATTTCCATTCAAACTATCTTACTTTAACTCAGGTATGAAAATACAACAATCTCCTTTCAAAAGGGCTGAGTTAATAACTACTACAAGAAAAACTACATAATTTTTCCATGCAAAAAATGAAATTTGACTTACTTAGGCATTTTACACTTGCTTGTTTTAATGGAAATGTTCATATCCTCCTAGCTTCTTGATTTCTTTCTCCTACCATGATGAAGATGTCTTTTCCCTTATGACCTTCATTATTATTCTCTTTCCCACTATTTGTGCATGACCTACATGACCTCAAAGATATCCTATAATTATGGAAGTTTGCAATTTCCACTTTAATTCATAAATGTAACTTATTCATGATTCTAGTTAAATTATAGTCTTCTTCCATACATTCGCATGGTGGAGGACCAAAAACCCTTATCATACCAAAAATGGTGAGGTCAACTCTCAATCATTGCAAATAGCTTTAAAAACCCTAAATTCCATTACCTTTTATTTTTATATTTTTACAAATGAAACATAATAATATTAATCTAGAAACTTCTAATAATAAACCATAATATCTAAAGCTTTGAAGTCCTAATTTTAACCAAATTTTTTGGTGTATTTTACCCCCTTTTTTGCCTTCTATGCATGGTCACAAAAATTGGGAAAATGGTAACCGTATCATAATAAACAAGCAACTTAACATGATAAATAACACTCAAACTCCCAATTTCTATAAATACATTCAAGATTATAAATACATAGTCAAATGAGATTAAATAAACAACCTAACACAACAACTCCAAGTAAAGTAAATACAATAGGATATAACTACGGCTGGTCCCAAAATACAACAACTATTATTCAGTATATATAAATGAAATAAAATTACATTTCCTTTAAGATTTCAACTTTAATATAATAAATATATATCAATCCCTTTGGAGCTTGTGTCATACCAATTCATGTATCTTTGATCAACTCAACTGTAGTTTCTAGGTAAGTAGTACTGTTTTGGGGAGGGAGAGCATCATCTGAATGTTTTTCCACACCAACCATGAACCAACAATCAAATTTATTATATTTTATCATAGAATCATAATGTGACCAACTAAACGAGGTGAATAAATAATCCAACCAAATCAAAACACTCATGCATTTACTAAATATAATTCAGTGAATATCAACACAACATAATAGATATTTAACATACATATACAAACCATAGCTCATAATGAAATCAAAGCAAACAATATATATTTATTTTCTCATGCAACTATATGTGGTGTGTGTGGGTTTGGTGAAAGTCTCTCAACCCCCAAGTGTTGATATCTACACCCCATTCCTAATGATACTCTACCTCTACACTGCATGTGAGGGTATAATAGTCTTACAACCACCTCAATCAAATGAACAGGTAGTTAGTCTAAAATTAATATAATCATCACCATAATAAATTATTGAATGCAAATAATCTATAATAACTCATCATGATCATAAAGCATAAAAAAAATATGTAACAATTATCAATAAAGATTTTGATCATGAAGTAAATAATGTAAATGTCACTCATACATCACACATATATATATATATCCAACTCAACATAGAATTAGAAAGATAAATTAACAGTCTCAAAAATCCTATTAATACTTAAAATTTTTGTAGAGGAAATTGGATGTGACATCCTTCCCCCTAAAATAGGTCATCATATTGATCGCACTTATTTCAACAATAGTTATGAAAATAGAAACAATTTTCAACAAAAATAAAAATAGATGTTCAACAAAAATATTATTTGAATAAATGAGGAAATGGCCTCAATAATTCCTCATAGTCCTCCCATGTAGCTCTATCCTCAGAATATTGGTCCTAGTAGACCTTACACTATGATACTTCTCTATTACATAAGCTAAATTTGTGAGTATCAATTATTCTAATTGATTTTATTATGACCACCCTAGATCCTGAACTTATAATGCATTCCAATTAAAAAAATGTATAGGATTAATAATATACTTTTTAAGATATGAAACATGAAATACATTATGCATTTGAGCTAAATTTGGTGGCAATGCAAGCCTATATGCTATAGGATTAATCACTTATATAACCTCAAAGGGTCCCACATATCATGGTGACAACTGTGCTGATTTCCCAAATTTTATTAAACTCTTTTTGGGTTTGACCTACATACAATTTTTGTCTCCAACTAAGAATTGCCTTGCTATTCTTTTTAGATTAGCACAAATTTTATACCTATAAATGGATTTAACTAATCTCTACCTTATTAATTATATGTGTTCTTCCATTTTAACAAGTATATCAGGTCCAAAGACCACTCTATTGTACAACCCTACTAGGTTTGACATAGAAAGAAGGAAGTTTACCATACTTAGGAGGAAAAAAAAGAAAGGAGGCACAACAGGGGTAGAAGGAGAGAGAAAACATAGAAGAAAATGATATCAAAGAAGAAGGAACAAGCATAACAACTTACCAGGTAGGGGATGCAATTTTATTTCATATATTTATATTGAATGCTATAGTAATAGGTAATATTAAAGTGAATCAATATATAATAAAGAATTGTGTATATATATGCATGTAAAAAAATAAGGTTCATTATACAAAGATCAATAATATTTAGAAAAATAGAATGATATGTACAAAAATGCATATATATATATATATATCTGCAACAATAACATGTTAGGTAGGAATTAAAGGCATCGATTTGCACAATATTATAGTGACCTATAAAGAAAGAACAAATACCTATATATTATTTGTATATTAAACATATTATATAAACCCATACTAAACTAAGTAATAAATACATGAATATATATATGCCAGGTAATACATACATACATACATATATATATATATATGTATATATATATATATATATGTATATGTATATATGTATATATATATGTGTATATATATACATATATACATATATATATATGTGTATATGTATATATGTATATGTGTGTGTGTGTGTGTGTGTGTGTATATATATATATATATATATAAAATTGGATATGTAAATGTGGTGACTGGTATTGCAACAACTTATACAATTATTGTAGTGACTTATTAAAATAAATATAATCAAGGAATTATGATATAATCTAACATGGTTACTTGCTCATCTATTTGTTAGTCAAATGTAGTATAATGACCTTGGTTAGAGAAATCCACCATACTGTGGTATACCAATGCTATATAATGAATATATGTTGATTTAATTATTTATACACCTGAAGTATAATGACCTAGATTTTATACATACTTATCCCATAATGACTTGTTAATTAACTAATTAGTGTAAGTATGGAAAATGCTTATACATTAATAGTATATATATATATATATATATATATATATATATATATATATATATATAAGCTTTTAATGCGATTTATAAAATAAGCTGAGGTAAGATTATGTGAGATGCATAAATATTATGGTATATATAGTGAAATATGTATAGGTCATGCTCTTCAGACATCAAATCCTAGATTGAGTGGTTAGTTCTGAAATATACTAATATAATATAGTAAAAAAAAATAACTCTAGGACTACCAAACCTTATGACAGTATATCCAAATAGTCTATATAACTAAACTAATGATACAAGGTAAACGACCTAAGTATATGGAAGATATATCCAAACATCTCTGGTAAATGCCTTAATAATATATTCTTGATATAATGCAGCCATTTGTGATTAAGTATAATGAATGATAAGTATATATGAGTGAAACTAATGATATGAGTCATTCAACTTCAGATTTTTATATCTGTACCATTCAATTATCGATAGGTTATAATTAATCAACATATATTAATATAATGTTGGATTTATATTATATGTAGAATATGATTTCTGTAGGTAAAGATTAAGGTAAATTGGTATACTATCGATTGACATTTGATTACTAATATCTATAATGACTTTGACCAATTAGAATGACTGAAGACATCTACATGTTTTATACATTGACTGAGTACTTATATATGGTGCATGTCATAGATGTACAAGTGATCATATATGTATACAATAAATATATCAATATAAGGATTTAGGTACTCATATATATAACATATAGATATGTACTTATGTCTATAGTATTAAAAGCAACCATAAAATTACGTGGTCAAGAATTTATAAATACATGAACATAGTCTATTAAAATTGTGACAAGTTGTTCAAAGGAAGAATTATGTTCATATGAGGTATAAATTGGTTGAGAGTTATCTAACTCTCTAAAAAGGCTATGATTGACTATTAGTTTATATATATTCTACATTCAATACTTATGTGTGGTATATATTATGAGAGTGCTAAGATATACAAGTGTTTAGACATATATAACATATAATAGTGAATTGTGATGTGTGCCTATAAGTTATAGTAGTTTGTAGTTTAAACATAAGGTATACCTAGGTGGTATAAACCCATACTTATTGAATTATTATTTATGATTATGGGTCATTTGTTTCTTGGATTTATAAGACTAGTTATTCATAATTATGTAGTTGTGATCATAAAAAATGAACTATGATATTATGGAATGTCATAGAATAATACAATATAAATTTATGTTATACTTGGGTGGTACAAACTGTAATTTTTATTGCTAGATATGTTCATATGCTTGATGGACTAAATGTATGTGTGTTGGTTATTTATATAACATATTTTATGACAATTAGTAGGACCGTATTTATGCATGCAAATAATCCCTAAGAGTATAACATATGCTAAAATGGAATATTATATGTTTTTGAGAATTGAGACTTTTTTGTTATGTCTCTTTACTTAAACATAAGTTTATGTTTCTATTGATTTAAACTACTTTGCTATGATTGATTGTGGTATTAGTATTTGTGCTTGAGAACACTATACTATGATAACATGGGTTATTATAGGGTGTTGTATATTTAGAAACTACTTATAGTAATTAAAAACTATAGTTAGATGTGTAGTATACCTAGATGGTATAAGCTATAGTCATTATTTTAATTATAGGATAGATAATAATGTGAGATTAATTCATACATTTGATGGAATAAATATATACTATTAGATTATCTTATGATTAGCATATTAGATGTATATGTTTTCTAGTAGGAGATAGTCTATATGAATCTATGGTTATGTTATGATAACCCAATATTGTATTGCTAATTTTGGATTAGTAGTGACATGTACTTCACTGTCTTACTAGCATTGCAATACCAAATGAAATTAATCTGGTCAAGTGGTGTGTTTGAAATTAACTAATCCTAGAGATCATTAACTAATAAAAAGCTTTGGCCAAAGTAATGTTAGTTAGATATTGTCATTTCATGTGTATGGTTTACATGTTTGTGTGATATCATGTTAGAATGAAATTCTTTATGGTACACTGCATGTTTTTAAAATCATACACCACACTGGTACTAACTTGTCTCTCTAGATTATTGCACCATTAGTATTTACTCATCTATGAAGGGAGGTCCATTCTCTAAAGAGAGATTATGTAGGGGATAATTATTCCATGGTTATTGTGGAAAAGTTCTTGAATGATGCTATCCCTCCCCACAATAGTAACTTTTTGGAGATCACACTTAAGATTGCCATAGATATGAGAGTTTTTGGAAATTCATGCTCTATGGAGCCATGTATCTTATATTTGTACATTGTATAGTATTTATTATTGAAAACATTATCCTAATGATATATAACTATTTACTTATAGTAAATTGATAGTAGTGACTATAGGATTGTACATTATGATGTGTTTCATGTTGATAGTGATTAGTGATGTATGATGTAGTATACTTCATTTACAAATATCAAATATAGATTATTTAAAATGATCACTCGGTAAGTTCTCATGGTGTAATATAATTATAGTATATGTGTTTAAATTTAAAAAATTCACATATTTCTAGATAGATCCCAATGGGGATGTTACATCTATCTTCTAATTTATCTGGGCTTGTTGGTGTTCTACAACTCCTACTATATAACATTTGAAAAGGATCCATTTTAGTAGCTGATTGGTATGAGTTATTATAAGTAAACTCAACCAATGGTAGGTATTCTTTCCTTTTGTATTGATGGTCCATGTGATACATTCTCAAAATATCCTCCAATATCTAATTTATTTTTTATGTTTACACATCTTGGATGGTAAGTTGTACTAAAGCTTAGTTGTGTTCCCAAAGCTAAATTAAGAGTTTTCCAAAACCTAAAAGTCATCTCAGGGTCCCTATCTAAAATGATCTTTTATAGAAACCCATAGATTCTATAAAATTATTTTACAAACCTCTTAGAAAACATCAATGCATCATCTATCAAATTACTAGGAATGAATTGAGATACCTTGGTAAGTTTCTCCACAACAACCAAGATCATGTCATGGAAGTTCCTAGACATAGGAAAACCTTGGACAAAGTCCATGCTAATAAATTTCCACTTCTATTCAGGTATAGATTGTGGGTACAACAACATAATAGATATGTTTATCCTTGACTCACTAACACTATAAGAATATATATACAAAATTAGCTACATAATTTTTAATTATTTTATATAAATATAATGGTTTAAATTTGATAAAAGCTTAGTCACTCCAAGATGCCCTGAATAAGGAACATTGTACAATTATTTTAGCACAATATTCCTCAAAATTTCCCTGTCAGGTAGATAAATTTTGCCATTGTAGCTTAAAATTCCATCATTCTTAAATTAAAACCCTTGGCATCTACTATCTTGAGAATTTTCATCCAAAACTTTCTTAACCTATTCATGGAATTCATCTCTAGGTGAGAATTTTGCTACTTGATCTCGATAATTAATTTTTATTGTAGCCAAAGCTATAATGTACCTCCTAAAACTAATGGTGTCTACAACTCTATTTTCTTTGACCTTAATGTAGTTGATGTTAAATCATAATCCAAATAAAATCTAACCACCATCTCTAATGAGCATTAAGGTTAGGTTGGGTGAATATATACTTAAGACCTAAGTTATTAGTCTTAATTATAAAAGGTTTACCCAATAAATAATGCCTCCAAAATTAAAAAGCATGAATTATGGTATCAATTTCAAGGTCATGAGGAACATAATTTACCTCATAAAGTTTTAGTTTCCTAGATTCATAGGCCATAACTGAACCATCTTGCAAAAGAAATCCACCTAAACCATCTCCTAAAACATTTGTTATCACAAAAAAATGGCCATTCAAATCTGAATTATGTAACACAAGTGCAAAAGTAAGCCTATATTTTAGAACCTAAATGGCTTATTTGCCCTTATCAAACCACATAAACTATTTCTCTTTCCTCCAAAGAGAGGTAATTAGATTGGATATCTTGGATAAATTTGGTATAGACTTTCTATATTACCCTATGAAACCGATGAATCTACACACCTTATGCAAATTCTTGGGAGCTGGCCAATCCATAATGGCTATAATATTAACTATATCCACTAAAATTCCTTCTATTGAGATAATGTGCCTTAAGTATTTTAATCTTTTTTAAAAGAATTTATACTTGGAAAACTTTCCATAAAGCTTGTGCTTTTGTAATCACTGAAAGACTAAATTCAAGTGCTCAACATGATCTTATTCACTTTTGGAACAAATGAGTATATCATACAAAAAGAATAACACAAAATGATCAAACTAATATCTGAACACACTTTTCATGAGATTCATGAATGTTTTTGGTACATTCATTAATCCAAAATGAAGTATTGTGAACTTGTAATGCCCATAATGAGTCCTGAAATCTATTTTTAGAATATATTCCTTTTAAATTTTAAACTAATGATACCCAACACTAAGATCAATCTTTGAAAATACTAGTGCACCACACATTTAATTGAAAAGATCATCAATGTGAGGCAAATGATACATGTTTTTGATCATTGTATTACTAAGCATGCAGTAGTCAATGCAAAAACAAAGTGTTCCATTCTTCTTATTAAAAAATACTATAGGTAAACCCCATGGTGAAACACTTGACCGAATCAATCCTTTGGACAACATCTCCTAAAGTTGTGCCTTTAACTCAATCAACTTAGTTTTCATCCTGTAGGGTACCTTAAACTGTAGTTCTAATCTTGGAATGATATCAATAGTGAAATAAAATTCCATTTTAGGAGGCAACCATGGTAACTCTTTTGGAAAAACATCCTGAAATTATTACAAAAAAGGATAGTCTTCTAAACTGGGTTCCTTAGCTTCACCAATTTCATTTATTTTGACTAGGAATGATTAACATCCCTTATGTTGAGCCTTTTTTAATTGAATGGATAAAAATTTCTTAATATTTAACTCCCTATGACTTCATTATATTTGTTTTTGGTTTCCCAAATCATCCAAACATTCAACATTTTTAAGGAAAAAAACAACTTTAGCTTTGTGCCTAGAGAGCCAATTCACTCCTAGAATCACATCGTATGACTCTAGTGATGTTGCATAAATATCAACAACCATGGTGAATTATAGTAATATGATTTCATCCTCAACAAGACATCTTTCAACCTTGACCTTAGACTTTCTTATACTACACTGACCAAGCATTTCCATAAAACCAACTTTCCTAGATAATTTACTTAGCATTCTAGGAGAGATAAAGCATATGTAGCTCATGTATATATCAAAATAGTAATAGTATGCCCATACAAAGTACATGATAATTCTATGGGAGAGGTTTATAATTTTTTTTGATGACTACATGGATGTGTGAATCCACCATTGGAAGGTTCCTTGTTGATATGTATAAGTGGATATATTCTTGTTTATGCCATTTGTATTCCATAGAGGACAATATCTATCATAATGGTATCCTCTGCAAGTGAAACATCTACCTAGTTTCCACTTCCTCTTAGCTTATTTTTCACCCTTGAACCCTTCTCTAAAATTACCTCATGGTTTCCTATTCCTAAAAGTATTACCAAATCTTTCATTCTGAATGTTGAACCATTTCTCGAAGTTAACATTCCTTTCTAGTTTTTATTCTTGAAAAGTGTTTTGGAACTACCAAAATTCTTCATAAACTTTTATCTGACCTGTGCTAGCTATTAAGCTTTTGATGTTATTTGAATATTTTATCAAATACCTAATTCATGATGTATGGTCAATGTACATCCACTTCACACCCAATTTGGGGGTTTATTCTCATGATAAACTTAGTGATATGTAAATTCTCATCCTTATAGTACTAAAGAACATACTTTAAGAGCTTTATAAACTAGTCCCAATATTTGTTCACTAACAAATCACCTTACTTCATATTCTATAAATATATTAATTTATAATCAAAATAGAGATGAGGTAACCACCATCCTTTGAAAAGAGTCACAAAATGCTACTATGTAGTGGTAGTAGAATAAAGGTTCATATCAATTTCTCTTTTATCCCATAAAGTTGATATTTTACCAACCAATTGGTAAGCCCCCACATAGCCTTAGTCACCTTTGAGTAGTTTAAATTTTTTTAATATTTTTCCATTTTTATGAGCCAGCTTCAACTCCATCGCTCAAAACTGTATCATCAAACTTGGGTGGGTTCACTTTATTCATGTCACATGTAAGCTCTTTAGCTACTTGAACTTTAGCCACTTGATAACCTTCATTGTCCCCTACTCCCAAGGCACTTCTTATTATTTAATTTTGTTTATCTATAACTTAATGTTCATCTTCCTCCTTAGGTCCATGTACTTCTTACTTTAGAGTTACTATTTTGTTTCTAGTCTCATTCATGACAATGAGTATTTGACTAATTTTTGTAGCTTGCTTTGCTACTAACTAATTAAGATCAGCTCGAGGGTTTGCATTTTAATTTCCCTCACCAAATGATTTACCTCATTCCATTATCATCTCTAAAAATTATGAGAATAGATTTATGTTAGTGGATGCATTAGGTTCGAGCATTAAACCTTCACTTTGATACCACAATGTTAGGACCCCATTGAGATAACCAATAGTTATGCTAATTTTTTATCACATAGATTAATTATAAAAACATTTTTAATTATATGGATAATAATTATTTGACTAATAAATGTATCAAGTCATTAAATTCAATAATATATTAATCCACTAGCTAATAATCCGATCCATCTAGTTTTCAAATAATCTAATTAGATTACAAGATGAACATATTTTAATATAAGTGCATGAGAAATAATCAAATACCAAAAATACTGATATAACTCACAATTCAACTATGAATAAGCTTAAATCCACTACTATTATAGTTTTATAATACTATATAATTTACACAACCATAGCTATGTTTAATTATCCATCAAAGAATAATGTAGAAAATAATATAAAGTCAAATATGCAATATAATGTGTACAATCATTACTAATGAGATTCTCAAATAATGTCATGATCTATAAAGATAACCTAAGTATAATACTAAAATTTGAATTAGCTAATAGAGGGAGAACATCATCCAAGTGATTTACCTCCAACCAAAGATCAATAGTATCCAACTCACTTCCCCATTAGGAGTAACCCTACCCTTCATAGAAGGGTATATAAGAATAATTGGATATAGATAAAACAACCAAAACCCATGTGTATACTATAACTATTACATGTAGCAATCATAAAGACCATAGAATCCAATCCTCTATTTAAATGATATCAACAAGCACATGTAAACTATAGTTATAGTGAAATGACAATTTTTTACCTATAACATTAATTTGGCCAAATTTTTCATTATAGAATTCAGATTTAAGAATCTGAGTCAATTTCACTTCACAAATAACTCTATTCTACTAAATCATGATTATCATTCAATAACAAGGGATAGGTATATGAGTTACCCACTGGCATACTCATAACTATCTTCTATTATCCATATACAATTTATAAATCTAATATAAAGAGTCAAAAATAGAATGATGTAGAATTCAAATTACACTTAGTTTGACTGAAGAACAAGTACAATCATTCATAAATATATAATACCATTGATTTCATTCACTTAATCATAGAGTGACAACATAGGTTATGCAAATGAACTGTATTCAATCCAATTATGCATAAGAGACCAGAATAAGAATCAAGTCATTTTAAGTCCCTCTTTCTTTCAAACACAATTCATATTCATAAACACACATGTATATGGAATGATAGTATTTAGTCAAAAAAATGATCCATACATCTCAAATAATTTATATCAAAAATTAAGACTATAATCTACCTTTTACATAACCTTGCCCTTATTTTATTCATCATACGTTATTATAGAAGAAAACCATACTATAATAAGGTTATATTCAGGATATATTCTACATACATGATCTACCTTATTTTAACTTATATTAGAGCCATTATAACATTATAAACTATGAGAATGAATATTAATTATATATCTATGCTTAATCTTAATCAAATGAACCAAAATCAATCACCCTAATATATACAATTAGAACTACATAGATAATTTTCACATATTAAATATTATACTTATAACCCAGAATTATCACTTATAGTTGTACAAGTTTCCTTGATAAAATAAATGAACTCATATAAGCATAACTATGTCAATAACTACATATTTTCATAAGCAATCCTTTGATATAAATATATATGTATATTAATTCATCTATTATATAATAACTTAAGTAATTATAAATCATGTATAACCTAGTCTTTCATAATCAATGATCTTATACAGGTATGCAAAGTCCTTGATTTTAATTATCTACAAATTCATACAGTTTTACTTATTTTCATCTACTCTTATTCTATAGTATACATTTGAAACTCAACTTCCATTTTAAAATTGTATTTGTCAACTCATTATCCACAATACTATCTGTAGCTAAGACCACAACCCTATATATATATATATATATATATATATTCTAGGTTAATAATTCAATATAGGTTTTTACCATGTAATTATAGACTATGTTATTTATGCACATATTTACATATTCATGAAAACCACATATAAATAATATTCTTCAAACTTAAATTCCCTTATATACAATTATGACCTAGAATTCACAACCTACCACTCATAACTATGTAAGACACTCAATTTTTATGCACAAGTTTACAAATTCCATTCTCTTATGCATATATGTATCTATATGTAGGTATATATATTTAAACACACACACACACACACACATACATGCATCTATATCCCTACATATACATAAATATACACACATATGTCAATTTTTAATTCAACATGTGACATATTTTCTCATACACACAAATGGATGAACTGTATGAGTCCCATATTGAAATGAAATATTGAGTATCCCTTTTCCTTTCTATCGATTGAACTTATATAGTCTATTATTCACAAATATACAATAGGGTGTTGATGGTATGATATATGAGAAGTTAGAAATAATAGTTTTTACATAGCTAGGGTTGAAACATATATTTTATAAATACTATTCCAATAATTTATAGGGTTTTCAATTTAATATCTAAACTTAGAACATGTGTATCAACTTCCTTCATATTGAAAGAATAACTTACAACCAAATAAAACTATACCAACCGTAAATGTCATAATGAAAGGTCATATGGTAAAAAAAAATTCAAATTATAGGCTCTATTCCCAATTTTACATAGAAAAAAGTATCTCCCCCTTTAATCATTATACTATATTTTATAAAAATAATTTAACAACTCAACACTAGCTCAGGACATCCAGTCACAAAACTTGGGTTTTATTATATTTTTTTGTTAAGAAGATACCAACATTTCTATTTGAACTATCTTACCCTGATTTAGGTATGAAAACACAATAATTTCATTTCAAAAGGGATGAGACAATAACTATTTTAATCCAAACTACATACAATTTCCATGCACAAATCAAAACTTGACCTACCTGGTCACTGTATGCTTTCTTATTCCAATGAAAAAGTTCATAGCTTTGTTGCTTCCTAATTTATTTTTCCTACCATGATGATGATCTCTTTTCCCTTCTCAATTTCATTCTTATTATCTTTCCCACTATTTATGCATGACATACATGATCTCGAATATCTCCTAAAGTTCTAACAGTTATCCATCTCCACTTCTATTCATAAATTTTCAACTTATTCATTCTTCTAATTAAGTCTTTGTCTCCCTCAATAAAATTTCATGGAAGCATACCAAAAAACCTTATCATGACAAAAATGGTGAGTTTAACTCTCAATCATATAAAAGATCAAAAACAGACCCTAAATTCCATTACCTTTTCTTTTTAGCTTTTGATAAATGAAACATAATAATATTAATCTATCAACTTCTAATCATAAACAAATTTTTTATTCCATTAAACCTAATGATGTATATATTCATAGGTAAGCAACAACCCATAATATCCAAAGCTTCAAACTCCTAATTTGAGCCAAATTATTTTAGTTATTTTACCCCCTTTCTTACCTATTATGCATGGTCACCAAAATGGGAAAAATGGTAAGTAAATCATAATAAACATTCAACTTAGCATGATAAATAACAATTGAACTCCAAATTACCATAAATAAATTCAAGATATAAATACATAGTCAAATGAGATCAATAAAACAACCTAATGTAGTCATTAAATTTCCTACATTATATCACAAAAGCAACCAACTAAGCTAGATGAATAATCAATCCAACCAGATCAAAACCCTCATGCATTTACCAAATATAATATAATGAAGAAAAACATAAAAAAATAGAGATTTAACATAAATATAAAAATCAATAATTGTAATGAAATCAAATCAAATAATATATATATTTTTTTCTCATGCAACTAGATGTGATGTGTGTGCATTTAGCATAAGTCTCTCAATCCCCAAGTGTTGATATATGTACCCCCTCTCTAATGATAATCCCCTTCTATACGACCTATGAGGGTAAAATAGTCCTAAAACCACCTAAATAAAACAAATAGGTAGTTAGTCTAAAATCAATATAATCATCACCATGATAAAATACCAAATGCAAATAATCTACAATAAATCATCATGATCATAAAGCATAATAAAACATATGTAAGAAATATCAATAAAGATACTAATCACAAAAAAGACAATGTAAATTTCACTCATATATTACACACACACACACACACACATATATATCTGCACGTGCGCGCGCGCGTGCGCCCACACACACACACACACACACACACACACACACACACACACACACACACACACACACACACACACACACACACACAACTCACCATAAAATTAGAAATTTAAGTTAATAGTTTTAAAATCTACTATTAATGCTTAAATATTTTGTAGAGGAAACTAGATGTGACAAGAGCAAGGTTTAGGATGACACTTGTGTATTGATGTAACCACCTTCACTTTTGGAAATTTTATTTAAAAATATGATTATTTATGAATATTTGAAAATTATATTAGGACAAATGTAAAATTTTCAAGTATCCATATATAGAGGTTAAATGATAAACCTTCCCCCAACCTTGGAGAAAAGGTGAGTTACAACCTTGCAGTAGAGATTAGCTCAACCATGCAACCCAATCATACTAATAACTTGGTGAGTGTGAGTTGATCCAAGTCAATCCACTATATAAATATGGTGAGGTTAGATGATATAATAAAATTTTTCCTATAAACACGGTGATTTTGATTGACTTAATCACCTCAACCATACCAAAAGTGAGCCAACTACTGCAGTAGATTGGCTCAATAACAATTTGTAAAAGTTCAACTTGATGTGTTAAAGTCCATAAAAGTATTTGAAAACTCAAAATTGATTTTGATTTGCAATTTAGGTTCCATTTTCATAGCGTATTCACCTTATATATGTCTCATGCTAAAATCTAGGTACAAAAATGATACCAATGTATATACTTCTTCCATAAATATGTATTTAAATCATATAAATATGTAGTTTGGTTAATTTACCATTGTGTGAGTATAGAGAACTGTATACAAATTAATTTGGTCAAGAAACCATAATTACTATGTATTTTATTGATCTTTCACATGAAATTCTTAGTGATGAATATATCCACTATTTGCATGGTCATTTTGGGTCTTTTGATCTTTATTATGTCTTCTTTGCCTATTTGTTGTACCCCAATGATCTTTAGTCACCTTCTCCCTGTCATAAGCCCCCCCTAGCCTATATGATCTTTATGTTATATACTATATCATGCATCCTATATGAGATTGATATCTTGATCCCATATATGACCACAAATAAAGCCAAAATGTTTTCTAATAACTTCCATAACTATGGAACATTCACTATGTTAATCAATGATAATAATATATCACTATGGCTCCCTACACAATGAGTCTCTATAGACATCACAAAAAAATAACTCATATCCTGTTGTATATCTTGATAACCAGTATCCTCCTATAATACTACTCTCTACCCAATAATCATTAACCTCAAAATCCTATACACATCCTCTAGGGTGAAATTCATCTCCCCAGTAGGTATCCAAAATATGTAGGTATTTTCCTCCCACCTCTTACACAATGTTGTCATTATGTGTTTTTCCTATGGAATCAAATTTAATGATGCCACATGACTCAGACCAGCTCTCTACCATGTCCAAATCTACATATTTTAGGGGAAATCTCCATAATGTCTCCATCATCCATCCACTCTGGGACTCTCTCATGTGCACATATACCTACAAAATATAACCAAATCTAACATTGAAATCATAAAATATTAGATCAATAGATAAAAAAATCCATCAAGCACTATTAAATAATAAAAAACATCACAAACTAGGCCTAGTGGACACCAATGCTATATATGGGAGAATAGTACTGGATAATAATGCCATATCTAGGACACTAGTGTCATGTCCTATACACTAGTGTCATTATTAGGACAATAGTGACACAGTTCTAAAAGTTATCATAAACCACCAAATTTCCAATAAAAATAGTTAAAAAAATGTACTACATGTGACAAAAATAGGAAAAATAATAGGCTCATTACTTGGGTAACCTCCTCCATGGCCTAGATAGTGCCTCTACCTCCTCATACCAGGTCAACGTCATTCCTTGTCTCCTTAGAATACTCTATAAATCTAAACAAACAATCATTATCAAGTCAAATGATTCAAATGAATTTTCAAACTAATAAAGTAACCTATTTAAGTCACATTTATAAAAATAACACCTTACTAAGGTTGACCTTACATGCTAAATTCACCAACTAATACCACTTTCTTTCAAATATGATATCTAGAGAACCGTAACTCTGATTTATGATTTGTTTCTCACATGTATGACTTGACCTCAATGTACCTCACCCTATATTAGTTCCACTAATATCTCGATCACATTAAACTCTAAATAAATGACAAAATTTACATTTCTTTAACAAACTCAATATCTACCAAAGGTCTATCCCATTACCAATTTCAAAAACCAACTCCATCATAATCGATAAATTATTAAAACCTAAAAGAACATCACCCCATATCACTATCACCATCATATCATTCATTACCACTTTTGGTTAGACACCCTTACCTCAGTCTCGACTCTCTCACCAAAAGAGGGAAAATACACACATATTAGTCTACATGTATAAATATTTAGACACACAGGTCCACTTAGATATAGATATTATGACACATAGGTCCACTTAGATATAGATATCCAGACACATGTTCACTTAGATACATATATTCATACACATAGGTCCACTCAGATACATATATTTAGACACACAAGTCTGCTTAGATATAGATATTCAGACACATGAGTATACTCAGATATAAATATTTAGATACATAGGTCTCTTCAGGTATATAATTTGGCATAGATATATAGTTTGAATCAGGTATAAAGTTGACTCAGATATATATTTTGAATCAAATATATAATTTTAATCAAGTATATAGTTTGGATTAGATATATAGTTTGAATCAAATATATAATTTAAATCAAATATATAGTTCAACTTAGATATGTAGATGTTAAATACATAGTTACATTACTTAGATATCAGGAATGGGGATATGATGTAGGGCACATATCCTTGATATCTATTTTTATATTTTTAGGTTACACTCAAATCATCACAAGGATGTCATTAGGATGCCATTGGGGTTTCACTAGTCTGGGTCATATGACCCTCTACAACAATTGATCCATAGCCTTCCACCAAATCGATATTATGTAAGTCAAGTGATAACTTTGACTTCTAGTTTAAATTCACATACTCAAATTTAGTTCACATATTAGAGTGTGGAAAGTAGGCTTTGTTTCTCCATACATTTAGTTTATATACCTAGATTTAGTACACATATCAAAATAGGGCCAAGCAAGGCTTGTTTCTCTACATATTTAGTTTACATACTTAGATTTAGACCAGATATTAGGGTGGGGAAAAAATAGGGCTTTGTTGCTCATGATTTATTTCACTATTTATATTAAGTACAAATGACACCTAAATTATGGATTTCATATTCACATACTCCACTCCAGCTCATATCTAATTATTTATCCAAGAAGTGACCCAGGTCTTGAACACATTCACATAGGTAAGTATTGATTCACCTTCCTCTTTTTATTTTAATCTAGTACTTTCATTTCACTACTAGAATAAATGTGGGGTAAATGTATACACCCTAATTTGGTCAAACAACTACAAGTACTATTTTTTATTGCTCTTTCACATGAAGGTCTTAGTGATGAATATAACCCTTGTTTACATGGTCATTTTGGGTCTTTCTATCTTTCTTATGTCTTATTTTCCCTATTTTTTGCACCCCTAGTTGTCTTGCATCACCTCCTCCTAATCATAGGGGCCCCTAGCCTATCTTGTTTGGTCTTTACTTTGTTTTTAGGCCTCAATACACTATCACCCTTATTCAGATACTAAAATTATATGGTGCTAGTGTCTAATTATGACACTAGTGTCCAATGGTCATTTCCCCCATGTTTTGGGTCCTAACCCTAACTTAAGCCTTATCTTATGTGTTTATCCCTCTTTTACATTTTATTGACCAAAAAATAAGGTTTTACATCTAAATTATAGTTCCTTCTATATAAAGATCCTTAAAAGGAATTTTACATTTAGAATTTATTATTTTGGTACATAATTACATAAAATCAATCAATATACAACTCAATACTCTACATATTAATCAATTATCACATTTATAATTTCATGTTTGATCAAATAAGGACCTAATAGAAAGTAAATATAGCATACCATGTACATTGATTGGTCCCTAAGGGAGAACTACATGTGATCTGAGACCCCTAACATTGGGGTTAATGTAGGTAGAAAATAGGACAACAAGGGTTCTACTCCACATGATCATAATATCCTACAACCCAATTTTTACCTTTATTTTACATTTGATTTGGTTGTTGTTTCATGTGTGAAAGTATTAATTACATTTTCATAAGATATTAAAAAAAAATAGTGGTATAATCAATATTTTTGAAGACATTAAATCAACTTTAGGTCTCCAAAACTCTTCCATATCTTACCTAAAATTTTCAGATGACTCTTCCAATAAGGTCACTAGCACCATAATTGGACACTAGTGCCACATGGTGCTATTATCTTAATAAGGGCACTACTATCCAAATCTTTATTTTAGCTACATCCATGGAAAAAAAGGTGTTATAATTATTCTCAAACCTATTTCAACCTCTTGAGTCACATAAAAACCTATTTCACTCTAGATAAGTACTCTTCTTTACATATTTGTTGTTTTAGGAAAGGTTTGTCAAATCAATTATTTTCTATTTTCGTTCCAAGTTATTTTTATACTAATCCCTTTAACATAGGATTTACATGCACTAAGTCCTAAATGGTTAAAACAATAACATGTTTCCAAAACATACCCTTACTAAAATCTAAAATTGGGAGCTAATATAAGTATGGATAACATGTTTCCATAACAGGACCCCATTCTATATTTAAATATGTGAACTCTGAAAAATGTGGAGAACATGTTTTCATAGCATGCCCCCACTATATATTTAAATCTAAGAATTTTTAAAAATGTGGAAGCCATGTCTCTATGACATGCCCCCACTAATATACACCCTTTTGAGGTGAGGAGAAGTAGAAACCAGTAGTTACCTTACCTCAAAATGATAATATAACTATATAATCAATGTATGAACCATGTAGCATATATGGGTAGCATGCCTAGTTATATATATAAATTAGGTACATAATATGTGATCACATCAAATCCTAAGATGCATGTTATTAATCATGGAAATATCTATATAGTAACAACACAATCTCAACAAGTAATTAAAGACACACACAATATCACTTAAAATTAAATCAAAACATAATGGTCCAAGGAGACCTCAAATGAGGGGTACGTTCAAGTACCTCAAAATTAAAGGGACATGACCTATTCAAATATCCACAATGCATAAAATGACATATTCAAATGCCCACATATAAAAAACTATGACATAGTAAATGTCACAATAGTTACACATAGGCATGGGGGCCACATAATGGATCATATTCAAATTCTCAATAAGCAAGATAACACACTCAAGAAAGTGCATAAACAAAAAATGTAAGAGACCAACATAAACATACCATACTATCTCCTAGATATATGTGTTATTAAAAATTTCAAGTACATAGCATATCAAGTACACTATGAAATATATAACCATGAATAAATGAATGTGTAAGTACATAATCTCAATCTTGATAATGGAAAGTGATCATAAAACCATATAAATTTTACGTATATCAAGATCAAAAAATAATATTCCCCCAATGTTTATATGACATGAGTATAAGGAAGGATTAACATCTATATAGGAATATATCATGTATTTGTGTATGTCTATATCACACTCAAATTATATGGGAAGCATGTGTATATTGAAATTATCAGATAGGCCATCTATCAAGATGGAACCAATAACATAGATGCCAAACAGATAATATAACATGTAGAAGATGAAGATATTTCTATATTTTTGATTTTTTTTTGTGCTTTTGGAATATTTTCAAAGAGAAAACTATCTTATGATTTCATCCAATGTATGGTCATAGGTATCTCCCCACTGGGAACCTAGTACAATAAACTAATGGTATTACCAAGGAACACATATAAGTTTAATATTTGGCACTATAGTATCTATAATGTTTTGTGTATGCATACTAGGACTTTGTGGTCATGAAGAAATAATATAAGGAATGGTGATTCATAGAACCTATCATGGAGTGCTTTGTGCTTTCTTTGGAATAATATTAAGAGGAACATGTTTAGGTTCTCTGGATATCTGAATATGGTGTGTAGTAGATGAGGATTTTGTATAATCTAATATGTATCTCTAATGCAATAGTATCTCAAGTTCCAAACACCTAGGAAAGGGAATTTCTTGTTGCTTACCCTTTAGTTGATGATTAATAATAGTAGGTTTGATAATTAATTATCTATGCATAAACTTATCTTATTCAAGTGGATGTTCATATAGAATACTAAAAACTATAATTATCCTATTTATATGAATGTATTTAACACACCCATGAACTATATAAATTATTTCATAGAGATTATGTATCCAAGATTATCCTAATAACATATCAAATACTCTTGTGTATGGTATAACTTAAAAGGTAGTAACCACATGTGTTGGACTTGATTATAAAGGTAAGTCTATCTCACCAAAAACATGTTGTGATGTCCCATAGAATTATCTAATTGAATTATTTGAAAGATTTAAATCATTATGTCTATAACCAAAATGTGTAAGTAAATTCATGATGCAAAAATTATTTATAGCACCATTATTAATTATAATACTATATATAGGTTTGTGATAAAAGTATGCTCGAATGAATAAGGAATGAAGATCAATATCATCATCCACAATCTCAATATCATAAAAATTAATAGAGGGTCTATGAATCATAATAGGTTTATGCCATATATAAGTACCAATAATAACATACAATGGGTGGTTGTAATGTGATAGAGGCGGATGTGTATTATATACCACTTGTACTTCCAAATCCTCTTTAGAGTGATATTTCAAAGGATTATTAAATATATCAACACCACAAGTTTCCTTGGTGTAATATCTCAATTTATGTGATAAACTAGGACTCAAAACCATCACCATTGGAAATACCACATCTATATGAGTTAGCTTTGTATTTTACACTTCACATAAATGTGGAGTTATGACCTCCTAGTTTACATTTGAAGCCTGGCTTTCTCAGATCTATTAGTTCTCTTAGCTTGCTCTAAGGGGTCATATTAATATCCATTCCCTTAAATATCTTGAAATATATCCCATCTTTATGACCAAGTATAAAAGGTAAAGTTTCATATATAACACTTGGCCCTAAAGTAGAGTTTTACTACACTTCTACCTATTTGACATTCTTACCTATTTGCTCTCTCAACTTTTTATAGTTTTTTATGGGGTCACTTTCATTTCTATGCCTATTAGGCCTCTAAAACCTATCAAATCCTTTTTATCTTGATCATGTAGTTAAGTTTCATGTTTTTCTCTTTGAGAGAAAATGCATTTTTAGGGTACTGATCCCACTTGCTAGTTTTTTGAAATAGTTGCTCTAGTTTCTTAGTTTGTCCTATGGGTCATTTTGGTTGCTATGTTGATTCATCCTCTGGAACATAATCCATCATATTTTTTAGGCCCATTCGCATAAGTTTCCTATTTTGACATTCTTTCCAAAGTGATTTATTGATTTTCATACAATAATTATATAATCTTGTTGGTCTTAAGTGAAAAACTTGTATTTTCTTTTAGTTAGGTCTAGTTGGGATTCAAAAAAAAAATCCTAAAGTCCATAGACCTTATTGGGATTTCAACCCCTAATTAGGTCTTTATTTACTATGTATTTATTCTAATAAGATTTTTTCATTGTCTCTTTAATCTTGATTGAATTTGGTTAAGGCTTGTAGATTTAACTGGGCTTTAAAAGCCTGATTAGGTCTCGGTAAATTTTAACATTTCAATCCTATGCTAGATGGGTTTATTTTAATGATTATAATGGTAGGTATTTTTTTAGGTTTTGATTAGAGGGGTTTTAGTTGTAATCAGGACATGGATCCCTAATTAGGTCTAAGACAATCCTCGATTTGTTATTTAGAGTGAAAACTTTGATTATTTTATGTTGGAGTTGAGGGGGAACAATCTAGTGTTAGCCAGGGTTTTAGCCAAACTAGGTTTTCTTGGTGTCTTCAAGTGGGGTCTTAATATTGTTTAATAGGATTTTCATGATTAGGTTCGGGATGGGTAGTGTAGGGTTAGTTAGTGGTAGTTAGGGATCTAATCCTTAACTAGGTCATGTTATTAAGTCTTTGGCCAATCCTTTGGTATTTGAGGTTTTATCCTAAACTAGGTCTCGAGGAGCCTCAAAAGCTCTCCACAGACCTAGCCATGATAAAACCTTACATATGTATACTCTTGGGGGGGCTTAGGCCCTAGTATTTTCTACTTAAGCTTTGCCCTATTAAAACTCTAACTACCATTAATGTGGGGATTTACCCCATAGAAACCTCAGATATAACATGGAACAACCTATGAGATTTTTGGCTCCCAAAATCTTGATTACAAAGGGGATGAAACATTCTAATTTATCACCATTTTCACCTAGTCCTAATAATTAATTATATTCATGAATGGTTCTAGAAGGCATTTCAAAGAGGATTCTAGTTCTATTTAGGATTTGAGGACATGATTAGAACTAAATAATTTAAAAATTAATAGTAACATAGAGATAAAATCAAGAGCATGCCAAAATCCTGAATAAGTTTGCCTACGCTATTTTTGACCCACCTATTTTCTTATGATAAATTTTGATCTAGGTGTCAAAAGTTAAAACTTTTTGCATCACTAAGAAGTTGGTTTTATCTTGGATGCAACAATGTCTTCATTTTGCTTAATTATGCCTAGTTTAAAACTTGTTCACATTTTAGAATCATATTTAATTTTTAGGCTATTTAATTCACCTTTTTGACTCAATTTTGGTATCTTTTTTCAGGGGAATAGTGAAAAAGATGGGAATGGGAAGAGGAGGAGGTAGATGGGAGCATTCATGGTGATTTTTAGAGGTTTTAGAGTAAAAAATTCTCTTTTAAAAACTCCATTATCTATATATTAATTTCCATCAATTATCAAAGGGTTGGATTTTATTCTCCACACAAGATATTTAGAGCCTTCCCACTTTGAATTTATATATTTTTTCATTTTGTATCATAATTTCTCCCTCACTCTCTCCCTACCATTATATTGGAATTTTTTGAGGGAATCGATTGTAATAGACTTAGTATTATCTATCAAAATGATTTATATGGATTAATAAAAACATGGTGGATTATTTTATTCATTCTACATAAGTTTTTGGTGTATGTGGATATGATTTCATCATCTGATCTTGCTCAGAGCTTGCATTGGCCTTGTATTGGATTTTGCATCTATAAATTGATCTAGTGGCTAGTTTATGAAGTTATTGCATTCATAATTTTGAATTTGTTTCCATTATTGTAGGGTTTATTTATTTTCCTCTCCCATTTATTTTATCATTTAGTTTGTCTAGGGTTTGGAAGTAATCTGCATCTGAATAAATATATACAATGTTGATTTATTTTATCCATTATGAGGGTGCAATGCTAAATATTTATTCAATAGAATGAACATAACAAATTAATCTATAAAAATCAAACAAAAAACTACACCTACTAATTTCATAATTGACCAAATTTTATTCACAAACTTTATTTATTTTATTTCTAGAAATTTAATGACCTAATGAATGAATGAATGTAAAACTTGTTATCACCAACAAGAAATGAAACCCATTAGAAATAAAACAACTAATGAACCAAATTTTACATTTTTCAAGTACCCAAAACCTACTAAAAATAATTCTAAAGTATGAAGGTTGAACTAACAAAGGCCCCTTGAATGAAATGATCACAATGAGCCACTGAGTGAAGATTAGTGTGCCTACACTAGGTATATTCAAATCCGTTGGGGAGATTCAAATAAATATCCTTTCAAGAGAGGTGATTCATGAGATGGTCCTCTAATTATAGCATGTGCTAAAACAACATGTCAATATAATGATGTTATAAGGAGGGTTACTACATAATAAAAAGCATAAAACTAAAATTCTAGTGAAAAATTAAAAAATTTGAACACTTAGAAGTGTTTCCCATGATTGGGTAGTTAGAAAGATAAACTATAAATAAAATGGATACTCATGAGATCAAATTATTTAGGGGATGATTTTGAATTATTATAACTCATTTAATACTAAAAATGAGGGTAAATAAATGGAAATGAAAAACATGACAAATACACTCAAATAGTATCTTGCTTACTATTATAACTCCATTTATTAACCAATCAAATTATAAAATAAATTCAAAATTTGTTTTCATATTTGAATTATATTAATCTAAAATAGTTTACTTGTGTAGAGATAAAACTAGGTGTTTAGAGTTCTTCATATGTTTAGAAGTTGCCAATCAGAATCACAACTATCATATTCATTGCCAAACATTAGAGGACTATATAAATATGGTTTTTAACTAGCTTCATTCAATATAATTTGGAATTAGTAGTAATTATTTATTATCATATTATTTATTATATTCTTCAACAAGATGATGGAAACAATATTATTAATTGTGCTACATTTTCCTACTCTTATCAGGATTCTCAGAAATCCCACATCCTTTATATTTGATAATTAATTAGATAGTATCCTAAATAAAAAATGATAAGAAACATCAAAAAATAAACTATAAGGAATTTCATAACCCTTATAAAGAGTATTATTAATTAAAAGTATACTTTAAACCATGGAGGCATCCTTTTTGTAAAGTTCTAGAAGAAGCTATTCAAAATTGGAAGTAGTTTCCTTATTGAAAGTCTGAATAAAAATGTTAGGCCCTATAGATAATTTTTTTCACCATATTTCCGTGATAGCTCATGACTCATAAAAAAACTAGTATGATTTAAATGGAAATTAAGCACATAGAATATTCAATTTATTATTTCAATATTTCCTTTATACTAATAATCAAGTATACTTAATACCTTATAAACATACTTTGAATAATATTAAGATAGTATCTTATCAATATTTTATAATAAAAGTAGTTATTTTATACTTTTCATAAAATCCTTTAGAATCCATATTTATTTTGATATTTTTTCAATTTTTCAAGGAATTATCTTCCTATATTCTTTAAATGATGTTGGAAGAGATTTTCTACTACTTCTAGATCCTGAGAAAGCCTTTTTTGTGATTTTTAGATCATGAGATGGTTTTTTTGTAATGTACTTTAATAATTATATTTGATATTGTTTTGGCATGAAAAGTAAGACATAAAATTGTGTGTTGGTGCCCACCATGCTTCACATGAAAATTATGTTAAAGGAGTGAATGATGTTCACTCAATGATTTGATTTGGTTTGTATCCAATATACCAAATAATGATTGACAGTCACTAGGCCAAATGATTTTGGGTTATTATCATCAAACCAATTGGTGTTTTAAAATCACTAGACTTGAGTGTTTTAGGGTAACACTGCTCAAACTATATGAGAAGTATCATTTCTCAGACAAATGGTTTTAAGTTTGGAACCATTATATTTTGTGAAATTCATTCCAAAATACAAATGGTTTTCTAGGAATACCAATAAAAAATTCAGCATTTTTATTATTCCCCACTATTATTAGAATATAGAGATGGAATATTATTTTCTAGGTAGTATATTGGCCATTGACTAGTTCTTTGAACAATAATTCCATTGATCACATTGCCATAATCATGCCATCCAAATATATAGGCACATTTAATCTTGACTTGTGAACTAAAAATGATAATGATAGATATCCATTGGAGATTTTTATAGCTATATAATTATACTCTAGGTATCATATATAATTATTCATTAATTAATTAGTAAAAAATATATCTTAGAATTATTCTTGAAAAACTATTATGGATTCTATTAGAAAATTCATTTATGTATGGATGAAAAATGAGTTCTTGGAATAATTTTTTTATTTATAATGCCAATATTTATTAATTTATATATAATTTCCATCTCATTGGTTCAATAGTGATTAAATATGTCAATATAAAACATTCCATGAACTTTTATAGAAATTGGTTCTTCTTCAAGATCAAGAGAAATCTAGAGATCAAAATTATACTTGTTTTTTATGTTTCTTATGATTTATTGAAAAATAATATCTTTGATATCTTGTAACCATATGTTAGAATACCATGATTATAAACAAATATTTATAATATTATTAGGTAAATAATCCAAATTCTAGGACTTGTTTTTGAAGGAGAAGAATCAAAATTAGTATAACATTGATCATCACCCAATGTTTTTGTTCTCTATTTATTTTTATAGGATTTTAAAGAGATTCCATTGATCATATTTATTTTGGTGGTTTCATCAACTTGTGAAGCATAACTAAAAATACAAAATCCTCGAGCGATCTAGATAGAAATTATGACTGAACCTTATATAAAAATCTAAATCTTGTGGCAAAAACAATATAAGAATCTAAAGAATCTAAAATGGACTTCTAAGCCAATATAATAATGGTTACATTATATTTTTACAAAAGGCATATTTATATTATGGAACCCTATTAACAATGGAACATCTAAAGAAAAATGTTGAACAAAGAGATGGTTATTGATATTTTTTATCGAAAAAACTTGGAGTATGAATCTAATGATTAATGACACCTGGATGGGAAAAATTAACATTTAATCCTGAATATATAAAAACAATATATTCACATAAATTTCGTCCATCAAATATTTTTATAAGGATTTGGATAGGAGAATGTTGTAGTATTATTAGTTTTTTATTATTCTAAAGTACATGAATCATTTTAATTTATACAATCTCTATTCAATATACTATTTTATATAGGAATGATTAACTTTATTTTGTGCAAGAAATCCTAAAAGTCTACTTACTAGGATGTCAATATCAATGAGATAATCACTGAAAAACTATAATTTTCAAGGAAACAATGTCCATTTTATATTTATACCACATTTAATACCATTTTTGTATAACAAATAATATTTATAATAGTCACATTTAAATATAAATGATATTTGAATATGGTTATGTACGCTTCAACAGTGGGTAGAAATTTATGGTATGGTGGTCCACACAACTTAAGAAACAATACAATCCACCATGGGGACATGTAAGGTATCTAACTATGTTCAAACCATAATCCTATATGTTTGACTAGTTTAGAACTTAATAATAAATATTCATGACAAAATTCTTGTTAGGTCATTTTGGGGCTAATGATTATGATTTCTTGGTATTTTTGACAGACTTCAAGACAAGAATGGTGATATTTATACATCAATTATTTATCAATAAATTCCTTAGGAATAAGACCAAAACTAGAAAATAAAAAAATTAAATAATAAGTATATAATATACAAGAGATAATTTTGGACTAGAGATCAGGAGGAAGAATTTTACACAATATTTCTTACACTTGAGAATATTCATACAATTCTTGATATTTACATTTTTTACTAGGTTGATTAATACATGTTTTTGTATTTTATTCTTCCTCTTATTTTAGATATAATAAGTATAGATCTAAACCAAACTACTCATCAAGAATTATTATACTCTATTTTATATTTCTAATTTCAAATTAGAGATTGGATTATCTTCATTTTCTTGTTCTTCCAACCAATCTAAGGCATCTTTTAAGTCTCTATAATCTGGATCAAAGGACATACTTATGTGACTAGAATTATTTGGAATGACACTCGTAAATGTGAATTACATGAGTGTCATTATAGGCATGAAATTTGGTTCAAGTTCTTGGTTCACCTTTCATCTTCTATTTCAACAAACACATTTCTTTTTCTAGATCTCATATGTGAAGAAGATGAACTGGGTCTAAAAGATTGGATTGTAGAGGTTTAGGATAAATAATGAAGAAAAATATGGATATTATTTCCATCAGTGTTTTGACTCTTTTTTTATTTCTTATTGAACTTTAGACCTAAATTATTTAGCCAATCTAACTTCCATTCAAACATAAATTCTATAGAAATGCTTAAAAATTCTCATAATTGTACTAAACCACTTAGCCTTCTTTCATAAGGTAATTTTTATATGGTTTTAGGATTATTTGTGTTTTTCATACTATACAAAACTCAAATATTTATTATGTCATAATGAAAAGGAAATAGCATATTAAGACTCTAAACTAATGAGAACAAACATAAACATTATAAATATCCATGCTTAACTTATTGACTTCCATTGTATCTAAATACTATTCTAATATTTGGATATAAATCACAATAAATTTATCCTTTATTTAATTTTCATATTGAGGAAAACTAATAGGCCTGGAAGAAACTTGCTTGTCTTCAGTCATAAATAGAGATATAAGAAAATGTACATAATAAAATATAATTTATATAGCATCTTAGTCTTTCATACTTTAAAAATACCTATGAAGGCTCTACTCTTTAGTTCAATACCTTACCACTACCGAAATTCTCACATTCACCTTCTCACTATGCATAACTATTTATCTTATGGTCTGACCGTATCATTTCTAATGACCTAGATCTTCTATATAATAGAAAAAAAATTAAAACTTGATATATCCTTCACTGTTAGATTTGTTGACCAAATTTTGCCCCAGGGAAAATTTTTGGTCCCCTTCTTCCCTTGCTATCCATGCCAGTCATTTTCAAGTTGCACAAGTTCAATGAGTTTGGTTCATGGCTTGGTCTAAGTGGTTCAGTGACCTTTGGTTCAAAAGGTCCATCTTCAAGTTCAACATCTCGATTCATCAATGGTTGAACCATTGAACCGTTGAACCATTTTTGGTTCAATGGGCTTGGTTCAACAGGCTTGGTTCAAAGCAAGAAGTTTAACGACCTTGGTTCACTATTTCATCGGCATGCAATGGTTGAACCCTTGAACTGTTGAACCATTTTTTGTTCAATGGCTTGGTTCAAGGGTATGCCCTTGGATGAAGGGGAGTCTTCAAGTTCAAAATGCCCTAGCAGAGGGTAGGCGCTTCAAAATAAAAGGACCCGGGTAAGTTTGGTTTTGTTCAAAGTTCAAAGTTCAAATTTGTCAAAATTGACTAAGTCCCAAATTCCTTCAGACTTTTTGCCTGAAGGAATTCCTTCGGACAAAAAGTCTAAAGGAATTCAGGCACAGCTCAAATCAAAAGGCAAAGGCCGGGTAGAATTTTCGTAGACTTTTTGTCCGTGGGAAAATGTCTGTAGACAAAAAAACCATGTAAAATACACAGAACAAACAAAACCCAAGAAAATTATTCGTGGGGACCTGGGGAAAAATCCGAAGGACCAAAGGACCCATCAAAGGACCCCGAAGGGCAGGTGCCCTTGTGGGGGACTCTCAGCCAAATGTAAAGGGGACACTTTTAAAGAGCCGGAGGGTCACCTTCCCTCGAAAAGGTGTTAAGAGGAAGCAAAGCCGTAGAGAAGCCATGAAGACCCAATGATGTTTTGATGGGGACGGTGACGTCCCAGAGGACGTCAAAATTAACAAAACAAGTTAGCCATTGGTTTTAAAACTAATGACGGCCGTATGAATGTCAAAGTTAGTGAAACAAAATGGCCATTTGTTTTCAAATTGAGAGAGAGCTAACTAAGGGCCCAGAATGTAGTGACCCGCTAAGAACTCACCCCCGAGGGTCGAAGGAGCTAGAAGAGACAAAATTGAGAAAAGATAAGGAGACAAGCATGGAACGAGCAAGCAGTTAGTCCAAGTGGCACCAATTTGAGAAGTGACTCTGACAGGTGAAATAGTTCCTAAAAATTGATCATTGGGGATGCAAAAAAATAGCAATGCAACCGGTTTCTCCATTTTACATTTAATGAGTAGACAAACTATGTATTACCTTGAAAAGACAGACTTCAAATAGACAAAGCGCATAGCTCATTAATGTTTTGAGTGACTTGTTCTTCCTAATGAAGGGATGCGATAGGCCACTTGTAAAAAAGGAGTGCCAAATGGGCCTCCTTGCTTCTCCTATATATTGAAGACTTGTCATTTTAAGAAAGATCTTTTCACTTTTGTAAGGCATACCCCTGGCAAAATTTCCACCTGAATCAATAAACACAGTTTTACCTCCATCTTTGATAGATATTTCTGTGTATGTCTTGAGTGTTTGTTTGTGTTCAGTCATTGTTTCTTGATGCTTTCACAGGCCCAATACCAGCATACTTGTTGTTTATAAGGTGCCATTTCTGTAGCTGACAGGAGGAGAGCAGTATTTGAGAAGTTCAAAATAGAGGAAATTACTTACAGTGTGCATTCCATAGCACCTTGGTGAAATCTCTATTTTTTTATGTTTTCATGAAAGCCTCCCTGCCAATTTCTTGTAGCCTGGTCCTTCTGCCAAGTGTGAAGTGTATGTATGTATTTGTCTAGTTTTAAGTGTGGATGTGAGAAGGTTGACTTATTTTGGTGCATCACCTCTTTAGTGTAGTTTGTTTTCCTGCAATCTCTCTCTCTTTTCATCCCCCCATTATATCTATATACATGTATGTATTTACATTTGCTAGAATGAACATGATGCATCAAAGGGAGCTAGCCCTTATCTAGAGACTCTCCCCTCCAGCTTCACCAGTCCCATAGGTGAGAGGGGAGTTTCCATAGTTGTGAGGAGAAGGCAAGAGCTCGGCCTCCTGCCAAGGGTGCACTTTCCTACGTCAATAGTTTTGGCATGCCCGGTGGGACAAAGTTTGACAACTCAGTAAGGTTTTAGGATTGATGCTGGTCTTGTCATAGCAAATTTAAGATTTCCAGCATCTGGTGACTCCACTGGTAAGAGCTTTAGTTTTCCAATTAAGACTAGTTTTTTAACTTTCTATGCCTAAAGTCACCACAAGGTCTGCTTCTAAAGGGGTTCCCTCTAAATTTATTGAGTTGCCTTTAAACTTAGACAAAAGGATAAGGTTTGATAGGACCTATCATTATCCAATAATCAATCCTCCTAAACCTATTGTAAGGGATGCATACGCAACAAAACCCCAGTTACAACCCATCCCAACTATGGCATTGCCTTTTGTGGCTTTTCATGGTCAGAGCCCCTTGAATCTCCCACACTATGATCCAATCTCAGGAACAGCCCTAGAAAATGTGCCTTCTTTTGATGGAGAGGGGCCCATTACAGTCATCAGGCATATTAGGAATATTGTTAACCTCTACAATATTCACAATGTAATAGAGGAAAATATCACCATCAGACTGCTAGCACTGTCTCTCAAGGGCAAGGCTCTTGACTGGTACAAAACCTTGCTTGTAAATTCAATACATTCTTGGAATGAATTGGGCACTCAGTTGATAGATTGTTTTGGGGAAAAGAGTGATGGCCTCTCACGTGCTGAACAATTGATGACCATAAAGAGAGCTCCACATGAGTATATGCAAGATTTTAAAACACAGTTTCAAAAGACTTGGGATAGAATTCCCATCTTGGTAAGACCAACTCCTAGCTATGCTTTCCTATATTATTTAAGAGCTTTAAATAGTGATATTTTTATGATGATCCAATCCATGGGAGGGCATATACTACCAGCTACTTATGACATAGCCATAGTAGCTAAAAATTGTTTAATACAGGCTAGGAAAATAGCCCTTAGGCCTCACATGCCACTCTTCCTAGAAATGCTACCTCTAATTCATACCGTTGCTCCCACATTAGCCCCTCTGCCTAACATTGAGAAACTAGCTACAGTTCCATCTAATGAACTTCATGAAGTTAAGAGTCTATTGCAGAGCATGTCAAATGAACTTGTAGCCCTTAAAAGGTAGCAATCTCAAAGCAACAGACTGAACCAAGGATACTAGCATTATGGTCAAGCCCCTAGACCCCCTTTTCAAGGCTATAATCAAGGACAAGGTCAGCTCACTCAAACCAAGTTATTTCCAAGCCACAAATTAGGCCCCCCTTCATCATCTAAAGTCATGGTGCTGATCCAGAACAATCTAGTACAGGAGCAACCAAGTTGTTTGACCATGGGTTATGGTCAAGAACAGGCTATTTACACAAATGAGATGATGAATTATTTCTAGAATGTATAAAATTAGGTAGCTACTCATTCCTAGATTTTTGAGGCTCCAACTCAATCCAGCATGAGTAGCAATCAGGCCCACCCAGATTCTACCCTCATGAATCATCTAGAAGGGGAATTTTATTCAGTGAATTATGTGGGCACTACAAACAATCATGCTGACTGTGTTGCAGCCAACACAAGATTTAAGAGAAGAGCAATGGGAGAAGCCCAGGCTACCACCCAAGTTGTAGCAACACCTTCTCAATCACACTCAAATTCAAAAGCCCCAAATTTCAAATAGTCATTTGTACCTTCAGCCCCTCAGCCTGCAGCTCAGGTTGGAATCAGCCCCAAAGAAAGCTTGAAGGGAGGTAGTCCCCAGGTCAATATAGTGGACCAGATGAAGAAGCTGCATATGAACATATCTTTATGGGATTTATTATATCTTCCAGGATAGAAGGACGTATTGAAGAAGGAATTGCATGAGCTGGATGGTCAAGCTATCCCAACAAGCACTGATAATGTCTTAATGACAAATAAACAGCCTTCCACTTTAGGTTAGGTAAAGAAGGAAGAGAAAATTCCCCCTTTCTATGTATCCTTGGTCATATGGGATTTCTTGGTACAAAATTGCATAATTGACAGTGGGGCTAGCACCTCAGTGATTCCCAAGTGCATAGCTGACAAGATGGGATTGAAATATGAAGAGATGAATAAAGGAGTCCTACAGCTAGATGGGACACCTGCAAAAATAGTTGGGATTGTGAAGGGTTTAGGCTTGACATTGCATGCTTGCCCAACCTTCTCAATTCCCCATGATATAGTGGTAGAAGATGTTCCTCCTTATTTTGCAATTTGCTTGTTCAGGGACTTCACATCAAAGATAGGTGACTATCTAGTAGTGAATTGGTCATATCTAGTTTTTAGAACCAAGTATGGGACGAAGGTAAAAATCAGGTCTAAGCCACTCTACAAGAAATATCTAGAACCATACTCACCCAAGGTAGTAAACATCAGTTACACCATTATCGACCCAGAAGAGACCCAGATAGACCAATCTCTATCCTCTGCTCTTGAAGGAGTTACAGACCTACTCCTAGATGAGTGGGGAAATGATAACTTTGAACATGATCCTTACAAGTTCATTGAGGAGGCAGACCTTGGAGTCTAGTGTATGCATGAAGAGGGCACCTTCATACCAAATATAATGAAGGCAAGCCAAGAGGACCTTGGTCTATGGAAACTGTACTTTGACAGTTCCATAAGTAGGCTGGGAGCTAGTGGTGGGGTGATGTTAGTCTCCCCTTCAAAGGATAGGTACTTTTTAGCTTTCTATTTCCATTTTTCTTGCACAAGCAATGTTTCAGAATATGAGTCCCTTATCCATGGTCTAAAATGGGCAAGAAAAAGAGGGATCAAGGAGTTGCAAGTTTTGGGAGACAGCAAGCTGATTGTAAATCAGGTGAAAGGCCAGAATCTAACCAAGAATTCCTTGCTGAAGTCTTACAAGCATAGGGTCTGGGACTTGGTGGAAGATTTCCTCACTTTCAATATTGCCTCCATTCCCAGAGAATAGAACAAATAAGTGGATAGGCTGGAAACAATTGGTGCTCAGTTTGACATTTCAAGGGAAATAAGTCAAAACTATTATTCATGCCACTTGAAAGTGGTAGTTCAACCCTCTATCCCTAAAAACATTGCAAATTGGCAAGTTTTCAAAAGTGACCAGCAAATAGCTTTCTGCCTACAGGAGGAAGCTGAATTCACAACACAAATTTAGGCAAAATTGTAGCAACAATATGGCAATCAGATTGTTCAGTTGAAGAATAATGAGCTCCCTAAAGGTTTGGTCACACTTGAGAGCATCTTCAATGGAGATGACTAATTGAGAAATGACAAGGCATGCATCACAACCAAAGAGGATAATTATGAAAGGGTTAAGATCTTCAAGGACAAGCTTCTTGTGCTTAGAAAAGTCTATACTATTCAAGAAAGGCAGGATTTCATTTTGCTATGTTAGGAGTTCTTTGATGTCTTTGCTTGGGATTACATTGATTTGAAGGGCTTCGACCCAAGACTTGCCCAACACACCATCGAATTAGAAGAAGGTGCCAGGCCAGTCACATAGAAGTAGAGACCCATCAAACCAATGATTGAGCCCCTCATGTAGAGGGAATTGGCCAAATTGATTAAGTCTAGAATTATATTTCCAATCAAACATTCCTCCTGGTTGGCCAAGCTTGTTCCTATTAGAAAGAAGAATGGGGAGATCAGGCTATGTGTCAACTTCAGAGACCTTAATAAAGTCTCTTCAAAAGACCATTATCCTTTCCCAAGCATGGAGTAGATCCTTTAGAAGGTAACTGGTAGCGAGCATTTCTCCCCCCTAGATGGTTATTCAGGGTATGATCAGATTCTAGTGCAAGGCTGTGACCAGCACAAAACAACCTTCACTACTAAATGGGGAATGTCTGCCTACAAGAAGATGCCATTCAGGCTATCTAATGCTAGTGCTACCTTTCAGTGAGCCATGGACATGGCTTTTGGAGGCTTGATAAACAAAAACGTGTTGTTATACCTCGATGATGTGACGGTGTTCTCTAAGGAAATGAGCCAACACATGGAACACCTCAGGCAGATTTTTGAAAGGTGTAGGGAGTTTGGCATCTCTCTTAATCCAAAGAAGTGTGTGTTTGTTTTTCATGAGGGTAAACTCAGCCACATCATGTCCAAGGAAGGCTTATCCATTGACCCTGAGAGAGTTCGCTCTATCTTGGAGATGTCCCTACCAAAGCACAAGAAAGCCTGTAGAGCTTCTTTGGCAGGATAAATTTCATTCAGAGATTCATTCCAAATTTTGTAGAGATAGTCAAGCCCCTAACCTCTATGCTGAGGAAGGGTGAGGAGTTCAAGTGGACAACACAAATAAAAGATAGTTTTGAAGCCATCAAGTAGGCCATAACTCGGGCTCCTACTTTGATCAGCCCCAACTTCAACAAAGATTTCAACCTCTATACTTTCAGGAATGAAGAGGTGATCTCTGCCATGCTTACCCAAGAAAATGGTGATGACCTCGAGCAACCACTTGCTTTTTTTAGCTAAGGGTTAGAGGATTTCAAAGTCAGATACACGTATGTTGAGAAGTAAGTCCTGGCAAAAGTGTAGAGCCTAAATAAATTTAGTCATATATTGTCTAACAGTAGGATTCACCTCATGGTCCCACATCCTAGCATCAAGGATTTCTTAACCAATCGAGACCTAAATAAGAAGAGAGTAGGGTGGATCACCAAAGTGATGGAGTATGACGTAGACATTAAGATCACCAAGCTGGTGAGGGGAAGAGGCCTGTGTGAATAGCTTACTATAGACTTCGAGCAAAAAAGGGGAGACAACTTGCTAATTCATGATGCAGCCACTATAGAAGAACCAACTATCATAAAGGACTAGACATTGGACATGAGGCGTTTCCTTCTCACTAGTGACTGCCCATAGAGTCTTGATAAGACCGAAAGAAGGTACTTCAGGCTCCAGTCTCTCCCTTATGTTCTAGTCGATGGAGTATTGCTTAGGAAGGATCTCTCTGGGGTTCTTCTAAGATGCATTGACCCAAACTAGGCTGATAAGGTACTATCTGAATTCCACGATGGGCCAATGGGTAGTCATTTCACTCCTAGAGCTACTGCAGCAAGGATAATGAGAGCTAGCTATTTCTAGCCCACTCTTTTCAAGGACACCCATGCCTGGGTAAGAAAGTTCCAAAAGTGTGCACTTTTTGATGGGAAACAATGGTTGGCTACCATGCCTTTACAACCTATTCAGGTGGAGCAACCATTCATGTAGTGGGGCCTAGATTTCATAGGGATGATCAATCCTCTCTCTAGTGCTAGACACAAATGGGTCCTGACTGCTATGGACTATTTCACAAGGTGGGTGGAGGCTGTTTCTCTAAAAGAAGCAAATGAGAGTGTGGTCTTGGAGTTTTATGAGGACCTGGTAACAAGATCTGAGGTCCTAGCCACCATAATCTCAGATAATGCTTTGGCTTTTTTGGGAACCAAAACAAGAGAATGGGCGCTAAGGTATGGTATTTACCTTAGCACTTCATCCAATTATTATCCACAGGGGAATGGGCTGGCTGAGTCCACCAACAAAAATTTGATTAGAATCATAAAGAGGACTATGGAAGAAAATTAGAGGACTTGGCATGACAAGCTGAAGACAGCTCTATGGGCTGATCAAATCACTCTGAAGAGAGCAATCAAAAATTCTCCATATATGCTCATATATGGAAGGGAAGCTAGGCTTCCCATCTCACTTGAATTACCAACATTAGACCTTGCTCACTAGTTGTAGTTAGAAGAAGGAAGTATTATGGAAGTCAGGCTGTGCAAGCTGATGGAGCTCCAAGAGGTAAGGGACCAGGCTATGGCTTCCATGACCAGTCGCCAATAACAAGTAAAAAGACACTTCGATAAGAAATCTTCATCAAAAGATTTCTCTGAAGGAGACATTGTCTTGAAATGGGATGAAGATTGATCTAAGCTCGGAAAGCATGCAAAATTTGATGCCCTATGGAGTGGTCCTTACATAATCACTCAGTGCAAGCAGCATAATGCTTTCCAACTCTCCAGGTTGGATGGTGAAGAACTGCGTATCCCAGTTAATGGGATACATCTAAAGCATTGCCACTGAGTCTCCTTTTATTTGTATATTTTTCCCTTGTTTTCTTTCCTATTTTCCCTAAGTGCTATTGCACAAGTAGTAGTTTTCTTAGTATTGTGTGTGTTTTCTTTTCCTTAGAGGTAGATTTGCATGTTTGGTTCTAAATTATTGGAGCTATTGCTAGTTTTCCAAGTTACCATCTGACTCCGTGCTCAATGAACTGCAAGGCAACTACTCTCTAAGCATAGCAGACATGCTTCCCCTGTGAGTCACCAATTTGTTGACCAAATTTTGCCCCATGCAAAATTTTTGGTCCCCTTCTTCCCTTGCTATCCATGCTAGTCATTTTCAAGTTGCACAAGTTCAATGAGTTTAGTTCATGGCTTGGTTCAAGTGGTTCAACAACCTTTGGTTCAAAAGGTCCATCTTCAAGTTTAACATCTCAATTCATCAATGGTTGGACCATTTTTGATTCAACGGGCTTGGTTCAAAGCAAGAAGTTCATCGGCCTTGGTTCACTAGTTCATCAGCATGCAATGGTTGAACCCTTGAACTGTTGAACCATTTTTGGTTTAACGGCTTGGTTCAAGGGTATACCCTTGGCTGAAGGGGAGTCTTCAAGTTCAAAATGCCCTAGTGAAGGGTAGGCGCTTCAAAAGAAAAGGACCCAGGCAAGTTCAATTTTGTTTAAAGTTCAAAGTTTAAATTTGTCAAAATTGACTAAGTCCCAAATTCCTTTAGACTTTTTACCTGAAGGAATTCCTTTGAACAAAAAGTTTGAAGGAATTTAAGTGCAGATCAAATCAAAAAGCAAAGGCTAGGTAGAATTTTCATGAACTTTTTTTCTGTGAGAAAATGTCTGTAGACAAAAAAATTGTGGAAAATACACAGAATAAACAAAACTCAGGAAAATTGTCTGTAGGGACCCAGGGAAAAATCTTGAGGACCAAAGGACCCGCCAAAGGACCCCGAAGGGTAGGTGCCTTATGGGGGACTCTCAGCCAAATGCAAAGGGGACACTTTCAAAGAGCTGGAGCGTCACCTTCCCCTAGAAAGGTGCTAAGAGGAAGCAAAGCCATAGAGAAGCCATGAAGACCTGATGACGTTTGATGGGGATGGTGACGTCCTGGAGGACGTCAAAATTAACAAAACAAGTTAGCCATTGGTTTTCAAACCAATGATGGCTGTATGAATGTCAAAGTTAGCGAAACAAAATGGCTGTTTGTTTTCAAATTGAGAGAGAGCTAATCAAGGGGCCAGAATGCAATGACCTGCTAAGAATTCACCCCCGAGGGCCGAAGGAGCTAGAAGAGACAAAATTGAGAAAAGATAAGGAGACAAGCATGGAAAAAGAAAGTAGTTAGTCTAAGTGGCACCAATTTGAGAAGTGACTTTGACAGGTGAAATAATTCTTACAAATTGATCATTGGGGACGCAAACAACTAGCAATGCAACTGGTTTCTCCATTTTACATTTAATGAGTAGATAAATCATGTATTGACCTTGAAAAGGTAGACTTCAAATAGACAAAGCACAAAGCTCATTAATGTTTTGAGCAACTTGTTCTTCCCAATGAAGGGACGTGATAGGCCATTTGTAAAAAAAGAGCACCAAATGGGCCTCTTTGCTTCTCCTATATATTGAAGACTTGTCATTTTAAGAAAGATATTTTCACTTTTGTAAGGTGTAGCCCTGGAAAAATTTCCACCTGAATCAATAAACGTAGTTTTACCTCCATCTTGGATAGATTTTTTTGTGTATGTCTTGAGTGTTTGTTTGTGTTCAGTCATTGTTTCTTGATGCTTTCACAGGCCCAATACCAGCATACATGTTGTCTACAAGGCACCATTTCTATAGCTGATAAGAGGAGAGCAGTATTTGAGAAGTTCAAAATAGAGGAGATTACTTACAGTGTGCATTCCACAACACCTTGGTGAAATCTCTATTTTTTTGTGTTTTCATGAAAGCCTCCCTGCCAGTTTCTTGTAGGCTGGTCCTTCTACCAAGTGTGAAGTGTATGTATGTATTTGTCTGGTTTTAAGTGTGGATGTGAGAAGGTTAACTTATTTTGGTGCATCACCTCTTTAGTGTAGTTTGTTTTCCTACAATCTCTCTCTCTTTTCATCCCCCCATTATATCTATATACATGTATGTATTTGCACTTGCTGGAACGAACATGATGCATCAAAGGGAGCTAGCCCTTATCTAGAGACTCTCCCCTCCAGCTTCGCCAGTCCCACAGGTGAGAGGGGAGTTTCCATAGTTGTGAGGAGAAGGCAGGAGCTTGGCCTCCTGCCAAGGGTGCACTTTCCTACATCAACAAGATTCATATACTCAAAATATGTATAGCCTTATAGAGACTTATGTACAATATAGAGACACTTGCATCGCATATAGGGACACTTACATTGAATCGAGTGTCTAATTTTTTATCTAGTGTCCATACCTCAAAATTAGTGTAATTTAAAAATATTTTGAATCATATGGATCACCCCATTTGTTTTATTTAAAAATTTTGTAAGATATTTTCAAAAAGTGTGGTATAATACAAAATAAATGTCATTCATTATCACCAAGTTATATTCAAAACTATTACCAAGCACACATATAACAAAACACCTTTCAAGTATTTAAAACTACAATATTCTTTCTTATTTCCATATCAGTCATAGGAGTAGTCATATTACATGTATAAAATATTCAAAAAGTATCCCATGAGAAATGTTTGTCAAGTTACAATCTAGATCAATTGCGTGCCCTTAAATACATCATATTTCACCCTTGTGCATAATAAGTCAATACTTAGGGGATAAATACATATATCTAAGGCCCTCTTTAAAGTACTGGATATATAGGTAAATCTCATTGAGAAAGGGGTACTTAAGGTTCGCTTGACTTTGTGATCCCACTAACCCATTTTTGGCAAAGTATAAAGACATAATGTGAAGAACTAGGGTTTTGATCCTTAAATAGTCATCTAAAACCTATGCATATGAATAAAATATATCAACAAAATGGTGATAGAAAATGTAGAAGGATCCAAGTGGTTACTTTACAATATAATGAGTGTTCCATAATGGATATATCTATGGACATTAGGAAACCTATGTTGATGTAAGTGTCTGAAGGCTGATATAAGTGTCCAAGCCTCAAAAATATATTTCAAGATCTGATGATTGGATCTTTATCTTGTTCCTTATTATTTCCACCTCTATATATCTCAAATCTCCATGCACATTTTTAATTAAGCTAAGTATTATCTCTTCCTAATGTTTATGAAATAAAATTATTATTTTTAATGTATTTTCTATATTTATCACAATTCAAAATTTACTTTATAATATTCATTTATTTGAGGTTTTAATTAATTGGCCTACTTTAGAATAGTTTTATTCATCCTTGCATATAGGTTATTCTACGCTTTAGTCCTCATTCAAAACATAAAAATGGTTAAGGAAAAAATGGTTTGATATTCTTAGAGATATGGGGTTTATAAATAATCTAATCATGTCAAGGTGAACAAATTGGACTTCTAAATGGATTCTAATGCATTCTATTTTATACACTAGTAAGAGGGGTAGAATATTAGTTTGGTAAACTTTGATAGGTCTATAAACAAGTCTTAACTTTCAAAATTTAATCCTAGGTGTAAAAAAGACTTAAAATTAGACTTATATAATTTTTTTTTCCTAATATATTATTTTGAAGCTTAGATTTATTATATAATTTTTATGGTTTCAAATAACTAAGAACATAGTTTGTAATAGTACATTCAAGATTACCTTCTATAAGTTCAATATCAGGTGTAGATGTAAAACACTTTCCTTGATCAAATATGCTTTGTGTAAGATCTCTCATGGACATTTATAAATGCCATTATGCTTTTGATTCATGAAGGATGTCATATCCTAGATGGATATTTGTGCCTTTATTGAATTCTACCAAAGTCCATTAGTAATTATGAGTACATTTATTACTGTTATCTATTGAACCCCCCTGATGCTTGAACATCCATTTTATGACTTTTGTTATCTTTTTTCAAACATTAGTTGTTTGTTTTTACTTTCATAATGGAAACCTCAACATACCAATATACCTTAATACTGTATGAAGAATATAATTTTCCATATCAGATCCTTTAATTATTGGGGGTATGTACTAGAAATTACATTGGATACTTTTCCCATAAATTTTATTTGGAGATTGTTCTTGGGATATTTTATTAGGTTGTCTAGAACTTCCTTCACTATATTATTTTCTCAGCCTTGGCTATTTTATAAGAGTGGTTTCCTCTAGATCATCAACAATACTGAGAAGATATATAGTGTCTTCTTATAGGAAAGGGTCTTCTTCTATGATGAGTTCAAAAACATTGTTTTGATGATATAGGTTAATATCTTCTTCTATAACATCCCACCATGATGCTGTAGTAGTAGAATAAACAACTTTGATGGTTTTGTTTGTATAGTTACACTAAAGGGGTGGCTAGGTTGATTACAAATATAACATTTCATTTCTTTGGTAGGAGTTAAATATTTTTTCAATGATGCATATAATTCTTTTTATGAGCAAGAGTGTGCCTAAAAGGGGAAAAATGTCATTTGAAAGATAAGCATTTGTTATGTTGTTTAGGAATTTTTATGTAGGGACTTCATCCATAGGGTGTGGTTTCAAAGAATTAGATAAAAAATTTAGAATCTTTTTTTGAATTTTTTTATATAACCTTGGTTTGGGAGATAAATAACATAATATTTTGTTTAACAAAAATAATAATATCAGTTAAGGTCAAGGCATCTAGATTGAGTCCTTTGAGTTTAATATATGAAATTACTTTATCACTGAGATCATATGGAAATGATTATAGATAATGTATTTTTAGATCATTTGAATTATGTGAGTGTCTTTCACATTCCATTTTTATATATTGAATAAGATAAGGCTCAAATTGGGAATGATCACATAATATCATTTTTACAACCATCTATTTGACTCAATTTATTTTTTTTCCTTAAGAAGAAACAAACTCATTAATAAGTAATTAGAAGAGTGTGTCCATTGGGTCAACTTGTATAAATAATTTGTTTCTTGTTATTTTGGAGATATATAATTCCACCATTGTAAAATAATACCTCAAAATAATTGACTATAAATTCAAAATTAGTTCTTATGTTGATATTAATATTAGTTTCAAGGGTTGTTTCATGGTATTTAACCGAGTAGTTATTTCATTGAGAGGATTTAAGATCCCATCAATGTTTAGATATCATGATTTATGGGTATAAAAAACCTTATCATGAAATTTAAGGATAAAAAAGGTTTAATGGGCTTAGCTTTGAGTTTTTATTCCTTTTCAAAGTCATCAAGATTTTAGGTAGGTAAAAATAAATGGACAAAAGTTATTAGGAGATATTACTTTATTTGATTTATCCTTGTTATTTCTTAACTTTATTGTCATTTTATATGGTTTCTAACCATGGTAGAATATTTTATAACAAGGGAAATTTATCATCAAATTGATCTATATTATCTCCTATAGAGTGTAGCATAATAAGTGACAAATATGTATTTTTATGAATGACATCAAAAAAAAAAATAAATTCATGGTATATAGACACCATAATTATGAATAGATTGGACATGAGTATCTATTATACCAAGAATATTACTATTTTTATAAGTAGCCTTACTGATTGATTGAGTTTATCTTGAGATAAAAGTAAGGTCACTTACTATTTGAATAATAATATTATTAAAAGACTACATAATAGAATTTATATGAACATTATATTATCTAATAATTTTTACATCTCAACATAGATTATTGAAGTTTTCTTGGAAATGGGCATTATATCTTGAAAAATGGTTTCAATGTTAATATTCTCCCGATGGCTTATTTTTAGAGCAGTTGGAGGGCTGAAAAAAATATCAAACATAAGAGACTTGTCCTTGAACTTGATTATTCCATCTTTATATGGGTAGACATATACCTCCTCTATAAAAGGTATTACCATTTTATTTATATAATTCTAAATTATTTTCTCTAGGTAGAGATGACATAGATAAAAGTAACATAATGCTCATACCTTTTGAGGTTCTACTTGAAATTTGATATTACTTTTTGAATTATGATTTGGTGGATGTGCCATTTTTTGGATACATGTTTGCTCCTCTCTAGAATTATGTAATTGTTATTCTTCATAGAGTATCAATGTATACATATCTATTGAGGGTGTCCACTATACGAGCAAAAATAAATAACTAATGTTTGAAAAAGATAAAAAAATTCATAAAACGGATGCTCAAGTCTTAGGGGGAGTTCAATAGGAAATGGTAATAAAGAATGATGAAAATTTACAAATGTGTAAATCAATAGGACATTATAGTCCTACCATGTTTCTATAAGTGTATAGCTCTGATACTATATTTAATGACTTCTTCAGGACCTTAGTTCATTAAGACAAATAGCTATGGATGTTATTGGTTGAATGGTTATAGATTATTATATTACTTAAAGTTGAATATTAAAACTTAAGATATTACAAGCATAAAACATAATATTTATTTTTGATCCTCAAGATCACATAAAGTGCAAGAGAACATACACCAATCTTTCGAATGTATTAGACACACTTAGATTTATTGACTCTATAATCACTCTTTACTTATCAATGTATTACAAATGAGTCAAGATCTTCATTTTATAGGAGAATGAAGACTATATAAGAAATCAAAGGAAAATATTTACTTGGAAACCTAAGTCATTGGTTATTAACTTTATTAACCAAATTTTTTTTTATACCAATGGTGTTTGCCATTATGTTCCTTTTAAAATGTATTTACATATGTAAAAATATTATTCTTCATTAAAGTGATCATCAATTAATAACTTTATTAACAAAATGAAAAATATCTACCAATAGTGTTTTCCACTCTGTTCCTTTTAAAATGTATTTACGTATGTTCAAATATTATTCTTCATTAAATTGATATAATAATAAAGTCTGATGAAGAAGAGGACATAATTGGTGGGTCTATCAAGGATTCTACTTCGGTCAATAAATCAGTTTCATTGATGGGATTAAACAATCATCTTATTTTGAATATATGATGAGTATTACAATTAGCCCTATTGGTATCGTTTTTGAGCCTTTGATTGATATAAAAGAAAGATTCCCATTTAAGTTGTTTATTGAGAATTATATTTACTATGATGTTAATCGATAATTATTCCTCTTCATGAATTATGTGTGGGAAAAAAACCTCAATAGATTAATATATAAAATTATTATATCTTATTTTGATAGTGGCTTTCTATGTCCAATTTTTTCATTTGAATAGATCATAAAATAGGTGAACCTGGAGTTCATTATTAATCCTTCGAATAGTAAATTCTGCTTCAATTTGTCTTGCTAGATAATTTATCACTCTAAAATATTGCAAATTCATAGATGCATATCTATAAAACCTTGTATACATGGTGACCAATCCTTATATAAGAAAAAAATACTATATAAACATATCTAACACATCAAATTTAACATTTATTTTTATTTTTTTGAAATTAAATCTTGGAATAGGCTGATGCATCAGTGTTGTAGTAGGATTTCAACTTAACCAATTTGATACCCTATTTTTGGTTCTCGTAATATGCTCAAATTGGTAATTTAATTTATTGAAAAATTCTCACCATTGGATGTATTTTCCCCTTTCATCTTTTATCTCAAAGTGAGAATTCTACTACAATAAATTTTGATCAAGGAATGTTTTAGATGCATTAATTTTAAGAAAAATATTTTTAAACATTTCTTGATAGAATATATTTATTCATCATAATATATCCATTTTCTCACATTTTTAGCAAATACTCCACCATAATATTCATAAACATTTTCTTTACCATTTTGAATACAACATAAGATTCCTCCAAATGCTTAGTCATTGGCATCCATTTAGAGAATATAATTTTATATAAGGGGAACATGTATAGGTGGTAAATATTGTACCTTAATTTTTATTCTTTGGACTACCTGGTCTAACTCATTGGTCCACACAAATTATTTATATTTAGCAAATCTCAAATAATAAGTCTATCATTTCCTAAATATTCATAAAAAGTATTGACATAATTGAGCATTTCTAAAATGCTTGAAATTGTTTTTTATCTAATATATCAAGAAATTGTAATATATTTTATCTGATATGTGGTTGAAACTCAATTTAACTATCTTTCACCATCATTCCTAAGAAGTTTTAGTCCTATTGGAATAATTTCAATTTAGTGCTTGAAAACACTATCCTTGATTCTATAAAAGTTTGATATAATCTTTGAAGGTGATTAAAGTGATCTTTGAGTGATTCAATGAAGATTAGAATATAATCTATATAGATACATAGATATTTAAATATCTAATTCATGTGATCCTAAAAATAATATGGAGCATTCATTAACCCGAAAGGCAAACATTCCATTGAAAATGTCTAAATGGAAAACTAAATGTTAATTTAATTTTATCAACTTATTTGACACTTATCTCATCAAATATTGATTTAAAATCAAATTGGAAAAAAAAAATTCATTTGAATACATTATGCAAAATATAAGACTTATCTAGAATAGGATAAGGGTATGGCCTAGTGATGGAATTTAATGGTATGCAATTAATGACCATTATTTATTTAAGATATTTTGATCTAAATTTTTGTTGACTATGAATGCATAAAAATAAAAAGAATATGTTGATGATTCAATAAAACTATTATCAAGCAATTATTTTATTATTTTTCCATATCATTATAATGAGGTGTTGGAATTGGAATATTTTTGCCTATCTTCATTATCTTTCCTAGCTAAATTTTGAATTCCATTTATGGCATATTTTTATACAATAATTTATGTTGATTATCTTAACATATTTATTCTTTGATTAATTTTCCTAATTTTTGGATTTCTTATAAAAAATTACTAGGATATTATAGACTCATAGTTGCAACAAATTGTTCAGTGATTTACTAGAGTCTAGGGGTTCTCACTCTTTTTTTATTTAAAGTAAAAAGTACATGTTTGGGAGTAGTGCCATATAAAGAGTAAGATTATATGAAATATCCCCCTAGAATAACATCAACATGCACATGATTATACTAGAAGAAGTCACAAATAAATTATTTTCCTTGGATTTTGAAAGGCTTTAGATGTTTAAAATATCTGAATTTAAAAGAGTTATCTTGGAAATCAAAGGATTCATATACTTGATCATTTTATAATGTCTTCCAATTATATATCATAAATTATTTCAAAAAATATTGAGATTCACCTATAGCTACTTGGGTATCCAAAAATATACATTTATTTATATATTTATGAACTAGGCATACCTTCTATTTAGTAGTTGAGTGATGTACATAACTTTGGGTTATTGAACAACTCAAACTACTAAAAAAATAATTTGTTGGTATGAATGATCTCAAAAAGAGATATTAGTGAATTATTTAGTGACTTTGATATGTTTTGAAGTCTCTTATTCATCATCCATCTCATAGTATGGTTCTTCTAATTTACATCTGTATTCATCACATATTTATTAAAAATCATCTTCTTCAAATAATTCTTCATCATATATTAAAATAAAAGTTTCCCCCTTTTATTACCATGGAGGAATAGAATTGGCATACTACTTTTGCATTTATTTATATATTAGACATTGAAACTTATTTTCTATCCATGCACCACTTGGCTTGAAGGAATGGTCAAAATGGATGCTTTACATATTAGGGCCTTTAACTATTTGGGGTATGTTCTATAAATTAGGTTGTATACTTTTCCCATATATATTACTTGAAAGAGATTATCCTTAGGATCTCTTATTACATTATTTGGAGCTTCCTTTTCCATATTGGTTTCTTGGCCTTGGGTATTTCATAAGAGTTGTTACCTCTAAATAATCATCAAGACTAAGAAGATATTCAATCTCTTCTTCTATGAAAGGGTCTTATTCTAGGATGGTTTCAAAAACATTATCTTACTAATATAGGTTAGTACTTTCTTCATCCACTAGAGCACCACCCAATCCAAATACAATTTCTATAAGTAAGCGATATTACATATTTTAGGATATATCTGTAAAGTAAAAAATAAAAACACAAGTTAAAAAATGAACAAATTGAGAAAGGAAGGTTATAAAATTCAAAATTATAAAAAGACACAAGAAAATTTACATAACAAACACTTATCAAAAGTACAAGAAAAATTAGAAAAATATAAGTGCAAGATAGACAAGAGAGTGTACCTATGAGTAAAGAAACCAAGAAATCATATTTTTCTGAGATAAAATATCAAAATAAAGATGTGCCTAAATGGATTGATGGGGAAAGTACACAAGATTCCTCATATCCAGATCCCTTGGTTCAAGAGAGTGATAATAAAGGATATATTAAAGAACAAGATAAACCTAAGAAATCAGTTTTCTCCTAAGATGATGATTACATGGATGATTATGGTTATGATAATACCAAAGATTGATATAATAGTGATGAATATAATGAAGACGAAGTCAATAAAATTAAGGATATGTTGAATGATGATAGAATATAGGATTCAATATATGATAGACAAAAAATTACACTTGGTTATTATGGTATGCATGATGCATGCCATCCATATAGGCATACACTTAATGAAATATTTGTTTGTAATTGTAGACACCCATTTTGGTACAAGGACACATATTTATAGTCTTATTATATGTATATAATTTTTTAATAAGAATTAGACATCTAGTGGCATGGTCTCTCATGGACCTCTTTAGTTACATCTTATTTCATTTGATTTACCTACCCCTTGGGCCTATGTGTTATGTTTCTTTATCCTCATCTAGTGTATATAAAAAATAACTACCTATTTTTCTTGTTTTATGTATGTTTTAACCTCTGAACATTTGCATTTGTCATGGACACTAGTGTAGATGTAAGTGTCTAGACTCGATGCAAATATCTAGACTTATATTTTTACCTTTTTTTGTATCTTTTGCATTGTACCATTTTGTTATCTTTCTTTGTCCTTATTATGGTTGGTTTTTCAAATGTCACTAGGTTCTAATTCAAATTCAAAAGGTTCTTATATATACAAAGGTTATGGTATAATTAATACATCTTCCAATTTGATAAGGCAACTATATAATAAAAAATAATTATCTATTTCAAGCAGATCAAATTGTACTACAACATTGTTTTAATATATGAAGCATTCAAAAGGTAAAATAAAATATCGAATAACTTATACCAAGGGTTACTATTAAAAATTACATATAGTTTTGCTATTATAATTACACACACATGCATAAAAGGGAGAACTGTATATGAGTCTGATGACCTCTTAGGGGTATTGGCTATGTAGGTAGAACTTAACAACAACATGGTTTATAGGGCTAGCTTGACTCATGTTACTAACCAATTTTTACTAGGTTGTAAGATGTACAATGCAAAAGAAATAGGTTTGCTTATTATCTATATATGACCCATAGGTGAGTATAAATTGATACATAAAATGATGACATAGGGGGAAATGCAAATATAATATGAATTTGAGGTCACTCATATGTATATATTTTATTAGACACTAGCTTTGGATATAAAAATAAGAATTGACATTATTAATCTAGATTGAAGCAACTATTTGAAGGTAAAAATAGTCAGAACATAGAATGAATGAAATATAAATCTCTAACATAGCCCTGTGATGACTCCTAACTACTTCCATAATACAAAATAGAACATTAAATAAAATACACTTTCTTTGTCCCTTAGTTTCTTTGTACTTACTATATTTATTGCACATGATAGGTTAGGAAAATTTGTATTATTGACTATATATTAATGTAAGTTTGAATATTATCATTCCTTTAAAACAACTTTATTTACTTGGATATTATCTTGTAAAACTACAAAATCACATAAAATATTTGGTAAACCCATCCTCTACTATTAAGCCAAAACCCTAGTTTAGATATTAGGGTTTTTAACTTTTTAAAACTATCATTTAAGATTTATATATTTATTTTCATATCTAATTTATGCTTATGTGGGATTAGTTTACGAATGTTAAATCTCCTTAATACTTTGGCCCTCATGGTTGTGATTTTCAATTTTTTCTTAAAAGATCAACCCATTATGAACTTCCTAATTTATAGAAATCTAGGGGATAATCAACAAAAAAAGCCTCATCAATTGGTTAGTTTGTTTAATTCACTTGATGATTAATGTATTTCATATCTTATAGAACAAAAATGGGCTCAAACCCTTACCTTTGCTTATAAATATGACAATGAAATAAAAAATGATGCAAATGCAAATCTAAATGACCAAACTAGTGATAATGACATTTTTATTATGGATATGAATGTAATGATGTTCCTCTTACTTATTATCCTACTCCTCTATTTTCTAATGATGAGGAGTCTCAAGAACCAACAATCATGCAAAATGATAATATTCCTAATGTTGAAAATCTATTTATTAGATATCCACCTTCTTTGAGTATATTAACAAATAAGTGTGAGTCTCCCTTTTATTATGTTTATAAATTAAATTAGGTTTAATTTTCCTCAAATATAGGTCATACTAAAAAAGTTGACAAAATCAAATGTGTTCTTTCTTCTCCAAACAATACTAGTGTTGGAAATCTTGTCTTTTTTGCATCATTCATGTATACCTAGTCCAAGTTTTTCTTCCTCTAAGGTATTTAATAATAAAAATTAATAATTTATATCTTACCCTTTATTACTTTAAAGGAAAATGAGAGTGACAATGAACATCCTAAGGAAACACTTACAAAACTTTCATTATTTGGGGACACACAAAAATTCCCAAGTTTATTTGATGTATCTCATGTAAAGGTTAAATTATTTAAGTCAAATAAAATAAAAAATATCATTCCATTATCTATTCATTTTATAAGTAAAAATGAAAGTGACAGTTGCATCCACCCCTATCATGATATTCCAAATCAAGTACCAAATGTCTCTTTTACTCCTTTTGCATTTTTGGCTAAATAAGAGCAAATGTTTACAAGTGAAATTATTTCACCAAATCCTATTGAATGTAACCAAATTTAAAGTGAATTATCATATTTTAATGATAATTTTATTGGCCTTAATGATATCAAACATGATATACTTACCTCTTTAACCATGGATACTTCTCTACCAAATATTGCAAAACCATGTGATAATTCTCCTCTCGAGAGTGATAAAGATCCTACCATCCCTATGTTTCATGTGAATGGTATTTTAAAACATATAACATAAAAATCAACCTATCCTCATTATATGTTATTTATTATGACCAACATTGGAGATTTACAACAACAATTTAAGTTACAAGTTTCTTCTCATGAGGCTCTTTTTGAGGAAAATACATTACCAGAACAACCTATTGCTCGGCATGTGTTTGAATTTACTTATCCATATAATTTTATCATGCCTAATTTATCATTATTTTATGGTTAAGGGGATACTACTATTAATTTAAAATAATATATTCACTCCTTTGGACATTGGGCTCAAAATGGAAGCTTGTTATTAAAATCTTTCCATTACACTTTAACAAAAGGGACTCTTGATTGGTTTTACATCCTTATAGATGGTTATTTATAAAATTTAAAGAATATTGAGGATGTTTTCCTATCACATTATAATTTATTTACCTTACCTAAGTTACCATTGGAATATTTTCAAACATTGACCCAAAATGATAATGTGTCTCTATAAGACTATGATGTTTGATTTAAGGATGAATTATATTACTTAAAATTTACACATTTAGATTTAGAAGTATAATTTATATTTATTAGTGTCTCCTCTATCCATTTATATATAATTGTACAAACCCTTTACTTCATTTGAGACCTTATATTGTGATGTGCATAAATATGCATGTGTTTTAATGAATACACAAACTCAATTACCTATTTTTTCCATCATAAACTAAACATGTTAAGACTCATGTTTTAAGGAAACATAAAAAAGTTATAAGGGGTGATGAACCATTACCTAAAAAATTAATAATGTTTAAATTATTGAAAAAATTAAAGGAACATGTTTTTTGAGTACCTCCTATAGTTAGACCAAATAACACCACTAGACGCTAACGTCTCTAGTTTGATTGGTACCAAGTTAGACTGTATGATATATTAAAAAATTTATTGGATAAACAATTGATAAAATTACCTCCTAATTAAAATTACCCACATAATATATTTAATAAGGTGAAAGGGCACCACTTCTGCACTTATCACAGTATTAATGGTCATTGAGATAATGAGTGTTTTTCCCTTGAGAAAAATCTTAAATAGTTAGCATATCTAGGAATTATTGCATTTAAAAAATAGGCATCCATAACTCACTCACATACTTATCCTAGAGGAAAATTTAATAAGTTTAATCTATCCCATGTGAATCATTCTAGGGAAAACATAGTCTATCGACCTTCATAGAAGATGCCCACTAGTAGAAGTGATTCTCTTAGTGTGCTATCTACTAAGAATGATCACTCTCACATTGATCATAGAAAGGAAACATTAGTTAATAAACACTTGGATAGAGGCATGCATTAAAGGGTTTTACCTATAAATAATATTTGGGCTTCTAATTAGTTACATACATATTCACCGATTATGCCTACAACTACAACAAAGTTGACTATAAAATCAAAATTGATAGTTAGTTTACCACATAATCATTATAGTAAATCATTATTATTTTTTACATGGTTAAATTTCTTAAAATGAGTACTTTATTATTAAAATAATATAAGTAATTCATTAAATTGAAATATTTGTTATACATTTTAACATAGCCACAACATACACCATGGAAGTAAAATATAATTAACAAATGATATAATGACCAATGGAGAATAAAATAGTACAAACATATTAGATACCAAATAAAATCCATGTGAATAATGCCATATACATATGTTGATACAATGTTTTACAAATAAATATATCAATCATAAGTTGTGGGAATATCCCCCAGGATATGCTCCTCATCACTACCAATATGCATAAATTGAGCACCTTTCAAGGTAGATACACCAAGATTAAACTATGGGCCTCATGCATGTGATAACACACGTACTCTTTCCTAATTCTATAATCTAAAATAATCACATAAATTAATAAGTGTCTACATGATCTCAGTATAATTTTGATCTAGTATGTCCCATCTATATACATCCATACCTAACTCCTCATGCTATATGGCTACATTATGGTATGCTACCATAAATATCACAACCAGATCATACAATGGTACATGCACACCATCAATGTCAACCACTCTATAAATAAATTCATCTCTATCTATGTCCATTGTCACACTATGATTAAGGGAATGAATTACTCGATCTACCATGGTTGAACACTCCTGACTAGTTACACACATTTTATATAATACACCAATTAGAAACATATATAAAACCCAATATTTTTATAATAAAATCAAATACAAAAACTCAAAACTAGGATACTCACATGTGGATCTAATTTATGCCTAATCAATCAGTGTTGGTACTAATAGATCATCATTTCTTCCATCACCACCTATCTCTCCACCACCACCCTTTGCTATAGGAATTACACTTGGAGATAAAAATATAATAGGAAACACCATAGGCCATCAAGCCCTAGCCCACCACTATACATACCCATTGATACAAACCACACCATATCATACTATTAGGGGAACCACAGGGTCTTAATCATCACTTGGGTATGGGGATAAATCTATAATAGTGGGTCTTAGCCTATCATGTGCCCTGTGACCACTTTGTACTATGTGATTGCATGGATATGGTGGTAAAGGCACACCCTGTTTAATCCCAAACTATGGTAACACTTGATCATACTAGAAGAAATCATAAAAACTAAGAAAATGATCAATAACCACACAATAAAATGATCTCTCTGTAACTCATGACCATCCTTAAGCCACCCAATAAAACGCTTATAAGGATGCCATAAAATCTACTCAGGAGAAAGCCTATCTAAATTAGTCTGGTATTCCATCATGGTATGAAGTCTACAATGTGGTAATACCCACTACTTAGAAAAAAAATGTGGATGGGCCTATCTAAGAAGGGGACAACCAACTAGACACACTACCATGATATGGTCATATGCCTAGACATGTAACATAGTCACCACACCAATATCACCACCATGGATCTCTAGTGTAAATCTATGGATATATTTATGTACAAGTGGGACAATACAATGTGATCCCAATAATATCATGTCCTATAAAAATCAATATGATAAAATATATGGTACATATGATAATAAATCCCAACTTTCCCACCCTTAAAAACTATAAATGATGCAAGTAATACACATATATACTTTTGCAACTACATAACATCACCACTAATAATGTTATCAAGTTGAATCATATTACTTAGCTCTACCATAAGATCCATTTGACTAATAAAATATACATGTGAATGCTAAAAATATCCATGACTATCATCATTAATAACTTGTACCCTCTCACCTGTAATCAACAATAGAAAGATCCAATATACATCTTCTAGGGTGATGGTCATCTCACTAGTAGGATAAAGATATCCAGTTTATAGTGGAGGAATGCTTTAATAAAACATGTCCTCCACATTAGTAATTATCCTAATTTAGACTCCTTTATACATATTGGGGGCATGCTTTAGAATTATGTTCTCCACACTTATAAAAATTTCCAAATTGGTAAAGCATACACAATATATAATCCATATCCATAGTTATGGAAAAATCCTATACATTAGTACCATTTATTATACACAATATCAATATGAGACATATCTAAGGTTTATATGCTATGCAACATGTGCCTAATATTATAAAAATCCAAATAAGATTCAAAATTAAAAAAAATCTATGTACTGATACCTCGATGTAATGATACTCTGATTGAGAAGTTACGGATTGTATTTAGCCTTGACAATTTACAATGGTTGGTTCTTATTTTTGGTGTGATTGGAGAAATTAAATCATATGGTCCTTCAATTTTTTTGGTGATATTTATTTCATCAATCACACTACACTGATCTATACATAACATATCTTTTTCACTTGAGTTATTCTTATTAGGAATGATACTACCAATGGTTGAATTGCCACTCTTCCTATTTTGGGTTGGGGGCATGATCACCTCCCAACTCTCCTTAATCTAAGTATAACACCACCATAGTGTAATACACTCTTACCACTTGTATACTAACTCATATTTCTAGCCATAATATGGATGAGGTTGCAATCCCCCTTGTCTACTTCTCTAGTTCCTAGCACTTTAGACCCATTTACTACACAACACATACCCAAGTGTACTCTATACATACTCTTTCATTATGCTACTAATTTGTATTGCTTACATATATATTAAATATGCTGATTTATCTCTTTTGTTATCTAAATGGTTTTAGGTAATGATCAAGGATGAAATAGTAAAGGAACAACTCAAGCAAAGATAAGGTGTGTTGTCCACATCACAATATGCAGTTTCTTTTCCTTTAAACTCATAATTTGCATTTTTCTTGCATTAGTATATTAAAGGGGGAAATGTAGACACCCATTTTGGTAAAAATACACACATTTCTAGTCTTATTGAATGTATATACCTTTTTAATAATAATTAGACATCTAGTGGCATGGTCTTTCATGGACCCATTTATTTTCATCTTATTTCACTTGATTTACTTACCCCTTAGGCCTGTATACTATGTTTGTTTATCTTCATCCATTGTATACCAGATATCCCTACGTATTTTGCTTATTTTATATATGTTTTAATCTCTATACACTTACATCTATTCTAGACACTAACATCAACATCAGTGTCCAAACTCAACACAATTATCTAGACTTATCTTTTTATCTATTTTCATATCTTTCATGCTATGACCATTTTTTGTCCCTCTTTTTCCATCCTATGGTCAGATTTTCATGGGTCATTAGATTTTAATTCAAATTCAAAAGGTTCCTATATATATAAAGGCAATGGTATGATTAATACACCTTCAAATTTGATAAGGAAACTATGTAATAAAAAAGTATTGTCTATTTTAAGCTATCAAATTACATTAAAACATTTTTTTAATATCTAAAACATTCAAAAGGTCAAATACACTACTATATCACTTGTACCAAGGGTTAATAGGAGAAATAACATATAGTCATACTATTACACCTCCACACACATGCATAGGAGGGAGAACTACATGTGATTCTAAGGCCCTCTTAGGAGTATTGTTTATGTATTTAATACTTATCAACAACAAAGTTTCTAGGTCTAGTTAGAGCCATTATACTAACCCCTTTTTACCAGGTTAAAATAGGTATAATGTAAAAGAACTAGGGTTTCTTATTATCTAGATCTAGCACATAGGAAAAGATAAGTTAAGACACATAATGATTACATAGGGGTAACACAAGTTTGATCCAAATTTGAGGTCACTCTTGTGTATGTATCTCACTGAATACTGGCATCAGATATAAAGATAAGCATTAAGGTTATTATCCCAAATTGATGTAAATGTTTAAAGGTAAAAAATGGTCAGAACACAGAATGAATGAAATCCAAATCTCCAACACTTCACTATGATAACTCCTGACCACTGTCATGATCTAGAACATAACATTAAATAAGATACAATATCTTTTTCCCTTAGTTGATTTGTACTTATTGTATTTATTTCACATGCTAGTTTAGGAAAATTTATATTATTAACTATATTTTAATGTTAATTTGAATATTTTCATTCCTTTTAAACAACTTTATTTGTTTGTATTTTATCTTATAAAACTCTAAAAGAACATAAAATAGTAGTATAAAAATATATTATACATGACTTCCTAATGTTTTCTTTATTGATTATATCCCTATATTCTTATATCTTGACACATATGCTTTCATATGCTATTGCTTTTGGTCAATATTCGATTCCTTGGATTTTGTGTTCATTTGGCCATTTCTTCTTTATTGATTATCCTAATCTATAAATTTATGACACCTATCCTATAATTATTCTAATGCACATCCTTTGTGGATTATTACTTACTCATTTATACATGATAACTATCTAAACTTTTTATCTTTATGGATTAAATTGTACTTAAAGGATCACATACATTTATGAATATGCATTACATGAGAATATAAATGCACTCCTCCTTATCCCCCTGATCCACACACATACTATTTTGAGTTATGATGTGGTGATTCATATATATAGTGGGGGTATGTATCTTTCATTTCACTTTGGCTTTCTAATACACTTAGTGCATAATATGCCTTGACACATGTTGCAAACTATTGGTATTCCTCCAATTATTCTATTTTAAAAGACATGCTACTTGATCTTGCTTATTGGTATTGATGTATATAAAATTTAAAATATTTGAAAAATACGTGAAAATCAAATAATTTAAAAATTTAAAAACATTACAAATATATTTAAAAAATCAGCACCTAATCATGACTTGAATACTATATTACACTATTTACATATGTTATTTATCACATGTTCATGGCATATTATTTTCATACACACATGATTTTCATAGTATATGAGTGTGATTCAAGTCATACAAGTTACACATGGATATATTTATGTTGGAATTTCCTTCACCCAGTGGCCATGCTGGTAATGGGGGAATCTTATTCCACATGTTTCACTATTACATGTTATATCTTTCTATAACATTATACCATGTTTAACTATCTATATTCCTTACACATGAATTTATAGTTACTCATATCTTATACAATGCTACATGGATATGTTAGTTTACTAGCATGTATAATTGATACATATGGATGGTGTAAACTAGTTTTTAATTATTTTTTGCTTCATTATGTTGAGGTTAACATACCCCCATTTCTTAAAAGTGGGGTACCTTGTTTCAAATTTTGCAAATTTATGATTTGAATTAAAAATACCACTTGATCAGAGTTATTTATTTGAAGATCATCCACACCTAGTTCTCATCTAGTTTAACTGACATGTCTCTATTTGATCCTTGTCTTATTTTATCTAATGTTTCTAATGGTTGTTTCATGTGATTCAAGTTGTAGGTTTAATGGAGTCTCAAGTGTGGGGACATTGTTCAATATTTTGAACTTTAATATTAATTTGACCCCATTCATTAAACCTTGGTATTTTAATTGATTAGTTGAATTCATGTTATAATTATTAAAAATCCTTAATCTAATTATGTTAGCTTAAATTATTTTGAATTGAATTCAAATTTACCTAGGTTTTTTATTCAAAATTGTGTGGGAACACTTTATATTTTCTCAAGACGTAGTTTATATTTTATTCTAAGGTTTTATTCATGTTTATTAACATGAATAAAACCTTAGTATAAAATTTTATGTTAAGTTCTCTTTATATATCCTAAGACCCATACTAAGTCTATTATCCACCTAGACTAATTAAACCTAAGACACTTTATTATGTTTTAAAATTGAACTTAAAATTTTTATCCCAAAGTTATAATTGTATTTATTAATATAATTAAAACCTTAGTCCAAAACTATATCCTAAGTCCTTTATATTCCCTGAGCCCTAACTTGTTTATTTCCATGGACCGCATGATCAATGCAAAGATGCCAAGTATCTAGATATCATATCTCTAAGTGAAGATATATGATGCATGAGCATCTGTCTAGGTCAAATTGTTAAAATTCTTGTGAATGAACCCATAAGTTCCAAGTGGCATGATCTCGACAACTTAGCCCAAAGATAAAAGGTCCACATTCATCTTGACCAAAGCAAGTGGATTGAAATAAAAGGTGCATATTTATCGATGCAAAGTAGATCTAATGGCGTGTATCAAAGTTAATAAGTCAAACATCCTACAAGAAAAAAACAACTAATCATGTTTGACCTCCTAGATTGAGATCAATGATGCACATTCAAGCATATAGAAAAGATCCAATGGTGTGAGATGGAGATGAATTTTCAAAGAGTATATAATAAATGTGGTAATGACATATATTGTAACTATGGTAAACCAAATAAATATCTACCAATGGCATTTCATCTCTTAGATCATGATCTAATGATGAGCAAAGTGTGGACTTTTCAATGAACTCTGACCCAATGAGAGGCTACCACATGGTACAAAGGTGTTAAATGGTGGCATGTGTTAGCAATATGCTTAGAGAGCCTATGGATATTCCAAGTGGCATGATCTTGGATTCCCATGCCAAATCTCAATGGTCTATGATAATTCAAAGCTAAAAGACTTGGTGGAAGATTAATGGAGCATATTCAATCAATCTCTAGGATTGCATGATGTGTTGACATGTGTCCTAAAAAGATAAATGGTCACATTTTGAAATTAATATACAACTTAACACGATAGAGACACATAATTAAGACAATTTAGTTCAAAATATTTCGTGGACCCATAAACATGAAAGGTATAAATGAGCAATCCAAGCAAAATCTAAGGCATGAAACTCATAAGTTTGAAGTTAATTGCCTCCATTAAAGATATACAAAAACCTTCAAGAAATACTTAAGTATACAAAATCCCTAATTTCCCCATATTCTCATTATAATCGAGTTAAGGGGAATTGAATCATTACTTACATAAAATGAATTCAATCAAAAGTTGAATTGTAGTACACTAGTGAGAAATTTGATGAAATTCATAGTAATGGTGTCCTGAAAGAGTGTTTCAAAGGAGGATGTGGAACTATATTTAATGAAAAATGTTGAGAGAAGGATTTTTAAATACACCTAGTTTGATGCTTTTGCCTTGAACATAGGAGACAAAAATTGGTTAAAATTATTCTGGACAATAGAAAATCAACCAGCCATCACTTGAGAAGAGGAGAAAATTATCTTAGCCAAGAGACCATATGATGATATAGTTGTGATTCAAATGACTAGCCTTCACTACATGGAAACAAATTCTGAGGTACTCCACTATATTGACATTCTTGATCCTATTTTCAAATAAACAAAGATAGATAAGGGCATGATAGTTAATGAGCTCAATCATAGGATATTTGCTTATATTTTTTATATAGCATTTAAGTCATATTAAAAACTAATTGAACCCTAAATGGACCTTACATCAATCAATTTTTGGGCCAAGGATCATAATTTGAAGGACACCCTATCCATGTGGTTGTATTCTAGAAACCAAGTCTTTTTAGACTTCAGTAAAAACATTCCTATTAGCCAATTCAAACCTATGATTAGGATGATAATGACTATGTTGAATATATTATATGGGGATGAAAAAACAACTTCTATCAATCTAGTCTAGGTACCCATAGTTTATTTCATGGTTAAAAAGGCAATTATTCCACCTCTAGGTGAAATAATAAGCATATCATTAAGTAGGCATATTTTTGCGATCAGGCACAATAAGAAAACCTAATTTTTTATGATGTCACACCTCTTAGATGCTCTATGTGCAACAACCAAGATACCAAACCAGAGGGAATGACCACCCATTAGAACCCAAACTATTTGACAATATTATTCAAAGTTTCACATATTCAAATATAGAGACCGTATTCAATTCATTTATGATTATGTTTATCTAGCCCTAAGTGAGGCTATAGCTGGCACTTCAATGTCAAGGGTTAGCCCACTGATTAGAATATCTATTGAATTTATGGGGGATATCTAGTTATATCTAGATGGTATGGTCATAATAATTAAAGGAAACAAAACTCTCCCCTCATGCTACCTATTCATGTCCCTAAAAAACTAGCAGAGCAAGAGGTGGAATACCAGTTATTTTATGGTGTAGATGGTCTCTATAAGACTAAAAGAAAGGGACTACTTCAGAACTTCCCCATAACAATTGGAAAAAAACTTGATCAAGCAATGGTACAATATCGAAGCTGCATCAATGTTATCACTCCATATTGTACCCTAGTTAAAAGGAGGAGTGTTCATGTCCTGCTTCTAAACTCGGACTAACATGGGAATGGTCTAAGGCTATGGGTTTCCTATATCTAGACTAGACCTCTAAGATTTTTGAAAGAGCATATCTCCTTTGATGCATCATTTTTGACCTTTGCTTCTAAAACCTAAAAATAGTTTGGGTGAAAAGGGAGGAGTTACATAACTAAACCTCTTCTAATATATGGTGATACACCAATAATTTTAACATACCCACTCTTAGGCTTGAAATATTTAACACACTAATGAAATATGTAAATAATTCAATGCTCACTATGATTTTTATGCAACAATATTTCACATAGAGGTCTATTTGATACACTTAGAGTAGGGATTAGTGAAAATAAGGTCTGATTAAAGACACTTAGGTTTGGCTATCCACTATATCCTTGAGAGATCAATACTGAGACACACTATATGACCTACAAAGAATATTCCTAGAACCTAGGTTGAGTTTGGACATGAAAAAGGAAGATGAAATTCATAAATTCATATTACATAAACATAGAACACTAAATATTGATTAGCAAAAATTATTGCAAAATACTCTATTCACTACTTCAAGAGGTGTCAAATAAAATTACGATAAAGTCTAGTCATACCAGCTGGAGGGATCAAAATAATATCTCAAAGGCCATATTCATAGCATAAGGTAATTAAGAGAGAGGGACTTTTGGTAATTAAAAAAGGAATCAAATAAATTCAAATGTATTTGAAAAGTTTTTACAATTGCCCCCACCAATCAAGCTCACTCAACCCTTCCTGATTAATCCAAGTCATTCTAGTTTGTTACATAATTACAATATATTCTCCATGATGCTTCATGGAGGTTAAAATATATGGGTTCAAGTTGATTTCATTTTTTCCTAGTGCAAAAGTACTTATGACTAGTTTGTTGATGCATACCCAAGTGGGGAAAAAGGTCATTTTCATGCAGCTAGCTTTGGTAATGGCCATTGAAGTTTATGTGTCTACTCTATAGGTCCCTAATGGCATCATCTAATCTTGAAATATATAATCTTGGATCCAACTAAAACATGCTTGAGCTTAGCTCCATCATGTTTGCTTTCCTTAGTCAAAAATTGACTCTTTGACCTCTACTTAAGTCACTTAGGATCTCTTTTGTTCTGATTGGTTGGTAAAAATTGATTCAGATCTTTGATTCACACCATTGGATCTAAAATACATAATTAAAAATGTGCCATTGATCTAATTTGGGCTCATCAACCTGATAGTTTCTTCTCACCATCAAATTTGATCTAGGCTTCTAAGATCTTGACACTTATCAAGCTCGTGTTTAGTCAAGGGTCTTTTGTTAGTTATTTGACTGGGTCCACCTTGCTAGAAAGATACTTTAGAGAAAATGTATGGGACATTTTCCTAAGAAATTGACCCTTCAAATTTTCAAAAAGTGTCATTTGGGACTTTTAAAATTGCTCTTTAGATATTTTGTTTTGGGCCACTTATTAAAACAACCTTCAAGATTTTTGCAGAGCACTTTCTTCAAAGGAATTTTCTTGATTTGTATTTGCCTTTGATAAATTATTTTAGATAAAATGTTAAAAAGAATTCATGTCTTCAGGATCTCTATCTCAAACAATTTTTTTGAAATAATTCTACCTTACTCTTTTGCCTCAGGACAAAACCTCTGAAAGAAATTTGCTTTCAATAAAATTGTCCTAGAGAATTTTCCCAAAGGAAATGTCCCCTTAGAAAAGTCCTTCAGCCTTTGGAATGACCTTAATAAATATTGCATTAGAGCCTTTCCCCCCAAAAAAAGACCCTTTGGAAACCTCGAATTGGACCATTTCTCAAGAAAAGTACCATTCAATAAAAATGTATAGGACACTACTTCAAAAAGATATCATTCAGGATTTCTGCAAAGGTCCACTTTACTAAAGAAAAAGACCCTTCGAAAGAATTACTTAGGATATTTTTCTACCAAAAAGGACCTTTCAAGAAAATTTCAAAGGAAACTTTGCTTCAAAAGTGCCCTTTAGAACTTTTGAAAATGACACTTTGGAAAAATTATTTCACACAAAAGGTCTAAAACAATTCCTAACACTTAAAACAAAATCCTGAAAGAATTCCTCCAAAATAATTTCAATACTTAGTTAAATGAAGTGGAATAAATATTTATGAAAGAAATAAGTCTTATAATTTTTCCATGGGTTTTATGTGGAACACTTCCTCTAAAATAATACTTTAACACTTTGGCCAAATGTTGAAATATTTAGCTAAGTGTAAACTCTGGGCTTTTCAGGACTTGTCCCTACAATTTTTCAACACCATGAAAAAACCTACTTGGATCCCTCCACTTACAAAAGTTGAGCCTACTTTAAAATCCACCTGATCTATTTATAAACTAGGGCCATGCTTATCTATTTGGACTAGATAGAATCTTGGTATGTGGGCCAAAATAACCAACAATCTAGTGACTTAACTAGCTTGCATGCCTATCTATGCAAAAGAGACCAGGCTATGTGCTTAGTCCAGTCCATTAGGCATGGATTCTCTTTTTTAGATCCAACATATTGACTACCAATCTTGATCTAACCTCCCTTGAGATAAATACAAAGACCAAAATGAAGATCAAAACAAAACAAAGTGCCCAAGGCACTTATTGAAAAAGAAACTAACCTAAAAGGACAAAAAATAAATGTGCTAGAACAACACTTAGAGGAAAACATGAAAATTAGCCTACTATGTACATGGTTGCAATTTATAGTAATTTCCACCTGGGTCAAATGGGAAACTTTTTTGTGCACCTTGAAACTTTGAAACATACTTGCTTTCTCTTGACATCTCTCTTTTATAGCTATGAGTAATTATATGCTGATATCTTCTTAGGGAAGCAACTAGTTCCTCTACTACCAATATTAGGTGTAGGAAATGTAGACACAAGTCCAAGACCCAATCATACTCCTCCAAAACTTATGGATTTTATAAGAACAAGTTTAGTTCTTCCTCATTCATAAACTATTTATCGTGAACATATAGACCAACTTGATGTGTCTACTTTAACATATCTATGAGGTTGAATTCTAAGAGGATGGACCTGATCTTGTGACTTATTGAGGCCATTTGAGCTCCTTATTAACTTCCAATAGCAAAGAGATGTCTAAAGTAAGAGAGAAAAGTTGATAACCATGTTTTAAAATCTCAAACATGTCATCTTTTGAGAGAATAAATACCTCTTTCTTGATGATAGTACTCTTCTCACCCTACAATGGACTACATTTAAGTAAAGAAAAACCTAAATGGAAGATATCAAAAAAATCAAAAGATTTTTTTTCATGAGGTTACAGTTTAATTGGAGCATTTTCAAATTAAAATTTTGAAGCAAACATATCATTTCTTTGACCAAAAACATGAGGTTGCAAGCCTCCTTTTGACATCTCAGATTGGTCAAGGAACTCATGGAAAACATCATCAACTTGTCCAACTAGGAAATATTTCTCTTGTTCATCAATAACTTCCTCTTCATGTACTTATATCTTATCATCTACCTCAACACTCTCTTGTACTTGTTCCATCTTTACATCATCATGGAAAATCGAAGCATGCTTGTGTTTGCGAAGAGGTGTCCTCATAATGATTTATTATTCTTAGACAATTAGATCACTTTCATTTCCTCCTTTCATATCTACATCTTCTTGATTTGCCTCATAGAGGAGAAGTTCTTTCTCAAAGAGTAGCACAATAGATCCTTGAAATTACTCAACAAGATGAGAAAGGTCCAAAGAAGTTACCATAGGTACATAACTTTGTGCTCAAAATTGATCCTCTTGGATCACCTTCACCTTCTCTTCCTAATTCTTTACCACTTGAATGGATCTCTATGAAGGAAAAACTCTAGGCTTTTGAGGGGAAAGGGGTAGAAGCTATAACATCTCTTATTTGACTTCTATAATCATCTCTTCCTCCTACTTCTACCTACTAATTTGAATGGATTTATAAGATGGAAATGACCTAAGTTATTGAAGGGGGGAAGGAGGGGACTGAGTAACCTTGGATGCACTTGACTACATGATTTAGTTTCAAGATGGAAAAGTTAGAGGTTCACCTTAAGCTTTTTGATTCTGGTTCTCCTCTTCTTTCCTTATCTTTAGCTCTAGCTCTTTGATTTACTTTACTATATTCTCTTGAAATAACTCCTCTTTATGGTGGTTAGGAACACAAGAAGACTTTTGAAGAGGGATGAAGGAGGTTTTTATAGGTTCATATCCTTCTTTATCTTGGGCTCTCAATTCTAGATCCGCCTTACTTTTCCTACCCCATGACTTTACCACTTGGTTCTAGATTGGAACCTTGAAGGGCTTAATAAGGGGTTCTTGAGGAAGGATGGAGTTTTAGACCCTAATAAAAAGCTATTCCATAACCATCTCTTTCTTTCTTTTATAACTTCCTTGAATAGGTCACCAGGAAGGAAAGGTCTAAAGAACATATGTAGAGCTTGGAACACTCAAAGGGTTACTTGGAATGATCTCTTGGGGAGAAAAGGGTGTCACATAAGAAGTTTGAGGTGGTGTATATGAAGGCACATAAGGTTGGAAAGGTTAGACTTGCTATTCCTTAAGGCCTTTTAGCTTGTCCTCAATACTTTAAATTTGACCCCCTACATTCATCATCTCACTTATGAGACTGTTCTAATTTTCTCTCTCAACAAGTGTTTATTTTACTTTTATTTTCTACAATGAGTCCCTCACATAATGAATCTAGTGAATAGATACATCCTGGCTATAAATTTTATATGATTAAAACTCTATTATATGCTTGTCCAAGCTTATTAGAGTCAGCTTAAGTGCTGGTATAGATGGTTCATGGTAGGGATGATAAGACTCATATGGACCATGTTAGGGTTGTTGATAAGGGGGTGGATAATAGGGATATTCACCATAGCTATTCATATCGACCTTATATGTCAAATAGAGGCAAAAAATTGATTAGAAACTTCATTGAGACATACTTGTTCTACTCATAACTAGAAGCTCGATTTAGAGTCACCATTGGTGCTAATGCTTACTTCTAAAAGATGATAGAGAAAAAACACACCAATAATCTTCCTTTTCTTTTAGACCTTGGTCCCATTAGGCATTTTAGAACTGTTAGCACTCTAGATTGAACCCTAGCTGAAAGAGGAGTGTTTAGGTCCTACTTCCAAACCTAGACTAACATGGGAATCATCTAAGGCTATGGGTTGCCTATATCTAGACTAAAGCTCTAGGATTATTTAATGAGGCTATCTCCTCTAATGCATCATTTTGGGCCTTTGATTCTCAAACCTAAAATTGGTTGGGGTAAAAAGGGAGGATTTACATAAGTAAACCTATTCTAAGCTAAGGTGATAAACCAAGAATTTTAATAGATCCACTCTTAGGATTGAACTCTTTAACACACTAACATATGAAAATAATGCAATGTTCACTATGCTTTCTATGTAACATTATTTTTCATAGAGGTCTATTTGATGCACTCAAAGTAGGGAGTAGTGAAAATAATGTCTGATTAAAGACACTTAAGTTTGGCTATCCACTATATCCTTGAGAGATCAATGTTGAGACACACTATAGAACCTGCACCTAAGTTGAGTTTTGACGTGAAAAATGAAGATGAAATTCATAGATGCATATTACATAAACATAGAAAACTAAATATTGATTAGAAAAAATGACTACAAAATACTCTATTCACTATTCCAAGAGGTGTCAAATATAATCTGATAGAGTCTAGTCATACCAGCATGAAGGATCAAAATAATAGATTGAAGGCCATATTTATTGTAGAAGGGAATAAAATGAGAGGGATTTTTGGCACTCAAAAAAATCAATCAAATGAATTCAAATCAATTTGAAAAGTTGTTACAATTTTCCCTACCAATCAAACTCACTCAACCCTTTTTAATTGATCCAAGTCACTCCAGTCCATTACATCATTACAATATCTTCTTCATGATGCTTCATGGCAGCTAAAATCTATGGGTTCAAGTTGATTTCATTTTGTCATGGTGTGAAAATGCTTATGACTAGTTTGTTGATGCATTCCCAAGTGGGGAAAAAGGTCATTTTCATGTAGCTAGCTTTGGTTATGGTCATTAAAGTCTATGTGTCTACTTTATAGGTCTCCAATGGTGTTATTTGATTCTAAAATATCCAATCTTGGATTGAACGGATATGTTCTCAATCTTGACTCCATCATGCTTACTTGCCTTAGTTAAAAATTGACTCTTTGACCTCTATGTAAGTCATTATGGCTTTCCTTTATTTTGATTAGTTACTAAAAACTAACTCAAATCCTTGATTCACACTGTTGGATCTGAAATCCATGATTTAATGTGCATCATTGATCTGATCTAGGCCCATTGACATGTTAGTTGCCTCTCACCATTGGATTTGATCCAAGCTCTTAAGATCTTGACACTTTTCAAGCTTGTGTTTAGTCGAGGGGCCTTTGTTTATTCTTTGACTGGGTCCACCTTGCTAGAAACATCATTAAAAAAAAATGTAGAGGAAATTTACCCAAGAAATTGACCCTTTGGATTTTCAAAAAGTGCCCTTTGGGACTTTGAAAAGTGCCCTTTGGATATTTTGTTTTGGGCCACTTCCCTATGAAAAGATCCTTCAAGATTTTTACAGTGCACTTTCTTTGAAGGAATTTGCTTGATTTGTCTTTACATTTGAGAATTTTTTTTGGAAAAAATGTCTGAAAGAATTCATGTCTTTGGGCTCTCTATCTTGGACAAAAAGTTTGAAAGAATTATGCCTTAGTCTTTTGCCTCAGGATAAAATCTCTAAAATAAATTTGCCTTTGGGAAATTTATCCTAGACAATTTTCTTGAAGGAAATGTCCCCTTATAAATGTCCTTCTTCCTTTTGAATGCCCCTCATAAATTTTGCATTGAACACTTCCTCAAAATAAAAAAACCCTTCAAAAACCTTGAAATGGACCATTTATTGAGAAAATTACCCTTTAAGAAAAATATATAGGACACTCTACTTTAAAAATATATCCTTTGAGCTTTCTGTAAAGGTCCACTTTGCTGAAGAAAAAGACCATTTAGAAGAATTGCTTGGGACATTTTGATACCAAAATGGACCTTTCAAGAAAAGTGTAAAGGACACTTTGCTTCAAAAGTGCCCTTCATAACTTCTCAAAAGGACACTTTAGAAAAATTATTTTAGACAAAAAGTTTGAAATAATTCTCGACACTTAAACAAAAATATTGAAAGGATTCCTATGAAAGAATTTGAATACTTAGTAAAATAAAGTGGAACAAATCTTCCTAAAAGAAATAAGTCTTGTAATTTTGTTGTAGGTTTTGTGTGGAACACTTCCTCTAAAGGAATGCTTTAACACTTTGGCCAAATGCTAAAATATTTGTCTAAGTGTAAACTTAAGCCTTTTTAGGACTTGTCCCTGTAATTATTTAACACCATGAAAAAACTTGTTTAGATCCCTCCACTTGCAAAAGCTAAGCTGGATTTAAAATCCACCTAATCCATTCATCAAATAGGACCCTTATTATTTATTTAGACTAGACAAAACCTTGGTATGTGGGCTAAAATTGCCAACAATCAAAACATAGGACATCTTTCGATATGTAAATTAATGAGCTCAAATAATGGGATCCTTATGGGAAAGTTAAGGAACATTTGAAAAATAAAGGAATGTTGAATTTAGCCTATGATCATGAGCCTGGTGTATTTAACCCCATTTATCCCAAGGAATCATCCTATTTTTAAGTGACTAAGAGATTGAAGGAACATAACTTGAAGCCCGAGTCAAGATTAGAAAGAAATAAAAAACTGGATGAAATATGTAAAGTAGGACCCAAACAATATCATCTTATTGGTGTTGAATCCTTTAGAAACCCATCAATAAATGTACAAATAATATTTCAAGTGGATCACATGATTTATGAGAGGCCAATTTTAGGTGATATAGCTTCTAGCTCATCATTTCATGAAGTCCCCAAGGTAGTATAACTAGAAACACATTAAGAAAGGATCCATATGATAGCCATAGACCATCAATAGTTTGTTGAGGATGTTTTGAAGATGTTGTTTATGACATACATAGACTCGGATGAGGAAGATAAGAAAAGTTTTGAATAAGCTAAGGATGACAAAGGGAAATATTTAGACATATTAGTTATTGGCATCCCTAAGAGGAAATCAGAGACTGAGTTGGCGATTGTTAACGCAACAAAAAGATCTAAAGTGACTTTGACTACTCCTCTAAGTAAAGTCAATTTATTTAATGAGGAGAATTTTTTATATGGACCACCAATCCTAGAATGGTTCTTGTATGAACCTAGATTGGAAAGGCCAACTACAATGCATCATCCATGGGCCTTGGTCAAGGCCACTAATATTCTTATGCAACCAAAAATGAAGCCATGGATAGTTGCATTACAAAAAGAAGAGGAAATAAGATTAACTACTCTAGGTCAATCAAGTCAAGCATAAATAAATGTCCCTATCCCATAGGTGACGTAATCTAAAGTTGGTGTCAAATTTAACCCAAATACTACTAGATTATTAAGAGTAAATGAGAAAAGTATCATGGTAGGTGGTGAGGGTATCACCTATCAAAAGGTATATCCATTGACAAGTTTGACACAAAATAAATCATAGAGGCATGGAGGAGATCTCATCTTTGAAGAGGATCCTTTGTAATTAGCCCAAACACATACATAATGACTACATGTATCAATCAAGAGCATGTAATAACAAAAAAATAACTTGGAGGAGCAAGTTATCTTGTCTATCCCAGAGGTTATGATCAATATGTCTGAAGCCACTCTATTTGATATGTTTAATTCCTTGAAATTAATAAAGTCTAGGTAGGGTGTAGTAAGCCAGTAGAGTACTGTGGCCATGAGTCAAGTCCACCAATGGAAGAGTTAAAGAAATAAAGAAAAAGATTTGATAAATATTTTGATTAAAGATCAAATCCTTAGTTTCAAAATAGTTAAATTGTCTCATCTAAACATGACCATGGTAGTATTGGTAGACAAGATTAAAAGCTTGAGAAAATGGTCCAAAAGCCTAGAAAATATTTCTAAGGATGACAAGCAATTACAAAATACGTTGGAGTACATATTGGGGAGCATAATCAAGGATTTCAATAAACTCATCCCAATTGGTCTAATAAATAATGATGATTTCAAGCATAAAGCCACCCAAGTCATGCATGAAGTGAAAAATCAGAGCCAAAGAAATATAGGAGCTGACAACACAAACATCTTAGATATGATCTTTATTGTAGAAGAGAAGATTTTAGAGGATAAGAATATCAAATAATCTTTCAAAAGGGATAGTAAATATCTAAATATCATGGCATATCAAGAGGATGAATTGTTCATGGATTCCATTGTCAACATTAAACTAATTGATGATCAGCATGACAAAGTAATAAATATCTTATAGCAGAAATAGGGGACTAGAATAACAAAAATATCTGAAAGTTGAATTCATTGACTTGAGCATATTATTTTTTGTAACTAAAATTATATATCATTTTGAAAAAATAATATTCTTTTTTTAAAGCATGTTCATCTTTGTAAAACACATTGCTTATAGGTCAGTCCTTTAAAAAGTGTCTATGTCTAGAACATTGTAGAAGGGACACCTATCCATGACACATGTCCATTTGTAATTTGCTAAAACTGACCAACATACTTCATTAGTTTTCTATATAATGGCTATTGTTAATTGTAAAAAGAGAGGGAGTTTTGAGCAAGAAAACTTTGTGCTAATTTTGGAGAAATTAATGCAAGTAGGGAATTCTAAAAAGATTGTCTCATTTGTTTATGTTAATTATTATTAAGGCTTCTCTCTCACTTGATTGGTTCACATTTCATATTTGAATGGTTCTTATGGATTATGGATGTGTATTTTTAAATGCATAGTTGTCAATTTGTGCCAATGCTAGGTTGATTAAAACTTCTTAGGTTCATTTGGTTTTCTTTACTACTCTTATAGATGTGCTTATGCTATTTGCTTGCAAGGGTAAATCTTTAACATGAATCTGGTTCTTATTTGCATTCTTTCACTTTCCTTAGATGTTTGCCTAATGTGTGATGTGATTTGAGCTTAAGATATTTAAATTTTATACATTGGTTTCAAGTACATATTTGGATGATATTTGAACTTTGTCATTATATATAAAATGAAGATCAATAACATCAATATATTCCTTCTCTGCCCTACCCTTCTTTTTGATTATTTTTTGATAAATTCACCTTAGATTAGTTTTCATTGTAAATATTCATATTATCTTAGATTTATACTTAGTTATTTGATCAAAATCAACTTCACTCAGTCAATATCACTTTTATTTTCATAGATTAGCTATTAGGCCATAATTGCTCCTAAAAATTGAACATTATAAATTTTGTGAAATAGTTAATTTGTTCTACTATTATTCCACCAAAGATATCAAGAATATTACAACCTCCAAATCATGTATTAGATTCTCTAAATTTAAAAATGAGTATTATTTCTTAAACACTCATAACCACTTGTGATACACTTTAAGGCATCGACACATTATTTTTGTTAATATCTTAGATGATATTTTAAATTATGCTTGTATAATATGTATGATCCCTTATCCTTATTTTATGTGATATATTTATGTTCCTTGTTTACAAAATATTTGTCTCTTGTATGTGGACCTTGGCTTTATTTTATGTGACATATTTATGTCCCTTGTTTACAACATCTTTACGTCTATTGCATGTGGCCCTTGGCATTATTTTTGGTGAAGTATTTGTGTCTATGCCTACCTTTTCTTTATGTGTGACACTAAATCTAGAGATTTTTGATTTTTTGCACTTATTAAGATTGTTGAGGTTGAGTGGTACCATGATTCATATCATGGAACTTTACTATATAGTCTTATTGAATTATATTTTTAGTGATCATTATTGTCGCACATTTTATAATTACATTTATCTAGACATAACAATTATATTTCATGTTTTTGATGCACTTAAAGTGATCCTTATATCATTAGGGAATGAGGGGAAAGTAATGAACTCAATTTTAAGTCTTGAAAGACTCAGGGCTTGAGTTGTTGATACAACTACTACTTTAAATAGCATAATAGTAGAGATATGGTCACCACTTATGAGTCTGCAAGTAGACTTTGTTATAAGGACAAAAAATTATATACAATAACACATTATTCTTGCTAATCTTTGTGAAATTATTCTAATATTTTCCAATTATCACCCAAACAACAAACAAACAATGAATATTTATAGGATGAACTAAGCTAAAGTGAATCATGAGTGGATCCAAGGTTAGGCAAGGTATGGTAGAAAAGAAGGTTTGATTTAGAAGATCAAAGACACCAATTATTCTAACTTATATGACAAAAAATATAAAAACTAAAATTCACTAACTCTAGCATAATTCTCAAATCTAAATAAATGTAGTTGAAGCTTCAAAGGAAAGTAAATGAATATGTCTAAAATCATACATTAAATAAAAGTTACTCACTCAAAGTAAATTACATAAGCACATTTAATTGTAAAAGAGATGAAAATAAAGAAAATATACTGGTAAATTTTTTAGCCTAGTTTTAAACTCAAACTAACATATGCATACATTGAATTTTATTACCAAACTATCTTGAAAAAACGAAACTATCAGTCATATAAAAGTATGAGAAATAGAAATCATAGAACACACACAATAAATCACTTCAGACAAACTCTCAAATTCTTGGCTCTTTTACATTAATTATTATAAAAATTATTCCTAATTACAATGAGGGGGCATACCCCTATATATAAACCTCAAAATTTCCTAAACAAGTTCAAGTGGGCCCATCAAAAGGCACCTAAATGTAAACAAGTGGAAAAAATTCCGCATATTATAATATGAATATTTTGAATTTAAATTTATGAAATGAACCTAAATATTCCTCATGGTCCTGAAATAATTTCTAAGATGGCTATTTCCATTGCCTTTGTTTCTTCTCTACCTCTTCCTTAGTCAATACTTCTACACATGCCTAGTAATCTTGGTCAGTCTGGATAAAGTCTAGGATCATGGGCCAAATCAAGTTAGGTGTCTCTCAAATGATCCTACCATATTTTATGATTACTAGCCTTAGTGCCTATTTAATGGCATCTACTTTCTCCAAAATATAGTTGGTAAAATCCATAAAGCTCATTACCTCAGTCGCTATCTTTTCACTGGTAATGCCTTGCTAGAAATTGGCAATAAACACCTTAATTTGGGCCCTAAATTCTTGGTCATCTATGAAGGTGCCATTAGTTTTGGTCACCTTAGTGACCATGGGATCCTTTAGTAAGAGGGTAATCTTGAATTTAATCTTTTCCAAGGATGTAATTTCATCCTTGACCTGATCTATCTACCTCTTTAATATCTTTTTCTTGTTCATCATGATGGTCTATGTAGGAATGCTATCCTCAAGTGGTAACACCTTGAGGTTAGATAACTTATTACTTTTTGTAACTATAACCAAAATTTCCAACTTGGAATCATAGAGTGAAATCTTTTGGTAAAATTCAATGACCACATTAAATTACAAGGTCCCATATTCCTACCTCTTCTTCATGACTTTATACAAATCAAAGACATTAATAACTGCATTGCTTATTTTAATTGTAGTGCCTTCTAGAATAGTAGACAATGATTACTCTTTTAATCTTTTCAACTCTTTCTATATCCCCTTCATCAAGGCTATTGTGAACTTTGCTTGGGCTTGGATTATGGACACAGGGTCCTCTACATATTCATCCACCTTTTCAGGGCTAAATTTTCTCTTCCTTTTCAAAGTGAAGAGGGAATCTTCACTTTCATGGGCTGATACGAAGCTGGATTGTGGTTGATCAACTTTCCTTCCCATCACCCTTTTCATCATGCCCATGGTAACATCAAATCTCATCCCAACTTAAGGAGTAGAGAGGACTACTAGAGGGCTCTCTTGCCTTGCTACCTGTTTGATATGTATAACCTAATTTGGGGAATCAATAGGTGTTGGTTGTGTTATATGTGGCTATAATTAGGGTGATTAAATTTAAGAAGAGGCCAAAGATGTAGTAGGGATGTGCAACTTTATTGGGTCTATTTTCCCAAGTGTGTTAAATATATATTTTACAGGGCTCATATCTAGTACAAATGAAGGTAAATTAGGAGGCACACTCACCTTCATATTTGTAGTGATATTGAATGGATTTTGAATGGGATTTTTTTTTGAGATGGGTCTTAATGTCCTAGTATATGTAAGGGAGCCAATGGCAAGTGATTCACTAGTAGTGGCTACCTTTGAAGGAGTGGAACCTATAGCCTGGCTAATACTACTACTTTGAGATCTTAATGAATATGAAATATTGGTAGTGGCATGGGAAATGAAGTGGGGAATGGTAAATCCAAAATAAGTACTATCTTATATCATGTTAGTATTAATTGAGGATTGGACAAAGGTGGTTGCAATTGAGCTTATTGATGGGGGAGCCAATGGGGAACTAATAGTGGGAGGAGTAAATATGGAAGTAGAACTAGAAGTAGAAGTAGTTATAATTAGGAAATAAGGAAATGGGAAAGTACTCACATAATATCCTAAGGTGATGATGGATGTTTTATTTCCCCTCTCATAGTAGTCTTGGGCTTCTTCTTCCTCTTGTAGACTTTTTTGATGTTCCTACTAGCTAGTGCTTGTGATTCTTATATTGAGAGCTCAATACCTTGATGTAATTCTTAAATATCAATGAAATTAGGTTTAGGTTAACTTAGGGTCTCTAGGGAATCTCTTGTAGTAGATTTAGAGATAAATTTAAGACTTTGGGAGGGGCCAGGTTGGCTGATAGATCCTCCTTGCTCAAGTTTTAGAGGTAGGCCCTAACTACTTGAGGTGGTAAGGAGTGGCAGTTTGCATGGTCTATTCTTGATATGAGGAATGTTTTCCTTCTCTTACTTTTCTTTACCTTCTTCATAATCTACATCAAACATGATTCCATGAGTTGGTGGTGTCTGAGGCTTTACAATATTTTCCTTATTCTTCTCTCTATCTAGCCTCATCTCCAGCTCAATATTCTTCCTAGCAGAATTCTTGAGAATGACCTCATCATTAATAAAATCCATGTATATCCATTCATGGACTTCCTCTTGATACTTATACTCCATCATTATATCCTTCTTTAATTTTAAGAGATGTTTGGAAATGATATTATTAGGGCCCCAAGGTCTAAAGTCATCCTTAGGATAGGTAGGAAGCCCTATGCCTAATAGATATAATAACATCATACCATTTGGTAATTTTGGTCCTCCCCAGCTTATAAGGGACCTTATGGGAGACTATTTTATTATTATTTTTAAATATTCCATCGACTATATATAGCAATTGATAGACCATCTCTTCCTCAGTGAACTTCATTAGCACATATCTTTATAACCTAAGGGGAACCACCATCACTCCTACTCTGATTACTATGAAATTTGGGTACAACTAGTAGCTACCTATATCCCTTAGAGTTTATTTAACCTCTATTTGAACTCTCAACATCTCACACTCAGTTATTGAATTATAGAAAATTGGGTAGAATTCTTTTACAATTTGTGAATGTGCATTGCAGAGAAAAGTTGGGGCACAACCTCTTTTTACTCAAGGGACCATGAATTCTAGACTACTTGTGCAGTTGCAAAGATAAAATATAGAAATTAACTCATCATTAATAATGGGGCACCATTATTTCAAGTGTCATTCATATCATATACTAGGTTTTTTCCAATAATTTCCCCAAGTGGGGGAATTTGTTGGTCCTCAAGGATTATCTATAGCAACAGAAGGGTCCTTATATCCACATAACTAATGTGTGGGTCTACAAATATTATATTTAGTAGGGCCAAGCCAATCCTAACTCCTTTCTTGAATTAATGAATAAGAAATTTACCTTGTTTATCCATGAAGATAGCTCTAGTTGGTTTAGTCACCCATGAAGCTAAGACCTTCTTTAGGGAATGCACATAATACCAGTTATCAATGATAGATTGGGTGCACTCAATTTTTGGGGAGGGGAAATCATAATATTTTTAAAATCTTGTCCCTAATATAAATATTATTAGGATCCCCTAGGATATCGACTTGAGTATCCCCTTTTCACACCTTGACCTCCTAAAGATGCCATAGACTAGGTTAGTGCATTGCATGACCTATGGGTTTAATGCAGCCTTGTGTAGACTGGTAATGTTGATTTTAAGGATATCTGAAGCTATTTGGATTTTATGTGAGGCATGGTCTTATCATTATCAGCTACCCTAACTAATTTTAAATTGAATTAAATTTTGTTGTAATGCATGTCCCCAATGCTATTTCGTTGGGAATGAATTTGGTATCCTCAAAAATAACTTAATTACCATATTAGAATAGGAAGTCATCATTTTATAAAGAAATTATCTTATGTAGAGTGGAGGTACCTACCTATTCCATCTCTACAATACTCTTGGTAGCAAATAACACCCTTTTTAGTATACTTCTACAACTTTTGAGCTCTAATAATGGTGGTCAAGGTAAAATCTATGAATAGTTAGAGCTTTGTCATATTGGGAGAATAAAGATAGTAGAGAGAGGAAATGCATATAGATTTAAATGCAAATAATAAATTTGTTGAGTATCCTTTTAAAATATCACTTTGATTAATACAATGTAGATGACAATTTTGGTTCATGTTGTATTAATGGTGAGCTTGTCAAATTGCATATGTTTGAATAAATTTGAGTTATTTATTTTGGAATTTAATTTCATTAGAATTAAAATTTAGTTTTAATTTGAATTTTATCCACCATAAATTTTAACTTTAAAGCTAAGGATTTCTAACTTTTGACATGTGGGTACTACGTCAGATCTAGCTAGGCACTTATAAGGCCTAAATATGACTAGGCTACCTAGTTGGCTTGAAGTCTAGACATGTGGTACCTTTTAATTACCTTGTGGGATATTTAAGTGTAGCTTAGTGTGATGACTCATTTAGATCCTACCACATGGCATATTTCAATTAATGGTGAGCTCTCAGGTGATGTTTTTTAATTTTGATTGATCATGGGAGTACCATGTGTCACTCTCACAGGTAATTGAATCTTTTATTTTCTAGGTGACTCTCTCATAAGGTAATCTCAAATTTTCCTTATAGGTGTCACCTTTGAAAGGATTTTGGATCTTTTCCTGATAGGTGTCTCCTTCGAAAGGTGTTTGGATAAATGTTAGTAACTTAGTGCTAATCGAATGTATTAGGTAAAAACATGAATCACTCTCAAAGGTGATATTATGTATTTTGGAATATAACTTCATGGGTATGACATGTGGAATCATCACACGTTCCCAAAGGGGAAAAATGTCACTTTTACAAGCTTTTGTTCATTCTTCTACCAAGTATCATCTTCAAAAGGCACCTTAAATAGATATATACCATTGAGCCTTGATTGGATGGATTGGGTGTAACCATTTTTATACCTTATGAGCTCTCATAATATTTATATGGATGAAATGTGGTATGGATATGTGTTGATCTTGAATAAACTTGAAGGGAACAGACATCACTTTAGAAGGTTGTTCAGGTTTGGTTGGTTTTACTTTGAGACACACAAAGGCATCTTGCAAGCTTATGGATTGTAGTGGGATGTGTGGGGGATGCATGGTGGCTTAGATTGAGTGGGATTGTTCATGGGGGATAAGATCATGACACGTAGCCCTTAGATTTGAATACTAATGGCTATCTCCTTTGTGAGCTCTCCAGATGAAGCCACGTGGCTCATGAACTCAATAGATTTTCTCTAGGTGTATTTCAAAGGATATGATGAATTTATAAGGTGTTACAAATCTTGATGAGGTGGACACCTATCCTTTTTAAGATATAATACAAATTTAAATTTCCCATAAGGCATCATAAACCATATATTTAATTTTATTTCCTACAAGGTCAAGTAAGAAACTAAGTTTTCTAAAGACATCATAGCCTTAAACAAATTTAAATAAGTTTAAATGTAGAACTTAAAAACCAAATGGTTTAAACACAATATAATGTTAGTTTAAAAAAATCCAATGAAGCTCGTTGCATTCATTTATATTAGGGAGCCTGATTGCACTTATTTAGCGAGCGTCTGTCTGCACATCATTAAACCATTTGTGGTCAATAATTCATTATTTGAATAAAATTTTGATGAAGATTTGAAATAATTCAAATATTAATAAGTGTCAATCATTATTTAATAAATTATTAACTAGAAATTGAGAAACATAAATTATTGGTAAACTAAATCAAATCTATGTAGCAATGATATGGTTTAACATGTTTAGCATCTTAGGCACTTTTTGAAATTTGAATAAAAGAGGGTCCCTATTTTGGGAATAGGGGTAGATTGTAATCAACAAATGGTGACCTCTGTGGGAAAAAATTTACAAATTTTACAATATATATCTTCTATTCAAATATGGATAAAAAATTAGTTATCTCATTGTGACCTTCAGTCAGTATCAAAACTATTTTTCAAAACTAATGAAAGCCCATAGGATTGAAATAGATTTTAAACCTTGTAGACAATCATATTATGTGTGTGATTTGAGGTTTATTAACCATTTCCATTGGGTTTATAAATAATAACTTTCAAGCTTCAAAACATCAAACATGAAATGACTTAAGCATTATTTAGATTTTATATAATTATGCTTTACTTATTTAGGGATGGCTTGGGAATTGCTCTACTTACATCCAGGCATCCATAGCCCCAATAAATATATCTTTGGATCCACTTTGGGATTTAATCTACTACCATCTAGGCATCTATAGCCCTGGTAGAGATTGCCTAAATCACCATTCATGGAATCTGAAGGTAGTTTATGATTTCACTTCATTGGTGTATCATTTTTTTATACCTATATTCATAAACTAGAATGGTTGAGAACCAAAATTATCTAGGTGTAAAGGTTTTTTCAATACATAGCTTGGATTTAATTCACTTTAAGACATCAAATTCTACCGTAGCAATTTTTTTGGTGAATTTAAGTGATATTACAATGGTCTAAATAGATTAAAACTCTATTTAAAGAAAATGTTTATTCATCTAAACTATATTATATTCCTAAAATGACTTAGGATTTTCATGATAAAACTAACTTCTAATTAATCCCACCCAACTTTTCTAAATTGGAACACTGTGAGAGGTTTCCAAACTTTGGATGACCAATGTTTAAAACTAGCAATCCATTATCCCCATTTTCAAGACTAGATTAACAAAATTTGAGCCAAAGAATTCTTATCCAAAGGACTTATTAATAAGATAAAACACACAAAAAAATGAAAACAGCAATAAAAAAGTGAGAAAGCACACAAGAAAGTAAAGCAGGAAAGCAAGAAAGAACACAATAGGAAAGGAAAATACTCTACTCTTACCTACTCTAACTCTAAACAAGCTTACTGTCCATATGTAATTTGTGATAGAATGATAGATAAATAATGTTTTATGTATTTCCCATTGATTGGAAAGGTTAAGTCATTCCATTATAGGTGTTTGAGCCTAAATGCATTTTCATCCAATATTTATACCCCTTGATATGATCCAATCTAGAGAGGAGTGAACTTGTCATGATTTATTTTCTTCTCATGGGCCTTGTCCTATAATAGGACCAAGTATGATATGTGAAACACTTTAACTTTGGCTTGATTTTTGAACCATCTCTTTACAACACTTCAATGCTTCATCTCTATCATCTTCCATTTGGATGATGTTTAGTATTTGGGTTTGTACCCTCTCATCATCTTCCATATACTTAGCCATAGACTCATAGGTGGGTAGCTTCAACATGATATGAAAAATAGGTTGATATCCATATACTAGTAGGAATGGGGATGCATTGAGCACCTATTTGTATCTAGTTTTGTCTTCCCATAAAGCATACTTTAGCAGGGACTACCATTCTCTATGTTTCTTTTATATAGACTTTTTGATGGCATTCATTAAATTTTTGTTGGTAGATTCTTCAACTCTATTATGTTGAGGGTAGTAGTTTGAAGTATACTTGATGACTATTTTATTGTCATATGCCCATTTGGTAAATTCAATTGATGTGAATGCTAGACCATTATCACATACTAAAGATAGGGGCCTCTCAAATTGAGTAATGACATTCTCTTCTATCAATTTAATTATGTCAATTACTCTACTATTCTTGGTGGCTATTGATTCAATCCACATAGTGTAATAATCCATGGTAGTGAGTATAAATTTATGTCCCACCTAGGAGTTAGGATTGATAACTCCTATGAAGTCAAGGCCCTATTGTGCAAATGGTTTTACTTCAATCGCTCATTATAAAGGCATGGATGCCTTTGGCTCTTGTTGATCAAACACTTGACATTTATGGCATGTTAGCACATGAACGTGGGCATCTTTGAATACAGTTGGCCAATAGTAACCAAATCTCAATATCTTGTGTACATTGGTATGCCCTGAAGGGTGACCACTTCCCAAATTTTCATGGAAATTATTCATGATTTTTGTGGATTTAGCCCTATAAACACACATTAGATAGATTCCTTTGTAGTTATTTTTATAGAGAAATCCCCTTTTTATCATAAAATGAGATGATCTCAACCTAAGGGCCCTTTTTATCTCTTTTAAGGTGTGGAGGACACACTCTATGTAGTAAATAGTAAATAATATCATTTTACCAATCATCAATAGTCACTTGACTTGTTTCAAACTACAAATTGTCAATGTGTGGATTAATATTTGCAATAAGCTGGATTAAACCTTGACCTCTAAACAAATTAGAAAATTTTATTTTTAATTCATATTCTTAGAGTTTGGTCATCAACTTCCCTCTTCATTCTCCAAGTTCATTCTATCCTAGCATCAACTTAACATTCGGATCAGACATTATGGCTACATCTTATTCTTCATGATGTAGTGTATGAACTTCTTGTCATCCTTTACCAAAGCATAGGCTTCTTTATCTAGGATAGGATAGTTCAGCTATGTGTCTCTCAAATTGGTGCTCATAAAGGCTATGGGGTGCTCTTTGTCATCTTCTTTATACATTAAGATAATGGCAATAATGTGATCAAAAGCAAAATAGTACAATAAAAAGTCTTTACTAAAATCATGACATATCAAAATAAGAGCTCGAATAATAGCATATTTGATGTCTTGAAATGACTTCTTTACTTCAGTAGGCCATTCTATCTTTGCATAGTTCTTTAGCATCACATTGAGTGGTCTTACAATTTCTATAAAACTAAAGATAATTTTTCTTACAAAATTGATCTTGCCAAAGAAATATTTCACCTCTTTTTTGTTGTTAGGGACTTATACCTTTGAAATTACATTTATATTATTAGGATCAATAGTCATACCTTCTTGAGTGATTACATGTCTTAGAAGTTTGCCTTTAGTTACATTGAAGATACTTTTCTTGGGGTTTAAAGAAATGCCATACCTTCTATACTTCTTTAACACTTGTTCCAAATGCATCATGTGATCTCCCATATTTTTAGAAAAAATGATTAGATCATCCATGTATATAATGACACACTTACCAATAAATCCATGGAATGTATGTTCCATTGCTTGATAGAAAGTTGATCATACATTGATCAAGCTGAATGGCATTCATTTGTATGCAAACTTTTCCCATTTGGTGGTGAAGGCAATTTTCATTATGTCACTCTTATTCACTAGGAATTGGTTGTATCCTAAAAAATCATCAAGAAATGACATCATTTCAGACCTACTCACTAACTGAATGACCTTATCTAAGGATGGAAAGGGACAATTGTCCCTTTTTGAAGACCTATTCAAGTTTATGAAATCAACACAATCTAATTTCTATGTTCTTTAAGACAAGCACAAGATTGGCAACCCATGTCAAGTTTTGTATGGGGAAGGTTATCTTTACATCTATAATTTTTTCACTTATTTATAAATCAATGGTTCCAACATTAGATTTAATGGTCTCTATATTTTCTTGAAGGGTTTGTAGGCCTATTTAAAGGGGATAGTATGAGTAATCACATATGCATCAAATATCTTAATTTCATAGGTTAACTTTCTTATAATCCTTTCTACTCACCTTGGGTTGTTTATCTTCGATTTTTTATTTATCTAGGTCAAACATCCTCTCCAAGGAGATTGTGCCCTTGGGTATTTGATTATCCTTGAGTTAGATTACTCCATCCTCATTGTCTTTTGAGTCTTGTATAAAAATTTCATCTTGTTCATCAATGATGTGAGATTTGAATACACTAGCACTACATAAGAAGTCAATTTTCTTCTTATCATCATCAAAAACTTGGAAGTGATTGATGTTGACTGGTACAAAAGAGCATGACATTATTTCCACAATAAACTCCTATAAATTCAAAGGCTTTAGAGGCACTAGTTGGTTCTACTCCCTGGGCAAGGAAACAAATTAAATAGTTCAAAATACTTAATTAAATCCCAAGCTCTAAATTTATACTTTCTTAGACAAGAAAACTTACATTGATATATACTCCTAACTTGGTTAACAACTAATTTAGAATCACCATAGACTAATAGTACTTTCACCTTGCATTTTATTGAGAATTGAAGTCCTAAAATAAGAGATTCATATTCTACTAAATTATTAGTATAAGAGAGCTATAATTTATAAGAAGATAGATATTGTTTTCCTTCTAGATTTGTTAGAACAATTCTAATTTCATAACCTTGCTTAGCTTGCACACCATCAAAGTGAAATATCTAGGGACCTTTGATTTATTATTTCACCTTGTCATCTATAACAATGTTAGTGGTTTATAAAGTGTAAACACCTAATTTAGAGGATTGGTAATTTACATTTTCATTTTTGGCATTATACTCTGTGATCATGTATTTCATTTTGGGCTCCTCGTCAATCTTGATTTGATTGGGGATCTTGTGACAAGGTAACCATATGTGGGAAAAATCAATGAAAATGTATCCATTTATGGATTTAGTTTAATATGAACTTAATAAAAATCCATAAGTCTCACGTATGTCAATGACTTGAATATTGATGAACTGCTAGATTTGGGGTTCATGGGTGAGCAAAATATGAATATTTATCAATTTTCCCACCGCCTTTACTCTTGACTTGTCCAACTGTACCACCACCTTCTTTGATTTAAATAGATTTAACCCCAATTTTTCATAAATTCCTAGAGGCATAATGTTAGCTAAAGCACTAAAATTAAGTAAAAAATTATGAATATTCTTACGAAAAATCCTTACAGTCAACAGAAATGATGGAACTTCATGCTTACTCTTATACATTATCACATTTGCATGAGTTGGTTTAGCTTTGTCAGAGCTAGGATTTTCATTCAATTATTTAAATAGAAAATCATGTTGTTTAGTGATTTGAGCAAGCTCATGAAATGTTATGTTTGCCTTGATCTTATTCATATATTCCACTATTTTGTATCTACCTTTTAATGTTGTGTAAGGAGATTCTATTATTGGAAGACTTTCCTTACCTTTAGGCGGTGGAAGAATATTTCTTGTCCTACCATCAGGAGGTGTATCTAGTTTATTATGTAGGGTGGAAGTTTTCAGAGGTGGGTTCTAACCTTTACTTCTCAAGGCATATTTACTCCTTTGGTATCAACCATGAGGACTATTTATGAAGTTCTAGAGGCATCATTGGTATTTTTAGAGCCTTTATTATTATTATAATTAGTGGGGTTCACCTTGAATCCCTGTATTTGGATGTAAATGGCTTCAAATGCATGGAAAAACTTGACCTAGTCTAGCTCGCCATGTCTGGTGGTATTGTGCACTCAACATCAATTAGGTAAGGCTAACTCACAAATGTTGATCTCAAGCAACTTTCTCAAAGGGAGCTTGTTATTATTGTTACACCTATTTAAGGGTCTATTATACCTCTAGAAATTTTAATTTCTATTGGAACTCTCACCAATATTTCCCATCTATTTCTTGAGATCCAAGAAATCATTAGCGAGATTCTAAATAGTTCTCTGTATTGAGTCTAACTCTCCCTTTGGAGTCTCTGAGTTCTTATTTTCAGTCATAGTTTGAACATTGGTGTTATTTAAAGGAACCATGGTTTGGTTTAAATTTTGTAAGGATGTGATCCAACATTTGCTTGGTTAAATAATCTTAGCTATTGATTATGGGCAACATGTCCCAAAGGTAACTAGTTAATCACTGACAATTGGTTCAATGTAGGCATGTTTTTATTCATGTTGGGTATGATGTTTAGATTAGTCATTGTTGGGTCAAGGTTTATTATAATAAAGGCAAGATGTCCCTATGGGTGTATTTTCTCATCAACTTGGATGGCTTCAACATATACTAAAGGCAATATGTCAATATTTAAGGCTCTTCTTGGGAAGACAATTGTCATTAGATCCAAGGCATTCTTGTATATTTCCAAACCCAAAGCATCTATTAGATTATAAGGTGGGGTTGTCAGGGTATACATATTTTGGAAACTTGTATTGAATATTATAATTGGTTCATTTATGTCCCTTCTGAGGGTGGTAAAATATTGGTACACGACTCCTGGGCTAACTACCCTACCAAATTGGGTAATAAAAGTATCATTAAACTTACCCCATCCTGAGATGGAATCTTCTGACAAGTTGAGGAACCAATCATAAGTTGTATCTCAGAAGGTAAAAGGAAATATATGAAAAACCATGTCCTCATAAATCATATTAAGCAACCTCAAAGATGACTTAAATGAATTTATATTCTCTTGAAATATTACCCTACTGGTGGGGGTAAAGAGACGAAAATATTTATCTAGATTCCTTGGTAGATCATGCACATATCTAAGGACATTAATGGATAAGCTAGCTAACCATGACATGATTAGAAATAGGGGTTGCAAATTTTAGTTAGATGGGGAATTCAGATGGGTCCTAGAATTCCTACATTTACCTTTGTCTACTCTCACCTTTCTATGGGTTTTTAAGGATGTTAAAGGGACCCTAGGTTCAGATCAAGTTTTGGTTGTAATCCTAAACAACTCTAGGATGTAGAATAGGTAATAAGAGCATAAAAACTTCAAATATAGCTTCATAAGTGTCAAATATTACAAATATAATTCAATATTTCTATATAAAATCTTTAGTTCAAGTATATTTACCTTTATCTTTGAGGATCCAAGCTTTAAAACCCTAAATTTTTTAATACCTACACAAATATTGTTAGTCCTATAAGTTAAAATGTAAAGATCAATGTGAGACCAAAATTTTAGAATATTTACATGAGTAATTCAATAATTTGAGGGTGTTCAAGCTCTTAAAAACATATTTAATCACAAATCTATGCAAAGGTTTTCTTGAATCCAAGTGAATTAAAGAAATTATGATCTTAAATGCTTAGGTCTAGTACAAGTGAGGTCTCAATAATTGATCTTTACACAAATCCTTATAAATATCTAGATTATTTACCAAATTTACATCAACCTTTGTAAAGATGACCATAATAACCTTCAATATGCCTAAAAAATGAGGTATTTCACCTATCTTTGCACATATTTAGACAAATGTCTTGGTTATTTACCAAATCTCTATGAATGAACACTAGCTTTGATGAAATCCTTCGAAGAATGTAAAGATTCATGCAAAGCATTCAAATATTCATGTAAATAATGCAGATCCTTAGTGTTCTTTATAAATATTTTCATACTTTGAAATAGTTAATCATGATTCTAATGAAGTACACTACAATTCTACAAATATGCATGAAAGTAATTACATAGAGGCCCTCTTAGTGCCAGCTTTTCCCTTATTATTGATGCACTTAAAATGATCCTTGTGTCACTAGAGAATGGGTGGAAAGTAATGAACTCAATTTTAAGTCTTGAAAGACTTGATGCATGAGTTGTTTATACAACTACTACTAAAAATAGCTTAATAATAGAGATATGATCACCACTTGTGAGTCTACAAGCAAACTTTGTTGTAGGGACAATAAGTTATATGTAGTGACACTTTATTCTTGCTAATCTTTATGAGATTAATCTAAGATTTGATAATTATCACGCAAAAAACATATAAATAATGAATATTTATAGGATGAGCTAATATAAAATGAATCATGGGTGGATCCAAGGTTAGGTAGGGTAAGGCAAAAAAGAAGGTTTGCTTTGAATGATCAAAGGCACCAATTCTTATAACTTTTATGACAAAACATATAAAAACTAGCATTCACCAACTCTAGCATAATATTCAAATCTAAATAAATGTAGTTGAAGATTTAGAGGAAGGGAAATGCATATATCTAAAGCATACATTGCACAAAATTTACTCACTCACAGTAAATTGCATAAGCACATTTAGTTGTAAACGAGATGAAAATAGAGAAATTATAGTGGTAGATTTGTTAGTCTAGTGTTAAACTCAAACTAATAGATGAATATATTGAATGTTATTTACAAATTATCTTGTAGAAAAGAATATACTAGTCATCTAAAAGTGTGAGAAATAGAAATCATAGAACACACATAATAAAACACTTCAGATAAACTCTTGAATTTTTGGCTCCTTTGCATTAATTATTATAAAAATTATTCCTAATTATAATGAGGGGGGATAGCTCTATATATAGGCCTCAAAATTGCCTAATTTTTTTTAAGTGGGCCAATTAAAAGGTGCCCAAATGCAACCAAGTGGTCAAAATGCCACATATTACAATGGGAATATTTTGAATTTACATTTACAAAATGAACCCAAATATTCCTCATGGTCCTGAAGGAGATTGATGAGATGTCTATTGCTATTGCCTTTGTTTGTTCTTTGTCTCTTCCTTCATCCATACTTCTACACATTCCAAGTAATCCTAGTCAATTTGGATGAAGTCTAATATTATAGGCCAAAATAAGTTAGGTGTCTCTTGAATGAGCCTTCCATGCTCTACAAGTACTATCTTTAATGCCTCTTCAATAACATATGCTTTATCCAACCTCTAGTTGGAAAAATCCACAATGATCATTACCTCAGTAGTTACACTAGAAATTTCCTATTAGAACTTGGAAACAAACACCTTCATCTAGGCCTTGAATTATTTATCATCCATGAAGGTGCCATTAGGTTTGGTCACCCTTGTGACCATGGCATCTTTTAGTAAGAGGGAAATCTTGAATTCAAACTTTTCTAAGGATGTAGTTTCATCCTTAACCTTATCCAGCCACCTCTTCAATATCCTTATCCTATTCATAAGGATGGTCTATGTAGGACTGATATCCTCAAGTGATAACATCTTGAGGCTCAGGAATTTACTGATTCATACAACTCTAGCTAAGTTTGACAACTTGGCATCTTAAAGTGCAAGTTTTTAGTCAAATTTAATGACCACATTGAATTGTAGGTCCCCATCTTCCTACTTCATCTTCGTGACTTTATAAAGATCAAAGACATTAATAATTGCATTGATTATTTGAATTGTAGTGCCTTATGGCATAATAAGAAGTGCTTGATCCTTCAGTCTTTTCAAATCTTGTTGCATCCCTTTCATCAAGGATATTTTGGACTCTACTTGGGTTTGTACTATGGACACAAGGTCCTTGCTCTTCCTTGTCAAAGTGAAGAGTGACTCTTCAATTTCATGGGATATTACTTAGCTAGATCATGGTTACTCAACTTGACTTCTCACCACCCTTTTCATCATGCCTATGGTAGCATCAAATCTCATCCAAACTTGAGGAGTAGAGAGGACTACCTAAGGCCTCTCTTATCTAGTTCCCTATATGATATCTCTAACCCAATCTGGGGAATTAGGTGTTGTCTATGTTATATGTGGATATAATGGGGGTGATTGAGTTGAGGAAGTGGCCAAAGCTATAATAGGGATGTGTAAGTTCATTGGGTCTATTTTCCCAAGTATACCAAATATAGATTTTGCAAGGCCCATATCTAGTACAAATGAAGGTAACTTAGGAGGCACACTCACCTTCATAGCTATAGTGATATTTAGTGGATTTTAAATAAGAATTTTTTTTGTTATGGGCCTTAATGGCCTATAAAATGAAGGGGAGCCAATGGCAAGTGATGCACTAGTAGTGGCTAACTGGGAAGGAGTGGAACTTACAACCTAGATAACACCAATGATTTGTGAGCCTAATGAAGATGAAATATTGGAAGTGGCATGAGAAATTAAGTATGGAATGGTGAATCTAAAGTAAGTACTAGCTTGGCTCATGATAGTATCAATTGAGGATTAGGCAGAGGTAGTTACAATTGAGCTTATTGATGGGGGAACCAATGGGGAAGCAATGGTGAGAGGAGCAAATGTGGAAGTAGAATAAAAAGTAAAAGTAGTTACAATTAGGAAAGAAGGAAATGGGAAAGTACTTACATCATGATCCTAAGGTGTTGATGGAGGTGTTATTTCTCCTTTCATATTAGTCTTGGGCACCTTCTTCCTCTTTTAGTCTTTTTTGATGTTCCTACTACCTAGTGCTTGTACTTATTCTATTGAGAGCTCAATGCCTTGTTGTAATTCTTCAATATCAATGGCATAAAAGTTAGGTTGACTTAGGCTCTCTAGGGAAACTCCTATAGTAGATGCAATGATAAACATATGACCTTGGGAGGGGTCAGGTTGGATACTATATCCTCTTTGTTTAAAGCTTGGAGGTAGGCCTTAATTGTTTAAGGTGGCAAGGAATGGAGGTATACATGGTATATTATTGAGAAGAGGAATGTTTTCCTCCACTTACTCTTCATACCCTTCTTTATAATCTGTATCAAACATGCTTTCATGATTTGGTGATGGCTGAGGCTTTACAATATCTTACTTCTTCTTCTCTCTATCCAGCCTCTTCTCCAACTCAATATTCTTCTTGGCTATATTCTTGAGGACCACCTCATCATTCATAGCATCCATATATATCCATTCATGGAATTCCTCTTGATTATTATTTTCCATTTCTATATCCTTCTTGAATTTGAAGAGATGTTTGGTAATGACATTGTTAGGGTCCCAAGGTTTGAAGTCATCCTTAGGAAATAGGTCGGAGTCCCTATACCTAGAAGCTAAAATAACATCATGCCATTTGGTAATTTTGGTCCTCCCAATATTATAAGGGACCTTATGGGGGACTATCTTATTCTTATTTTTTAAGACTCTAACAACTCCAAGTAGTAGTTGATAGGCCATTTATTCCTTAGCCAACTTCATTGGCACATATATTGGCAACATAAGGGGAGCCACCATCACTCCTACTCTGATTACTATGTAATTTGGGTATAAAAAATAGCTACCCATATCCCTTAGAGTTTTTTGGACCTCTAGGGGAATCATTGGCATCTCACACTTAGTGATTGGCTTATAAAAAATTGGGTAGAATTCTTCTGCAATCACCCTAATTTTGTGCCTAAATATGTGAATGTGTATTGTAGATAAAAGCTGGGGAAACCATTTTATTACTCAAGGGACCATAAATTATATCCTAGTTAGGTAGTTACATAGATATCATATAGAAAGTAACTCATCATGAAGAATGGGGAACCATTCTTATAAGTGTCATTCATAGCATATACCAGGTTGTTGTTGATAATTTCCCCAAGTGGGGGAATTTGTTGGTCCTCAAGGATTATTTGCAATATTAGAAGGGTCATTATGTCTATATAGACAATGTGTGGGTTACCAAATATTATGTTTAGTATGGATACTATAATCCTAACTCCTTTTTTGAATTTTTGAATAGGCAAGTTACCCCAGTCATCCATGAAGATAACTCCAATTGGGTTAGTCACCCATAAAGCCAAGACCTTCTCTAGGGAGTGCACCTTTGATGCCACTTCCCAGACTATCACATTTCTCAATCCTAACAAGTCAATACTGTAGATACCAAAAATGAACTCAACAAAACTTCAAGATTATTTGACTGATTTGAAACTTGAACTCTATAAAAAAAATTGACTCAATCCCAACAGCTGCTACAAGAATATAAATCATTCTTAGGAACTAATTCTATTTTATAGTTTCATGACAATATCCCATCTAATGACTTATTTTACTATTATAAACCTCCCATGAATATGATAACCTATTCTCATTGTTTCTTAATGATTGGACTAAAAAGTAATATTATTCTTCAGGCCTATACACATATAAATAGTCATTAATTTCTTGTATATTACAATGTTTTATACTTTATATTACTTAATAAAAACTCCCTTATGTATTTTAGAATCTCCATATCAAATTTTAATTATATTGACAACATATTTTTCAATTTATGAGATTTTTATTTTCTCACTACACCTATATTTTTGTCAACATGCCGACTGTATTTTAGAGATATATTTTTCATTACACAACCAATCAAGATAAAATTAGATTATTTGAATTCATGATTTATATTTTCTCATACTATCAAAATTTTATAAAGTTTCATTGGTTAAATCTTGAGTTATGCCCAATTTATTGATTGTGCGATAATTTTGATTTACAATCGTATGATAAATGGTTCCTATCAAATCTCAACATAATTTCATTGGAGAGACATAATGGATACTACTCCATACAGCATGAATATTCACTCATATTCATGGAAAAACAAATAAAGAAACATAAATTTAGTTACCTCTTGGTTAATCTCATAATCCCATTATGGCTCAAGGCTTATATCGATGCCTGTAAACCTCTACTACAGGTCTCTTATTCAGACCTTCCAACCTTTATTCCCCTTATCTCACACACTATGTAATGTTAAGCATGGGATATACTAAGAGGGGGGGAATCAGTATATCATATATCTTATAAAACTTTCCATTAACCAAAATCCACTTAATCAAACATTCAAGATATGCAATAAAACTAAAACAATAAACACCACACAAGATATAGAGAGACACCAGATATAATGTGGAAACCCAATGTGGGAAAAACCATGGAGAACAATCTCAAGTATATGAATGAGCACCAACCCAAAAAATATTCTCAAGCACCAACTTGCAGGAGCACCAACCCCTTTGCTGAGCACCAACCCAACAACTATTCGTGAGCACCAACCCATAGGAGCACCAACCCCTTTGTTGAGCACCAACCCAACAACTAGTCATGAGCACCAACCCACAGGAGCACCAACCCCTTTTCTGAGCACCAACCTAGCAATAATTCATGAGCACCAACTCACAGGAGCACCAACCCCTTTTATGAGCACCAACCCAACAACAATTCATGAGCACCAACCCACAGGAGCACCAACCCCTTTGCCGAGAACCAACCTAGCAACAATTCGTGAGCACCAACCCACAGGAGCACCAACCCCTTTATGTATACCACACACCTATCTCTCAATTTTGCTATCTCAACAAATGATAGTTCAATACAACATGTCTTTCCTCTGTCTCACCTTTGCTCTTCTAAGCTAGATATAACAAATACAAATCATATTCATCTCTCACAATTGATCTTCTAAGATAGATATTAAAATATCAAATCAACCTTTATCTCTCATATTACAAATGTCTTCTCAATCCTTTATTTATAGCTTTCTAAATGACCTTTGGCCTTCCCCATTTGTGACCCTTCAATCCTCATGGAAAATGGCGCCAAACTTGTATGACCCTTCATATTCTTGCCTTTGAAAAGTCATGTGGTGACCCTTCATGACCAAAAATGTCCTTCCCTCTTATGTCCTTATCTTGGTGACTTTTTGTATTTCTCAAAGTGTCCCTTCATGAGAAATTGCACCCTTCCTCTTTTGTCTTCACTTGGTGACTCTTGGAATTCCCCAAGATGATCTTCATGGGAAAATGCATCCCATCCTTCTTTTGTCTTTACCCCGTGGCTCTTTGACTTCTCCATGGGCCCTTATTTTGTCTCATATGTAACCAAAAATAAATATTAACTCACATTAGCCAAGATAAATCTATTACAAACAACATTAAATGTAATGGGGGCTTTATCACCAATAGTGTTAGGCCTTTGACATCAATGACAATATTTCCAACAATCTCCCCCTTTGTCATTAATGGCAACCTCAATCCTAAAACTGCCACATCCTATCACCTGCACATACTGTCATCTGAAAACATACAATAACTCCCCCTTACTATAGCAACCTATACCTATTCCCTATACGTATTATTGCACTTGTACCTGTACCTATTATATCATATGCAACTAAAAATATATTTGACATCAATGACAATATTTCCAACAATCTCCCCCTTTGTCATTGATGGAAACCTCAATCCTAAAATTGCCACATCCTGTCACCTGCACATACTATCATCTAAAAACATACAGTAACTCCCCCTTACTATAGCAACTTGTACCTATTTTTGCACCTGTACTTGTACCTGTTATTCTCATCCTTTGACATCAATAGCAAAGGTCCTACTTGGACCTAACACTTAGCTCCCCCTCAACTGATCTTGAACATCAATGACAAGAAGTAATAGAAATTACTCCTAACTCCTCTCGTAGATATTTGAATGTGTCCTTTGATTGTGCCTTTTAGAAGATATCTAACAATACATACACATTGTTCCCTATACTTTGAGCATCTGTAATCAACTCAGTTGATTCTTTTCTTCCAATCTCACAACCTTAAGCATGAAAATTTAATGTGTATCCTTGATCACATATTTGAATAACACTCAAAGATTATGCTTAAGACCTTTTACATACAAAACATTCTTAGTCTTAGTTCTACCATAATCCAACTCAAAGTACCTTTTTTGGCTATCCTGGCAGTGGTTTTATCTCCGAATCTCACTTTACCACCATTGATCTTCTTTAGAGTAATGAACTTATTTTTATCTCCTATCATATGCCTCAAACATCCGCTATCAATTAACCATGGCTAATCTTTACCTCTTACATGCAAGGCTGTCTAAACCATCATAGAATCTTTAGGTTGTTTCTTTTGCCATGAACATGTCTGTACCTTCTTCTTGACGAATGGAGCTTTGAAACTCTGATCTTTCTTTTTGATGAATGGAGCATTGAAACTCTGATCCTTCTTGACTGACTCAAACACACTTTTACAATACCGAGCTATGTGTCTGAAGTTGTTGCACTTGTAGCAAACTATGGTCTCTTCATCAAGGCTTGATAGAGGAGCAAAAGAGTTGTGGATTTTTCTTGACTCTACTTGACTTTCCTTCTCCTTATTTTTGAAATTGTTATCTCTTTTTCTACATTCTAATTTCTTGTGACCATATCCATTACAATAAAAATAATAGCCATAAAAATAAGACCTGTCTGTATATCTCTGACCTGATTGTCTTTTGTAGCTTTATTCTCTCCAGCCTTCTTTGTTTGAAATGTCCTCTGTATTTTTCACTTCTCCCCTTTTTGTTTCCTCTTTTGTAAGAGCTTCAACATAGCTCTTTTTATTTTCAAAACTGATCCCTATCTTATCTGAATTTGCTTTTTGACTTTCCAATATCTTATTCAACATGTTAGTGCTATCCTCAAATTTTGATTCACTAACTACTTTATCATTGACTGCTTTCTCAATATCTTCTTTTAAAAAAGCAATTTTAATAACACACCTTTGACATTCTTGTATTTATATTTCCAACTATGCTATGAGATCTTCTTCATTCTTCTTGCCTTCTTCCAAGTGTGTTGTTAGATCATCAATAATTTCCTTTGACTCCTTTTCATTTTTCTTGATCTAGTGCTTTAATCTTTGATTCTTCTTCCAAACAGCTTCTAACTCTTCTAAGGCACAAATGAGCTCTCCTTCCATATTCACTTTAGATTCCTCCTCTTCTTCTTCTTGATCACCTTCATGTATGGCCATGAATATGATCTCTTCTTTTTTTGAATCACTAACTACACTATCTTCGACTGAGCTAGGATCCTTAGAATACAGGTTCTTCTTCTCGAATCCCTTCTTAGATTTTCCTTTGAAGTTAGTCTTGTATGTAGGATTTTATTCTTCATCATCATTACCCTTATTTTGGAATCTATCTAAAAAATGTCCAATATTTCCACAATTAAAACATTTAAAAGGTAATTTTCCTTGATATTTACCTATTCCTCTTTTCAACTTGCGAATGAAAAGTGCTTCGTTGTCATCTTCATCATCACTGGAACTATCACTTGATTCTTGAATCTTAGCTTTCTCTTTCTTTGATATCTTGAAATCCACTTCTCTTTTTGAGGGTTTATCTTGTTCTATCTACATCTCATATGTCATGAGAATACCAAGAAGCTCATCCATCTTTAGCTTGCCTAAATTCTTCATCTCCTCGATTGCCAAAACATTTGCATCATATCTCATTGGTAAACATCTCAAAACCTTTTGCACCACTGTTGACTCTTCCAAAATTTTTCCAAGACCTTGAATTTGATTTACTATTTGATCAACTTACAAGAGATAACTTGCTATATCTTCTTCTTCTTCCATCTTTAAACTTTTAAACTATCTTCTAAAAGTCTGTAGCTTAGCTTGCTGAACCTTTCCATCACCTTTGTAAATATTCTCAAGTTTTACCCAAATTTCATGAGTAGATTTACATTTCATAACTTTAACAAATTTAGATTCACATAAACCACATAAAAAAACATTTAAAGCTTTAGCATTACATTCACTTGCCTTCTTTTCTATAGGAGTAATTGCAGATGTCTATGGCTCTTCATATTCCTCCACCATTGCTTTCCATATGTCGAATCCAAGGGCCATCAAATAAGTCTTCATTCTTATGCTCCAAAAATCATAATTCATCCCATAAAACAAAGGTTCCTTATTTTTAGAAAATCCTTCCTGTAACCCAGCCATCGTGCTTTCCCGATCTACCTTCAAGCTGTAAAACTTTTCAAAAAGGAACTTGCTCTAATACCAATTGTTAAGCATGGGATATACTGAGAAGGGGGGTGAATCAATATATCATATATCTTATAAAAATTTCACTTAACAAAAATCCACTTAATCAAACATTCAAGATATGCAATAAAACTGAAATAATAATTACCACATAAGATAGAGAGAGACACCGGATATAACGTGGAAACCTAATGTGGGAAAAACCATGGAGAATAATCTAAAGTATATGAATGAGCACCAACCCAAACAATATTTTTAATCACCAACTTGTAGGAGCACCAACCCCTTTACTGAGCACCAACCCAACAACTATTCATGAGCACCAACCCATAGGAGCACCAACCCCTTTGTTGAGCACCAACCCAGTAAATATTCATGAGAACCAATCCACAGGAGCACCAATCCATTTTCCGATCACCAACCCAACAAAAATTTGTGAGCACCAACCCATAAGATCACCAACCCCTTTGTTGAGCATGAACCTAGCAACAATTCATGAGCATTAAACCATAGGAGCACCAACCCCTTTGTAGAGTACCAACCCAACAACAATTTGTGAGCACCAAACCATAGGAGCACCAACCCCTTTGTCTATACCACACACCTATCTCTCAATGTTGTTATCTCAATAAATGATATTTCAATACAACATCTCTTTCCTCTCTCTCACCTTTGCTCTTCTAAGCTAGATAAAACAAATACATATCATATTCATCTCTCACAATTGCTCTTCTAAGCTAGATATTAAAATATCAAATCAACCTCTATCTCTCATATTACAAATGGCTTCTCAAGCCTTTATTTATAGCTTTCCAAATTATCTTTGGCCTTCCCCCTTTGTGACCCTTCAATCCTCATGGAAAATGGCACCAAACTTGTATGACCTTTCATATTCTTGTTTTTGAAAAGTCATGTGGTGACCCTTCATGACCCAAAACTTCCTTCCCTCTTTTGTCCTCATCTTGGTGACTTTTCGTATTCCTCAAAGTGTCCCTTCATGAGAAATTGTGCCTTTCTTCTTTTGTCTTTACTTGGTGACTCTTAGAATTCCCCAAGATGACTCTTCATGGGAAAATGTGTCCCATCCTTCTTTTGTCTTTACCTTGTGGCTCTTTGACTTCTCCATGGGCCCTTCTTTTGTCTCATATGCAACCAAAAATATATTCATTAATATTAAATAAATATTAACTCACATTAGCCAAGATAAATCTATTACAAACAACATTAAATGCAATGGGGCCTTTATCACCAATAATGCTAGACCTTTGACATCAATGACAATATTTCCAACAATCTCCCCCTTTGTCATTGATGGCAACCTCAATCCTGAAACTACCACATCTTGTCACCTACACATACTATCATCTGAAAACATATAGTAACTCCCCCTTACTATAGCAAGCTGTACCTATTCCCTATACCTATTTCTACACCTGTACCTGTACCTATTATATCATATGCAACCAAAAATATATTCATTAATATTAAATAAATATTAACTTAAATTAGCCAAGATAAATCTATTACAAACAACATTAAATGCAATGGGGCCTTTATCACCAATAATGCTAGACCTTTGACATCAATGGCAAAGGGCCTAACTGGAGCTAACACTTAGCTCCCCCTCAACTGATGCTGAACATCAATGGAAATAAGTAATATAAATTACTCCCAACTCCTCTCGTAGATCTTTGAATGTGTCCTTTGATCATGCCTTTGAGAAGATATTTGAGAATACATACACATTGTTCCCTGTCCTTTGAACATCTGCAATCAACTCATTTGAATCTTTTCTTCTAATATCATAACCTTTAACATGAAACTTTAATGTGTATCCTTGATGACATATTTGACTAACACTCAATAGATTATTCTTAAGGCCTTTTACATACAAAACATTCTTAGTCTTAGTTCTACCATAATCCAACTCAAAGTACCTTTTCTGGCTATCCTGGCAGTGGTTTTATCTCTGAATCTCACTATACCACCATTGATCTTCTTTAGAGTAATTAACTTACTTTTATCTCCTATCATATGCCTCAAACATCTGCTATCAATTAACCATGGTTAATCTTTACCTCTTACATGTAGGGCTGTCTGAACCATCATAGAATATTCAAGTTGTTTCTTCTGCCATGAACATGTCTATACCTTCTTCTTAATAAATGGAGCTTTGAAACTCTGATCCTTCTTCTTGATGAATGGAGCTTTGAATCTATGATCCTTCTTGACTGACTTGAACACACTTCTACAATACCAAGCTATGTGTCTGATGTTGTTGCACTTGTAGCAAACTATGGTCTCTTCATCAAGGCTTGATAGAGGAGCAAAAGAGTTGTGGCTTCTGCTTGAATCTACTTGACTTTCCTTCTCCTTATTTCTAAAATTGTTAGCTCTTTTTATACATTCTAATTTCTTATGACCATATCCATTACAATTAAAATAATAGCCATAAAAATAAGACTTGTCTGTATATCTCTAACCTGATTGTCTTTTGTAGCTTTGTTCTCTCCAACCTTTTTTGTTTGAAATGTCCTCTGTATTTTTCACTTCTCCCCTTTTTGTTTCCTCTTTTGTAAGAGCTTCAACATAACTCTTTTTCTTTTCAAAACTGATCCCTATCTTATCTGAATTTGCTTTTTGACTTTCCAATATCTTATTCAGCATGTTAGTGTTATCCTCAAATTTTGAATCACTAACTACTTTATCATTGACTACTTTGTCTATATCTTCTTTTAAAGAGGCAATTTCAATAACATACCTTTGAAATTCTTTTCTTGCTATTTCCAACTGTGCTATGAGATCTTCTTCATTCTTCTTGGCTTCTTCCAAGTGTGTTGTTAGATCATCAATAATTTCCTTTGACTCATTTTAATTTTTTTCGATCTGGCACTTTAATCTTTGATTCTTCTTCACAACATCTTCTAACTCTTCTAAGGCACAAATGAGCTCTCCTTCCATATTCACTTTAGATTCCTCCTCTTCTTCTTCTTGATCACCTTCATGTATGGCCATGAATAGAATCTCTTCTTCTTCTAAATCACTGACTCCACTATCTTTGACTGAGCTAGGATCCTTAGAATACAAGCTCTGCTTCTCGAATCCCTTCTTAGATTTGCCTTTAAAGTTATTCTTGTATGTAGGATTTTCTTATTCATCATCATTACCCTTATTTGGGCATCTAGCTGAAAAATATCCAATCTTTTCACAATTAAAACAATTAAAAGATAATTTTCCTTGATATTTACCTATTCCTCTTTTTGGCTTGCGAATGAGAAGTGTTCCATTTTCATCTTCATCATCACTAGAACTATCACTTGATTCTTGGATCTTAGCTTTCTCTTTCTTTGATGTCTTGAAAGATGCTTCTCTTTTTGAGGGTTTATCTTGTTCTATCCGCATCTCATATGCCGTGAGAATACCATGAAGCTCATCCATCTTTAGCTTGCCTAAATTCTTCATCTACTCAATTACCAAAACCTTTGAATCATATCTTATTGGTAGATATCTCAAAACTTTTTGCACCACTATTGACTCTTCCAATATTTCTCTAAGACATTGAATCTAATTTACTATTTGATCAACTCACAAGAGATAACTTTCTATATCTTCTTATTCTTCCATCTTCAAACTTTCAAACTATCTTCCAAAAGTCTGTAGCTTAACTTGCTGAACCTTTCCATCACCATTGTAAATATTCTCAAGTTTTACCCAAGTTTCATGAGTAGATTTACATTGCATAACTTTAACAAATTTATATTCACATAAACCACATAAAATAGTATTTAAATCTTTAGCATTACATTCACTTGCCTTCTTTTCTATTGGAGTAATTGTAGATGTCTGTGGCTCTTCATATTCCTCCACCACTGCTTTCCATATGTCAAATCCAAGGGCCATCAAATAAGTCTTCATTCTTATGCTCCAAAAAGCATAATTCATCCCATCAAACAAAGGTGCCTTAGTTTTAGAAAATCCTTCCTGTGACCCAACCATCGTGCTTTCCTGATCTACCTTCAAGCTATAAAACTTTTGAAAAAGGAACCTACTCTAATACCAATTGTTAAGCATGAGATATATTGAGAGGGGGGGTGAATCAGTATATCATATATCTTATAAAACTTTCCCATAACATAAATCCACTTAATCAAACATTCAAGATATGCAATAAAACTCAAACAATAAACACTACACAAGATAGAGAGAGACACCAGATATAACGTAGAAACCCAATGTGGGAAAAACCATGGAGAACAATCTCAAGTATATGAATGAGCACCAACCCAAACAATATTTTCAAGCACCAACTTGTAGGAGCACCAACCCCTTTACTTAGCACCAAACCATCAACTATTCATGAGTACCAACCCACATGAGCACCAACCCCTTTGCTGAGCACCAACCCAACAACTATTTGTGAGCACCAACCCATTGGAGCACCAACCCCTTTGCTGAGCACCAACCCAACAACAATTCATGAGAACCAACCCATATTAGCACCAACCCATTTGTCGAGCACCAACCTAACAAAAATTCATGAGCACCAACCCACAGGAGCACCACCCCTTTGTGTATAACACACACCTATATCTCAATGTTTCTGTCTCAACAAATGATAGTTCAATACAACATCTCTTTTCTCTCTCTCACCTTTGCTCTTATAAGCTATATATAATAAATACAAATCATATTCATCTCTCACAATTTCTCTTCTAAGCTAGATATTACAATATCAAATCAACCTCTATCTCTCATATTACAAATGGCTTCTCAAGCCTTTATTTTTAGCTTTCCAATTGACCTTTGGCCTTCCCCCTTTGTGACCCTTCAATCCTCATGGAAAATGGTTCCAAACTTGTATGACCCTTCATATTCTTGCCTTTGAAAATTCATGTGGTGTCCCTTCATGACCAAAAACGTCCTTCCCTCTTTTTTCTTTATCTTGGTGACTTTTCGTATTCCTCAAAGTGTACCTTCATGAGAAATTGTGCCCTTCATCTTTTGTATTCACTTGGTGACTCTTAGAATTCCCCAAGATGACTCTTCATGGGAAAATTCATCCCATCCTTCTTTTGTCTTTACCCCATGGCTCTTTGACTTCTCCATGGGCCCTTATTTTGTCTAATATGCAACCAAAAATATATTCATTAATATTAAATAAATATTAACTCACATTAGCCAAGATAAATCTATTACAAACAAAATTAAATGCAATGGGTCCTTTATCACCAATAATGCTAGACCTTTGACATCAATGACAATATTTCCAACATGTACTCCTACATCTCATTTATTTAAATCAAAACATTTAATGATGGCCAGTCAAAAGATATTCAAGTTCTTGTACTGGAAGATCATGTAGCTAATGTTTAATGTAAAATCAAAACTATTAACAAAGCTATTTGCATGAGTCATAATGAATATATTTATGTTTAATCATAAATAAATTGAATAACAACCTACACAACTCATTAAAAATTCACTACACACCAAAATTCATTCAAACATAACTAATTACATATAAAATGAATTGCCTGCTCCACTCACGATGGGTACATTTTCCTCTTGGTCTTTTTAAACACCATTAATTCTATTATATGAGGTTTTAATTAAACTTCTCAAGGTTTCCAAGCTTTCAAAAAATCCTCACATGTCTGGTAACATGACTACAGGGTTGAGCTAGTTGTAGGCTACATATGGAAATAATGACAAATTTGACAAATGTTATCCACACACATAAGAAACTTATAAAATACACACAAAATCTTATATATTATTCATATTTTATTAAAATTCATTTGAATCCATTACAATTTATCCATCCTTAGTACTTGTTTAGACTCCCCTCCTCCACATAGAATCTCACACCTTGCTACATGGAAATACAAGCTATACTTGGTCTAACTATGCTTGGAAAAGTCTTATTTTATTCCTAAAATCTCTCATCAACTTCAATAACCTCCTACAACTAGATAATCCTTCCATTAACAACTAATACACTATGAATAAAACTTGATTGACCTTATTCCACCTAGTAATAAGGTGAAATGACTCATTTGCCCAAAATACTATTTATTTGACTCTTACCACAACATTGTTACTACATCTAAGATAAATTAAAACTTTTAGAGGAAAAACCATTCAAATGATTCTAAGACCACCAAATGTAAGTGACACATGTCTATGTCCTTGATGTTCTTACATCAACCTCATATCAATTATCAATGATAGCCTATGTGTACTCAATATATGGTGAGGTGAGGTCATAATATTTATCAAAACTCATCCCTACTATAAAATAAATTGGGAGCCCCTGGGATATTAACTTGAGTAGCCACTCTTCACACCTTAACCTCCCAAAGATGCTATAGACTAGGTTAATGCATAGCATGACCTCTAGCTTTATTGTAGCCTTGTGGAGACTAGTAGTGTTGATTATAAGGATGTCTAAATCCAATTAGATTATTTGAGGCATGGTCTCAACCTAATCAAATTACCTAGTTGCTCTTAAATTTAAGTAAATGTTGTTGTAATGCATGTCCCTTGATGCTATTACCTTGAGAATGAATTCGATGTCCTTAAAAATAACTGGATGAGCATATTGGAATACAAAGTCATCATTTTCAAAATAAATTCTCATACTTGGAGTGGAGGGACCTTCTTGTGCTATCTCTATAATAATCTCAATAGTAATTATCATCCTTTTTGGTATTGTTCTATAACTTTTGAGCTCCAATAATGGTGGTTAGGGTGTAATCTATGAATAGTATGAGCTTTGTCATACTGGGAAAATGTAGATAGTAGAGGGAGAAAATGTGTATAGTTTCAAATGCAAATACCAATAGATTAGTTGAGTATCCTTTTGAAAGATCACTTTGATTAATGTAATGTAAATGGTAATTCTAGTTTATGCCATATTAATGACAAGTTTGTCAACTTTGCATATGTTTGTAACAACTTTAAGTTATTTATTTTATCATTTAATTGAAAAAATTCAAATTTAGTTTTAATTTGAATTTGATCTACTGTCAATGTTAGATTTAAAGATAATGATTACCACCTTTTGACATGTGACTACCACCTTAGATCTAGCTAGGTACTTGTGAGGCCTAAATATGACTAGGCTTCCTAGTTGGCTTAAAGTTTGGACATTTGGCACCTTTTTATTACCTCATAGGATCTTAGATTGAAGCTTAGTGTGATGACTCATTTGTATCTTACCACATGACATATTTAAATTTTTGGTGATATCTTAGTTGGTGCCTTTTAGTTTTGGTTAGTCATAGGAGTACCGCACATCACTCTAAAGGTAATTACAACTTTTCCTAATAGGTGTTTTGAAAGGATTTGGGAGATTTACTAGATAGGTACTGCCTTTAAAAGGCATTTAGATAATTGTTGTCAACTTGGTGCTAATTGTGTGGCTTAGGTATAGACATGCATCACTCTTAGAGGGATCTCATGGATCTCAGAATGCAACTTTGAGGGTATGACATGTGGCATCATCACATGGGCCCAAAGAAGACATGTGTTACTTTTATGGGATTTTATTCATTATTATACCAAGTGTCATCTTCATAAGGTGCCTTGAATATATTTACACCATTGAGCCTTTATCATATGGATCAAGTGTAACCATTTATCTACCTTACAAGATCTTACAAGTTTTAGATAGATGTAACATGGTGTAGACATGCATTGATCTTAGATGAACTTGAATGGAACACACATCACTTTGAAAGGTTACTCAAGTCTAGGTGGTTGTGCTTTAGACATGCAATGACATCTCACAAGCTTATAGATTGTATTTGGATATGTGGGGGATGTGTGGCAGCTCAAGATTGAGTGGGCTCACTCATAGGGGCTAAGAACATGACACATAGCTTCAAGATTTCAATACCAAAAACTATCTCCTTCATGAGCTCTCCAGATGATACCACGTAGCTCATGAACTTGGTAGATTTGATCCAAATGTCTTGCATGAGACATGATGAATCTATAAGGTGTTGTAAATCCTATTGAGGTGGATACTAATCCTTATTAAGCCATAGTATAAATTTTGATGTCCTATGAGGTGTCATAAACTAAAACTTTAATTTGACATATTATGAGGTCAAGCAAGAAACTAAGTTTTTAAAGGATGTCATATACCATCTTAAACAAATTTAAATAAGTTTAAATTCAAAACTTCATAACCAAATAGTTTAAACATAACATAATATTAGTTTAACAAAATTCAATGAAGCTTTTTGTGTTCATGTATATTAGGGATTCCAGTTGCACTTCTTTAGTGAGAGCCTGTCTACACATCATTAGACCATTTATGGTGAATAATTCATTGTTTAAATGAAACTTTGAAGAAAATTTGCAATAATTCTATTATTTATAAGTGTCAATCATTATTCCAACATGAATGATTAACCAAAAATTGATAAACATAAATCATTGGTAAACTAAATCAAATCCATGCAACAACGAGATGATTTAACATGTTTAACATCTTAGGAACTTTTTGAAATATAAATAAAGGAGGGTCCCTATTCTGGGAATAGGGGGTAGTTGATCATCAACACATGCATTATATATATGATTTGGTTGCATATAAATTATGATGATAACATACTCTCCACATGTTCGCATGATTATACATGATGTTGTATTTATGCATGACATGATAGATTTATATTTTATTTTGAGATGAATAACTCAAAATACACATTACTCATCTCAAACATGAGGAATTACAATGGGATTGTCATAGATTTATAAGTCTTCATGAATAGAAAATTAGATTTTGGAATTAGAGTACATATTTTAGAGATACAAAATGCTTTACATATAATAATTATTTAGGTACATAATAAATATTGACACATAAATAAGAATTATGGGGACATATGCCATGCATATAAGCTTAATTTACATATACCTGAATACATATTCCTACACACTTGAGTGCATACGTATAGGAATATATACATAGTTTATAGGAATATAAATAACATGTCTTTCACACATACATATGTATGAGATATAGGTTCTTAGATTCAACATATGATTGCATAATGTTATATATCAATTAGTACATATAAAATGGGAATGCTACTAGCTCATTTGTAAATACACACTTTTAGATTCATGTTTTTATGGGAAATATATATTGAGGTTCAAAAACACTCAACAACCATGGAATTAATTCTAGTGATCCCATCATGTGGTTCCCATTCTTCATCAAATCTAAGTAGTTATTTGGGTTAGTACATCATGCACTTCTCCCCACATTTATGAGGTTTGGGGTATGTTATATTACTAACCCAAGGTATTTAATAGTTACATAAAATTGGGGTTTGATCATCCTCAAATTTTCCATGGTTTAACAATAGGAACCAATCTACAAGCGCTTCAGTAAAATCACCTCTCTAATTTTTCAACAAGGAAACATCATCTCCAATTAGTTTCAAGGGACAAATGATTTTCACCAACACATAGGTGTAATCCTTCATTTATTTTTATTTTTAAAATTTTAGGTTTTTATTTTAGATTTGAAATTCATGTACATTGACTACCATATGTTTATTGCGGGTTCTTATTTTGAGTGACTTGAAAAATTAGAGCTTCCTACTAGAGATAAAAGGTGTTGTACACACTTAAGTATATATTTTAATTTTAATATATATATTAAATTATTATAATAACAAGGGAACATTTTAGACACAAAAATATCATATTAATTACTTGAAAATGGAAATATTGACATACATTTACCATATATGACTTTTAAGCATAAATTTGGTCCTAACCCCCATTATCTCACACCTACATGTTACCTTATGAGTTTGAACCTATAATTTTTTATAAAAACCTATATAAAACCTATAATATATGTAAAATCAAATTATTATCTTATACATACATCCCCAAACCTTCAAGCCAATCTTTTTGTGTAAGGGCACTAACACCAGATTTGGTTAGTATTTCTAGTCACATTGATTGGATCCTGATGTGATTGACCCTTAAAAATGACTAATTTTTAAAATTAAATTGTTACTTATGGTTATACGATACAATTAATGTGTTGGTGGTGTGATAAATTGTCTAATTTGACTCATATATATATACAAACCAAGGCCTCACTTGATAGGGTATTTGGGACATATCTGGTACACATTTATACTCTATTTCACTTTGAGAAAATATTCCATATTCCTCACAATATATGAATCAATAACTTGGAGCATCCCACAACCAATCCTAAATCATACCAAATCCAGGTCAAATAAATCATTATCAAGTTTTCAATTAAAATCATTAGTTGTATTCATATAGTAAAGGAACACAATTGCATAAACACACTAAGTGGGATATTTACGTGTGGCTTTATTTCCATCCTTGGAGTATTAAATATGTAGTAAAAAATAAATAATCAATGAGGTTTATTATGGTTAGATAAAACCATTAAAAAATCCTATTTTTTATAAGTTTATAACACTCATAAACACACCTAAGGCTTTAAGGTGAAGGATGTTGATTTTTGGAGTTACATACATAATAAAGAGTCAAAATTATTAATACACAAATTTTAGAGTTATTTTAAGGTTATAATAACATCACATACCCTATTTTTCATATAGGTCACTACCAACCACTATAGGTTAGTATCAACAATCGATACTGACCCAAAAATCTAATGAAACTGACCCTATACAAACAAAAATAGAATTCCTAATTTTTATGAGTAACAATTTTGATTAAGTATATTTTACATTATCAAAATTCAATAAAAATAAATAATTAAATCATATAATATAATTTTTTAACCTTTTATCCTTTCACTTTGCCTTACTACTATACTTGGTGCATAGTATGCCTTAACACATGCTACACATCGTTGGGATCCCTCCAATTCTTTCATTTTAAAAACTATGCTACTTGAAATTGATTGTTGGTATTGATTTATATCAAAATTTAAAATATTTCAAAAATACATGAAAATCAAATAGTTCAAAAATATTTAAAAAATTAAAAAAAAATTGCACCTAAGCATGAATTGATTACTAGATTACACTATTCACATATGTTATTTATCACATGTTTGGTAGATGGCATATTATTTTCATACACATTATTTTCATAGTATATGAGTGTGATGCAAGACATATAGGTTACACATGGATATATTTATCTTAGATTTTCCTCTACTTAGTGACAATGTTGATAATAGGGGCATCTTATTACACAGGTGTCACTATTACATGTTATATATTTCTATACCATTATGACATGTTTATCTATCTATATTTATTACACATGAATTAATAATTAATCATATATTATACAATGTTACATGGATATATTGTTTTACTAGTATGTGACATTGATACATATGGATGGTGTAGACAAGTCTTTACTTATTTTATGCTTCATTATTTTTATTAATATCTTATATGATAAGATATATTATGCTTATATATTTTGTGTGGCACTTTAGAATTATTTTATGTGATATATTTATGTCTCTTATTTATGAAATATTTATGTCTCTTTCATGTGAACCTTGGCATTATTTGATATGACATATTTATGTCCCTTGTTTAAAAAATATTTACATCCATTGCATGTGGCACTTGGCCTTATTTTTTTTTGACATATTTATGTATTTTGTATGCATACCTTGGCCTTAAGTGTGACACTAACTCTTGAGCTTGTTGATTTTGTTGCACTTATTGAGCTTGATGAGGTTGAGTGGTGCCATGATTCATATCATGTAATTTTACTATATAGTCTTATTCAATTATATTTTAAGTGATGGTTGCTATGACATACTTCATCGATACATTTATCTAGACATGAAACTTATATTCAATACATTACATACATTTTATACATGTTTTGGTGACATATACATTATGATGATAACATACTCTCCACATGTTCACATGATTATACATGACATGATACATTTATATTTCATTTTGAGATGTTTAACTCATAAGACACACACCTCATATTAAATGGGGGGAATTACAATAGGATTTTCATAGAGTTATAAGCCTCCAGGAATAAATAAATATATTTTTGAATCAGAGTACATATTTTAGAGATAAAAAATTCTTTACATATAAAATGGTTGAGTTACATGATAAATATTGACACATAAATAAATATTGTTGGGACATATGCCATGCATATGAAATTTACATATACTTGAGTAAAAATTACTACAAAATTAAGTGCATATATGTGGGAATATATAAAATGTTTATAGGAATAAAAATAACATGTTTTTCCCATTTACATACGATATATGTTTTTAAGATTCAACATATAAATTCATAATGTTCTATACTAGTTAGTACAGATTCAAGGGGTATGATACTAGTTCATTTGTAAATACACACTTTTAGATTCATGAGGCATGATGTTGGTTCATTCATGTATATAGTATGATAGGTTACAATTGACTATGTAATTCTAAAGGATCATGATATTGATTCTTAAACATTTACACATTTGTAATAAGCACTATTACAGTTGTTTATTTATAAATACCTTTTCAATCCACATTGAGTAATGATAAAAAATTAATATATAAATCCATATGAAATGGTTTATTCATATTTATATGGGTAATATACACTAAGGTTTAAAAACACTCAACCATGGTATTAATTGTATTGAGCCTATCACGTGGTTCCCATCTTTTATTAGATTTGAGTAGTTATTTGGGTTAGTACATCATGTACTTATCCCCATATTTAAAAAGGTTTGGGAATGTTATATTATTAACCCAAGGGCTTCCATAATTACCAAAACTTAGGATTTGATCATCTTCAATTTATCCATGGTTTAAAAATAGGAACCAATTTCCAAGTGATTCGATAAAAAATCACCTCTCTCTAATGTTTAAATATGGAAAGATCTCCAATTAGTTTCAAATGAAACAGGCTTTTCACTAACTCATAGGTGTAATCATTCCTTTCTCTTAAATTTTCATATTTTAATTTTATATTTTATATTTTAAATGTATATACATGAACTACACATGTTTGTTATAGGTTTTTCTTTTGAGTGACTTGAAAAATTGGAGCTTCTTACTAGAGATAAAGCGTGTTTTACACACTCAAGTATATTTTTACTTTTACTGTAGAAATTACATTTCTATAATAAAAGGGGCACAATTTAGACACTAAAATCTCATATTAATTAATTTAAAATGTAAATCTTGACACATATTTACCATATATGGCTTTTGTGTATAAATTTTGTCTTAACCTCCCATCCTTTCAC